>CM045556.1:15679810-16279810 GCA_024721245.1 Mitragyna speciosa | reverse complement strand
AAGCAAGCACATAAGCGTACAAAAGCAAATAAACCCTAACTATTACACCGGGGGATTTAACTACAATTAAAAGGGAAAAAAGTAAAATACTCTATCTATTACGCTTGTTATCTAAAATACAAAATTTTTGCTAAAATATGAGAAAAATAATCTAACTATTACATTATGTAGCTAAATACAACATATTATATTTTTTCAAAATAATAAAAATTTAAAATTAAATAATTTAAAGATGTAAATACACAAAAAGTATGTAAAAGTAAGAAACAAACAAATAATAATAAAAATAATGCATAAAATCACATTGGAGCATATTGGAGCATAAAAAGAGAAAATTAATGAGAAATAGATATACCTCTTTGAAGACTCGGTACCAACACTAATCAAAATTAACAAACAAATCAAGGTACCTCGGTATAGACAAATAAACGCAAAATATAAAATTCTAACAAAATTAACGTAGAAACGTAAATTCTAAGGAAATAAGAGGACTGAGAATAAGATTCTATAAAGCTTAAGGGGTAAAACTGAAATTTGCGTAAGTCTAAAGGGTACAACTGCAAAATTAAAACAAACTGGGGGGCAAAATAGTAGAGTTTAGTAGGTAGAAGACACCACTTGCAAATTGCAGGACCTCATTGAAAAACATGCAAAATCTAGGGGGTCAATATATGGAATTAAGGACTTAATTGCACAACAACAAAGAACTCAAAGGGGGCATATTGATAAAACTTAAACATATAAGCTAAGTCATGAATATTTAGTGCATCTTAAAAATAAACCAAAACTGGAAATTCACAAAATTAAAATAAATGCTAAATTAATTAACCATATTAGCTCAACTAAGAAAAGTAACTAATTGGATTAGAAGAAAATCAAACCAACTAATACAACAAATCTATCAAAATTAAAACAAAAGCCTTAATCAGATTAAAACCAAAAGAAATCACCCCCAGCCCCACGACTTATCTATCAAAACCCAAAGTAGACAAAACTCTAGTTCCCAATTTATTACCTTCTGTCATTTCACAGCCCCTTCCCTATTTAATTTCTTCTTGACTCGACTTCCAGAAAGGTTCTCCTTTCTCTTGTTCTTTTCCTCATCTCTCTCTCTGTCTGTGTTCTGTCTCGTTTCCCCTTTCTCTTTGCATTTCTCTTCTTCTCCACTCTCGGTCTCTCTCCAGTTCCTCTCCATCAAATTTTTCTCTTTTCTTTCTTCCTTCCTCTAGTTTTTTGCTCTTTGGTTTTCTCCTAGTTCCCCACTTTTCCACTTCTCTCTTCTTTTGCGTTCTCTTGTTCTTTGTCCCTTCGTTCTCACTATGCTTTCTTTATGGTTTTTCATTCTCCATATTTCTAATCCCTCTTTCTCGCTGTGACTTGCTCTCTCTCTCTCTCTCTCATTATCTCCATCTCTCTGCCCTTTCTCGTTGTTTTCCTTCTATTCTTTCTTAACTTTTTCGGTTTATTTCTTATTTTTGTTTCCAATTGGTCTTCTTTTTCAAGGAACATAGAAACTACCCAGAAGTGTGGTGGTTAATTTGGGTGTGTTGGTTAGTATGGGTTTATTGTTTGTGATGGATTGAGGGCGGTAGTGATGTAGGCTCTGTCCTGGTGGTGACAGGAGGCTTTGGGGGGTAAATTACTGGTGGTTCTATGTTGGTAATGGAGTTCATTTGATGTTGCAAATGGGAAAGGCAGTGGATTTGGTGTGCGGGTGAATTGCATTTGATGTTTGGGTGGTTTCGGGGACGATGAATTTGGTCTATATATATGTTTTGTTATTATTGTTTTTTGCTTTGCAGGTAATGAATTTGTGGGGGTGATGACAGAGGGGCGGTTATAGCTGAGTGAAATTGGGGCATCTGTGATGGAATTTGGAAGTTTTGGGTAGTGGTGCTAGAAGTGCGATTGGGTTCTTTGGCCACGTGTTCTGGCTTTGTGATAAATTATTGGGTTTTTGTGGTGGTTTTTGGTGGTTATTATGGTAGATTCGTTGCTGTTAGAAGGAGGGAGGGGGCGATGGTTAATTGTAGTCCTTTTGTGGGCTATTTGGGTGTTTTCCTTTGCAGGTGGGGGAAGGCAGTGGACAGGGGTGACGATTATGGTGATTTTCTAGTGGAAATTGTGCTATTGTTGGTGGTATTTGATATTTGTTGGTGATTTTGGGACACGATTTTGACGCTGGTGAGGGTTGTGATGGTGCTGCCAATTGATTGATTGTTTCAGGTGGCCTGTAAGGGACTATATACTGGTTGTTCTTAGTCTATGATTTTGTTTGCAGGTGATTTTATTTTTGGATGTTGGAGATGAGTGGGTTACTGATGGCATATGGATGGCTTGTTATTGAGTTAGGTTGTGGGTTAGTGGTTTGGTAGGCTGTCTGGGAGTCTGATGGTGGATTTGCTAGGATGAGAATGTGCTGAGGTGGTAAAGATGACAAGGGAGGGATTTACGGTGGTGATAAAGGCTGTTTTGGGAAATTGCAAGGGGCCGGTGGTGGAGGTAGTTCAATGGAGAATGGCAGTGGGTTGTTTTGGTGGTGGAAGAAAGAGGAAGGAGAGGGAGAGAGGCGGTGAGAAGCAAGAAGATCCAAGAGAGAAAAAAAATGAAAGAATTCAGAAATTACAAACGCAAATTACAAATGCAGAAACAGGAAAACCAAAAAACAAAAGCAGATTCAACTAAAAAAAAATCTCAATATAGACAATCAGATAAACAAGGAAAATGCAAGAAATGAATGAATCAAAACAAAGATGTAAACTAAGAACTTACATTTTCAACGTTAGAGCCAAAGTCTGATGATGAACAGTGAAATTTCAGGTGGTGATGAACAGTAACCACCTTGAGAAAGAGAATGGCTGAATGTGTGTTTTGTGGTGTTTTGGTGTGTGTGTTTGATCTTTTTTGGATAAGATTAAATGTGTTTTTAGGGTTTCTGATTTTTTTCCTTGTCTTTTTTTTTTGGCTGATTAAAGGGGTATTTATAGGCCACTTGTCTTGGTCATCAAGAATGCTATAAAATAACAAAAACACTACCGGTAATAAAATTATTAATTTTATTTTAAAAAATGTTTTTTAATCCAAAAATTAAAAATCAATATAAAGAAATGATAGCAATCTCTAAAATTTTCAAAAATAATTCAAAATAGATTTCAAAAGTAAAAGCTAGAGCTTAAAGCTGATAAAAACGCGCTCGGGTTGTGAAATGACGATTTTGCCCCTGGATAACGAAAATACACAAAAAAGGCTATTAGCCTCAAAAAATTATCAAAAATTAAAAATAAGTTTAAAACCCTAGAAAAAGCATTTATGATTCGAAAATTGACAAAAAAATGAATTTAAATTGTAAAATGAGGATTTTTCCCTTGGACAATGAAAATTCAAAGAAAAATAGCTATTATCTTCAAAAAATTACCAAAAATTATAAATAAGTTTAAGACACTAGAAAATGCATTTATGCCTCAAAAATTGACAAAAAATGAATTTAAACTATAAAATAATGATTTTGCCCTTGGGTAATAAAAATTCATAGAAAAATAGCTACTAGTCTAAAAAATTATCAAAAATTAAAAATAAGTTTAAAATACTAGAAGATGCATTTATGACTTAAAAATTGACAAAAAATGAATTTAAATTATAGAATGACGATTTTGCTCTTGAATGCAGTGTTTACAGAAAAATAGCAACCGTCTCCGAAAAATAAAGAAAATTTAGAAACATGCTTAAAGAATTAGAAAAATGAATTTGGAACCTAAAATGAGCCAAAATGGTGTTCGTGAGGCAAAATTACCATTTTGCCCTTGTGCTGGTAAAAATATAAAATAATACCAATTAAATCCAGAAAAATCATAAAAAAATAACAATTTCACATAAAAGTAAAATATGAATTTAAAACCCCCAAAGCTCAATGGAAAAAATATTTACAGAGAAAAATTACTATTTTGCCTCCAAAATTATTGAAAAATTAAAATTTGGTCCAAAAAATGCAAACATGTCCTATTTGAAAATAAATGGTGTATCAAAATTTGGTGCCTACACCATCCTTTCTTCTTCATTCATCATCCACTAACATCTATACTTTTAGCAATTAGGTTCCTTTGGTGCTCTGGAACTAGTCAAACTTGCACTTTATAGCAAAAAATAAAGAAAAAATATAAGCATGAACTCAAACTAAAATAAAAGAAAAATCAATCAAACTTTAACCTAATCTACTAAAAACTACTCCTAACGACCTAAACAAATGCATAAACAATACTCCAATTCTGTACTTATCAAATTCCCCCACACTTAAATCTTTGTTTGTCCTCAAGTAAAAAGCCCTCAAAATAAAGACTTAACAAAGATAAGACAATTAAACATTTGGATACCCAATACATTCAAATTATAATCTCGGTTAATTAACTCCAAATGCTCATGACACCGAATAAAGAAAAGCAACAAATCTCAATCATGTTTATTTACTTTAATTTACCACCCCCACTCAAACTCTACAAGTAGTAAAGCAACAATTGAAAAGTAATTTCCTCTATTCACAACTTTTGACCCTCAGAACTTAGGGTTTATTCATCCCTAACTTTAAGGAAGATTAGGCCTTTCCCACTCTGATGATATAGCCTTTTAACGCGAGTGTCCACATTTGTTAATGCAAAGCTCCGGTTACTAAGCATTCCATCGTTGTAGGTTGCTATGCATACTTATAGTATTGACACCTTTTTACGCGAATGTTGACATTTGTTAATGCCAACCCTCAGTTATCCTAATTCCTCTTATTCTACTACTACTTTTACTAATCTTTTCTTCCTTTTCTTTCTTTCTCTCTCTCTCTCTCTCTCTCTCTTTTTCTTTTTTTTCTCTCTTTTTTTTTCTTCTTCTTTCTTCTTCTTCTTTTTTATTTTTTTGGGAAGAAACAAAAGAACATACCCCTCATTCTTTAAGTCTACTAACCATAAATAAACTACATCACTTATCAACCGTGCTAAACTTATTCTCATGGCATCTCATAGAGGTGATAAATATTACACATACAATCCAATCATAATTCAGGTATCACTCAACTCCTACTCAATATCACTTTCTCTAAAGTCAATTACCTAATTTAAAACCAAATACACCAGGTATCTAGAAAGGAATTCACTACTTACTCACCATAGTACTATTGTCCTACCTACTCAACACACATCCACTCCTTATTCTAAAAGCTACCCCCAACACTTAAAATGCACATTGTCCCCAATGTGCGAGAGAATAGAAAATACGAGAAGACAAAAATGAAAAAAAAAATTAAAGAAAAATGACACTTCCCTTACGAATAAGTAGTAATGCTTTTGAAGTAAGTTCTACAATAAGCTTCATCCACAACAAAATTAGAAAATGAATTTTAAGTATAGTACCAGAGTAAGTCACTAAAAGAAAAACAAATGAAGCAACACTAAACTTGAACATTAAAGAAATAGGACAAAAAATAAACAAGTGAAATGATCAGTCGGTTGGTGAGATGTCATCCCCTGATCCATCGCCTGTGCCTACTCCGGTGGTACTAGGTCCAGGTCCAGTTCGATCACCACCAGGATGCATCCACTTCATCAACTGGTGCAATAATGCACCCATGTCTATCATCCATGTGTCCACTCTATACATCCATGTCTGAATGCCCTGCATCTGTGTATCCATGGAGTGCATCTAGGTTTGCATTGACTGGAAGTTTTCCTACACTTCCAATCTCCACTCCACTAAATTTGCTCGCATGGCATCAATATCAGCTATGGAATGTTGTCTAGATGGCGACCTCGATGGTGGCTTCTCAACCTGGAGTGGCTGATAATCTTCAAAGGTAATCTGCTCATCTACCTGCCGAGATTGAAAATGTCTAATGATACCTGCATTCATCTTAATAGTCTTTAAAGTGGCTAATGTAATAGAATCACTAGGGTCACTGGGCAATCTTTACACGCCATCCACTGGGACGCTCGCCCGCTCGAATATCCAAGAGAGAAGCCTCGGGAAACTAAAGCACGTATTTGTGGCTCTAGCCTTCACCACTGTCCCCATATATCTGGTGATCATGCTGGGAAGTGAATAGCTATGGGGATCGAGCCATTCACCAGCTCCTCCAAAAAATATAAATCGTTGTTTCGGAGCTCTTTCTTACTGCTTTGCTTTGGTCTCACATTCTGAGCCAAAATGTAAGAGGCGATGTGTAGTTGACCCTTTTTGAACTTTTGAGCTCAGTACACTATCCTCTTATCTTGTCTTGAGAACTCCTCTTTTACTCCAAGTCTAGCTGCGACCTCATTAGGGTCCCAGTCTTTGGGGAACTCAAATTCCTACTCCTCTCTTGATTTGGTTCATTATCTAGACACCCTAGAAGCTGAGATAAGCTCTCCTGAGTAATCTACACCACATGTCCCTGTACTGTAAAACTAATGAACCACCCAGACGGTTTGGTCTTGTCAAGCACGTTCGCATAAAACTCCTTGATCAAACTGGGGTAATAGTAGCGAGAAAGTCGCAAAATGGAGTCCCACCCCAATTTGGCAAATAAGGCAGTCACCTAAAAGTAGTCGTCCACTGCCTGTGAGACTGACTTCTCTTTGATCAAATCCTTATGCTGTCGTGCAGCATACCACTGTTGATTTTCCAAAGAAATGAACCTGGTGGCATCCAACTGGGGTGAAGGTACATTTTCACCCTGGGGTCTGCATGAAGACAACGTTCTAGCCCTCTTACTAGCAGCTCCAGAAGACGAAAGATATAAAGTAGGACTTAGAATAGGACGATCTCAAAAACTTCAAAGCATACACTGAAAGCAAACAACATAAAGGCCCAAAATTACCATGTAAGTCTCAATTGTTCAATATCCGAATAAAAAGTTTCAAATTCATACTTTAATTATACAAGCCAAGTGACCAATTACCATTCACACCAAGCGAATTTGCAACATTCTAGAGATATACTAACCTTATGTATCCACATTATCATCACTGCACAAGCCAAATATCCTTCACAAAATCACAATATCCCTTTATGTCTTCCAACTAGCATGAATAACAACCACATAAATCCACTTAAAACATAAGAGAATATAGGCATTGGAAATTCTTTATACGAGATAGATTCTAAGCACAAACAACCACAACCAAGCCATATATCTTATCTTCTAGCAAAATTCATGCTATATTGGTCTACTATTAACCCATCTCTATCAAGCAAAAACAATTAAACCCAAATACGAATACCAATTGAGCCAAGAGTTAAAGAATAATCACAAAATTCACAAAATAACTCCACAAAGACCAAAAACACAATGATAATGTAATTTATCAACCTAAACATGTTCTAATAATGTAAAAGAAACATTAAAAACAAAGAAAAAATTGAAATTATTTACCTGCAAGAGATGAGAATACCAACCCAAAGACCTACAACAAATACCTAAAGAGAAAAAATTTGAAGCACAAGCACCTTGGGTGCGGAAAATAATGAAGATTAAAGGTGTTTGAGTGGTGAAATTTGGTGGGATTGTAGAAGGGGGAGTTAGGGTTTGAATTTGGTGAAGAGGGATTTGGGAGAGATGGGGAAAAAAGAAGAGAAAATAACGTTAAATATGTGTTTCTGACCGTACCTGCATGCGGATATCGTCGCACGTCATGTCGTGAAAACGCAAAACCTTCTGCCTAATGAAGTACTGTCGTGAGAACCTGGTTTTCTTTGTACTCGCGATGCGTTTATTACGTCGTGAGAAGGCCAAAGTTTCTGGACTACTAGTCGCAACACTTCTTACAAACGAGTACTGTCGCGAGAAGGTTTGAGTAAATTATCCGCGACACTGTAAGCCCATCACGGATACAAAAAAGTCTCTAGATTATATTCACGAGGGTACCCGCGAACAGGTACTGTCATGGATATTCTTCCATGTTGTCTTCCGCGATGCGTTTTTCTCAACGCAGAAAGACAAAACCTTCAGGAATGGTACCCGCGACGATTCCCGTGTGCGGGAACATGTCGTGAGTACACATAACTTTCTATCCGTGACAAATTTTCAAGCCAAAATTGCTCCATAATCAGTCCCAAACCCATGTACAAATACAAACCACAAACTACATGATCTACAGATGACACATCTGATTCCATTGGTCTTGAATTTTACACACTACACAAGAACACAAAAGAAATATAAATCAAATCAATAATAATGCAAAATATACTACTCAAACCAATAAGAAAACTAATAAAATCAATCAAAAATTTGTTGGATTGCCTCCTAATCAGCGCTTTAGTTAAAGTCTAAAGATAGACTTCACTAATACTTTCAACAATGAGTAGGATCTCCCCGAGAGATTACCTCTCCTTTGGGCAAAAATTCACCAGCTAGGAATAGTTTAAGCCGCTGTCCATTCACCTTGAATCGCTCTCCTTTGTCAGATTTAATCTCAACAACTCCATAAGGAAAACTTTAGTAACCTCATAAGGTCCAGACCATCTTGACTTAAGTTTTTTCGAAAATAATTTGAGGCGTAAATTGAATAATAAAACTCTTTGACCAACCTTAAACCGTTTGTGAGAAATATGCTTATTATGCCAAGCCTTAGACTTTTCCTTATATAGTTTACTACTCTCATAAGCATTCAATTTGATTTCTTCTACTCTAGACGTTGTTTATTACCAGCAAAAGCTAGATTTAAATTTATTACTTTTATAGCCCAATAAGCCACGATGCTCTAGCTCTATAGGTAAATAACATCTCTTCTCATATACCAACTGGTAAGAAGACATTCCTAGAGGTGTCTTAAAAGCAGTCCTATATACCCATACGGCATCATCGAGTTTAATAGCTCAATCCTTCCTAAATTTATTCATAGTTTTCTCTAGGATGAGCTTTAACTCTCTATTTGCTAACTCGGCTTGCCCATTAGTTTAGGGATGATAAGGTAGGAACATTCTGTGCTTGCACCCATATTTGAGTAATAAGGTCTCAAATTGCTTATTCTTGAAGTACTTGTCCTCATCACTCACTGTAGCTCTAGGGATCCCAAATCTACTAAATATGTTTTTCTTTACAAACTTAAGTACTACATTAGCATTATTTGTGGGTGTAGCTATAGCTTCTACCCATTTTACATATAATCAACAGCTACCAAGATGTACTTATGGTTGTAAGATGATGGAAAAAGTCTCATAAAATCTATACCCCAAACATCAAACAATTCAACCTCTAACACTGGGGTTTGCGGCATTTCACTTCTCCTAGAAATGTTCCCTGTTTTCTAACATTGATTGCAACTCAAAACAAAATTTCTAGCATCCCTATGCATAGATGGCCAAAAAAATCTTGATTGTCATACCTTTTCTATAGTTTTAAGTGTCCTAAAATGACCCCCAGTCTCTAGATCATGACAATGCAATAGAATACTATTGATTTCGTCCTCAGGCACACATTTCCTAATCATTTAGACAGCACAATGTTTATAAAGAAGAGGTTCTTCTCAAAAGTAACTTCTCACATTATGTAAGAACTTCATCTTTTGATCATACCCCATATCCTTGGAAAGTATGCCACTAACCAAGCAGTTAACTAGGTCAGCATACCAATGAGAATTCCTAATTGCTAGCACATATTCATCGAGAAAATTTTCTTGAATAGGAATTTGATCATTGTTAGGGATATATTCCAATCTAAACAAGTGGTCGGCTACAACATTTTGCAACCCTTTTTATCCCTAATTTCAACATCAAATTCTTGTAACAGAAGAATCCATCTTATTAACCTTGGTTTAGCTTCTTTTTTAGTCAATAAGTATTTAAGAGTTGAATGGTCAGTAAAGATGATTACCTTAGACCCCCACTAAGTAGGATCTAAACTTATCTAAAGCAAAGATAATCGCCAATAGCTCTTTTTTAGTGGTTGCATAATTAATTTGCGTTTCATTAAGTATTCTACTAGCATAGTAGATCACATGCAACCTACTTTCATGTCACTGACTTAAAACTGTCCCTATAGCATAATCACTTGCATCACACATCAATTCAAAAGGCAATTTCTAATCGGGTGATGCAATAATAGGGGCAGAAGTTAACTCCATTTTTAACTTATTGAATGATTTTAAGCACTTGTCACCAAAGTCAAAAGGAGCATCTTTAGCAAAGTAGGTCACACAAAAGTTTTGCAATTTTAGAAATATCTTTAATAAAACGCCTATAAAATTCCGCATGGCTTAAGAAGCTCCTTATCCCCTTTACATTAGTAGGTGGAGGCATTTTTTCATTTACTTCAATTTTTGCTCTATTAACCTCAATCCCCTTGAATGATATTTTATGGCTTAGGACAATTCCTTCCTTGACCATAAAATAACATTTTTCCCAATTTAAAACTAGGTTAGTCTCTTCACATCTTGTCAAGACTAACTTTAGATTATGGAGGCAATCATCAAAAGATTTTTCAAAAATCGAGAAGTCATCCATAAATACCTCCATTATTCTCTCAATGTAATCATAGAAAATGGCCATCATGCATCGCTGAAAGGTGGCTGGTGCGTTGCAAAGGCCAAAAGGCATACACCTAAAAGCAAATGTCTCATAAGGACAAGTGAAGGTCGTCTTCTCTTGATTCTCGAGTGCTATAGCTATCTATTTATACCCCGAATAACCATCTAAAAAGCAATAAAATGCATAACCAGATATACGTTCAAGTATAATATTAAGAAAATGTAGAGGGAAATGATCTTTCCTAGTGGCTGAATTAAACTTCCTATAATTAATGCAAATTCTCCACCCCACTACTAACCTAGATGTTATAAATCATCTTTCCCTTTTACAATTGTAGTACCACCTTTCTTTGGCACTACATGGATTGAGTTTATCCATTGACTATCAGAGATGGGATAGATGATGCCAACATCTAACCACTTCAGAATCTCTGATTTCACCACCTTCTTTATATTGGGGTTAAACCTTCGTTGAGTTTCTATTACTAGCTTACAATTGTCTTCCAATAATATACGATTCATACACATAGAATGACTTATCCTATTTAAGTCTATTGACCAACCAATTGCCTTTTTGTGTTTCTTTAAAACTCTAAACAGTTTGTCATTTTGCTCAGAGTTCAATTCATTGCTCATAATGACAGGCAATGTATCCATCTCCCCTAAAAATTGATACCTAAGATGCTTAAGTAATGGTTTAAATTCTAACATGGGAGCTTGGATATCAGACGGTGGTGGTAGCCCCTTGTTTACTCCTAGATCCTCAAATACTGATTTTCTCTTGTATGGCTCTCTAGAATCTTGATGTAACACTAGCTCCTCTATTTTCTCACACTACTCAAAGGATGAACCCCCATCAGACAGACACAACTCTAATATATCTTTATCTAGAGTAGCTAACTTAAACTCCTTTGCCAAATCTCTCACTAAGTCTATAGAATAAACGTGATCAGTGAATGAAGGATATCTAACCATGCTGTTCAAATTGAACTCCACCTCTTCATCACCTATTTGAAATTTCAACTTTTCATTCTTCACATCTATTATAGTACCTGCCATAGTCAAGAATAGTCTCCTTAAAATAATAGGCATATGAACATCCTATTCCATATCTAAGACTACAAAATTAATAAGTATGATGAATTTATCAATTTAGACCAACACATTTTTTAATACCCCACATGGATGACGAATAGACCTATCAGTAAGTTAGAGTGTCATGTTGGTACTTTTCAACTCAGTGAGTCTCAATTGTCTCGCAATAGATAAAGGAATTAGGGAGACACTTGCACCAAGGTCACACAAAGCCTTAGAGAATTCTAACTTACCTACGGTGCAAGGAATAGAAAAACTCCCAGGACCCTTTAATTTAGGAGGAAGTTTATTCTGAATACGTGCACTACTCTTTTCAGTAAGAGCAATTATCTCATTATCCACAAACTTTCTCTTGCAAGACATCAATTCCTATAAGAATTTAGCATATGAGGGAATCTGCCATATGGCATCCACAAAAAGAATATTAATGTGTAGATTTTTAAAGATATTTATGAATTTCTTAAAATCTACATCATTTTTGACTTTTTGAAGCCTTTGTAGGAAAGGGATTGAAGGTATAGAAACTACCTTAAATGGATCACTAATCTTCCCCTCTATTTGACCTTCACTTTTTGTCATCGCTTCATTCCCATGATTCATCTTAGAGTCATCGATCCTACTCTCACTATTTCCTTACTCATGTTCACTCAACTCTCTCCCACTATGAAGTGTGACAGCCTTAATGTGCTCACGGGAATTGACCTCAAGTTGACTAGGCAACTCTTCTCTATTCCTAGTCTTCATTACTTCAGCAATTTGCTCAATTTGTGTGTCACAATTTCTCTGCATATTAGCTATTTTTCTATCCATGTCTTGAGATAACTTTTCAAAAGCTATCTCTCATTATGGCTTTTGTGCAGGTTGAATAGGTCTAAGTAGAAAACTCAGAGAGTTAACTAACCTTTGCTAAGTACCCCTATCTCTCTATCTAAAATTTGAATGGTTTCTCCAACCAGAATTGTATGTGTTGGAGTAGGGGTTATTCTGAGGTTGATTGTTAAAGTTGGCACATTGCACTTACTCATTAGAACTACAGTTAGCCATTTCATGCTGACCACTACATATAGTGCAACATGCTATGATAGGATGTGAGTTAGGGCCTTCTTCATTTTTCAGAAGGTTTCGCACATCTTGCATTTGGACAGATAGTGCATTTAAGGTATCATGATCAGATATGGACATGATTGCTCCTCTTCTTTGACCACCCCTAATGTTGGCCCATTGGTAGCTATTAGCTGTCATTTTCTCTATTAGGTTTTGAGCTTTCTCTGTAGACTTACCCATTAAAATCCCTCCCGCTGCAGCATCTATATTCTGTTTGGTAGAATATGCTAAGCCATTGTAGAATATTTGTACAATGAGCCATTCAGGTATTCCATGGTGAGGACATTTCCTAAATAACTCTTTGTACCTCTCCCATGACTCATATAATGACTCTCCCTCTAACTGCTCAAAACCAGTAATGTCCATCCTAAGCATGGCAGTCTTAGCAGGGAGAAGTATTTATTTAGGAAGACTCTAGACAATTTAGCCCAAGTGGTAAAGGAGTTTGATGCAAAAGAGTGTAACCAAAACTTATCTTACTCTCTCAAAGGAAAAGGGGACAAAGGCAGCTTGATAGCATCCTCTGTGACTCCATTTACCTTCAGGGTGTCACAGATCTTAGAGAAATTGGCTAATTGAGCATTTGGATCCTCCATGACAGTTCCTTCAAACTGCTCTTGTTGGACCATCTGAATCAAAGCTGGCTTCATTTTGAAATTGTTAGCATTCACTACGGGTCTTGCAATGCTTGATTAGGCACCAGTTCCATTAGGCAAAGCAAAATCTCTCAATGCCTTTTGCTTAGCCATTTGCACATGTGGATAATTAGACTCGGAGTTTTCCGCTTCAAATTCTAATTCTAGTCCTAAACTCCTATCTTCCTCCACTTTGTCTACTACAGGTTCAGTTCGTTTCTTCCTAAGCTTCCTAGCGGTACATTCTATCTCAAGGTCTAAAGGAAGCACTGGTTTCAAAGCTCTATGTATATAGTACCCTACTCACAGAAAGATTACACCTAAAGTAAATCAAAGAAAATCTAAATGAAATTAAAAGGTACAACCTAGATTAATAGTGTAATTACCAAATCTAATATTCTAGACGTCGATCCTCAGCAACAACGCCAAAATATTTCTTTCCGTTCAGCTATATTATGGATACTTTAGACAAGTACACCTATCATTTCTAGTAGTACAGTGCATAGGAATATCGAGTATCGATCCCACAGGAACTATGTGAGTACTAGTACTAACCTTCTTTCTATTATCTAACCTCACAAAGCGAATGACAAATTAATTAGAAATATAAATTAGCTAAATAAATTATCTAATTAAACCACAATCTAAAAGTCAATAGAGAGAATGGACAAAAATATAGGCAAATCTAGATGAAAAATATCCTAAATCAAATATGTTATGACTATATCTTGATTAATGAATAATCTAATCACTTAGACTCTAGAATCCTTTAATTAGGTTCAATTTTTCTCAAGTATTAACCTCCTATCCCCTTGGTTGATTGATTGGAATTCTTCTCAATCAAAACCCCAAAGAGAAGCATTAAGGTTCTATGGATTCTATGATTTTGATTAGCTTTGAATCTAACTGGGAATGCTTATGTGATTCTATCTCTAGCAACCCATGAAATCCTCTTTATTCAAGAGATAATCTAGTCAAATACGTGATTTCTCAATCTACCTATATAAAATCACTATCGAATCAAATGACGCATGCAAATCCCAATTCAATAACCAATAAATTCAAGAATAAACATGGGATTTTATTAATTAAAGAATCAAATCAATAACAAAGTAATTTAGGGTTCATTTATCTAGAGTATAGACAACTCAACTCATAATTACAAGAATAAATTCACCAAAATACAAGAAAAGAATAAGAAAACTCATTCTCACACTGTCTTCTTAAATTCTCCCTTAAATTCTGATAAAGCCTCCTTGCTTTTCACCATGAAAGCCCTCGAGTTGCATCCTCTACCCATGCTTTCTTCTCCTTACATCCTTCTAGATGTGTGTCAAGGTGTGAGAGATGAGTGCAATGTGTGTGGGTCTAATCCCCCTACTAGGGTTTAAAGCCCATTTCTATCGTGTTCTTCCTCTCTAAAACCCTTAGAATTCACCTCCCTTGTGTTTCTCCAAAGATAGGGTTAAATCTTCCAAATTTTCTCTAAAAAATCTATCAAATTGTAGCTTTTCGAAGTGTATTTGCGCCCCGTATCCGCTCGCAGTTACTCAGTGCGGATACGGTTAGAAACTTCTCTTCTTTACCAACATTCTGTCCCTATTCGCGCCCTGTATCCGCACACGGATTCGGGCACGAATATGGTTAGAAAGTTGGCCAAATTAGATTTTGCTTAAAACACCAATGTTGTATCCCTTTGAATTATCTTTTTCAGGACCACAAGAATCATCTTATTTGGAGGTCTCTAGACTAAGATATTGCCAAAAAACTAACAAGTGGTCGAAAGAATGTTGCAGCGCAAATGTGCTCCAATAACATGGATATTGCTCTATGAAGTCATGAGAATTGGACTTTGATGTCTTCATATCGATTGTAGAGATCCTCTTAACTTTAAAGTGGCTTAAGAATCATCTAAACTCAATGTCTCCAGCCCAAGTTATCACCAAATCACTGAAATACGTCGATGCTGCCAACCCATATCTTTCCAATTCTTTTTCTTTATTTGATTCCTTTACATAACATTGATAAATTCTTGAGTTCAACTCATCACTAACTTCAATCAACCTTTAAAGTATCATCCAATTACCATCCAAAGTGATTCAAATTGGTAATGGAATCACAAACCCTATGAAAATGCAAGAATAACACAAGTAAATAGCAATTACACACTGTTTAGCTACTAAACTCACAAATAAGAAGAAATAGCAAGTACATAGAGAGAAACTAATAAAAAATCTTGAAAAGTCTAACCTAAATACTCTTAAAAATTACTACACTTTGGCAATTATCACTTGGCCCTATTCCTCATAAAGAATAAGAATAATCTCAACCTGATACCATCATTTGTTGCTCCATTGATTTTAAATGTGTCACAAATCTCCAAGAAGTTGGCGAGATGAGCATTCGGGTCTTCATCTGGTAAACCATCAAATTGAATATGTTGCTGCACCATTTGGATGATGTAAAGCTTAATCTCAAAATTATTCGCCGCTACTGGATGACGAACTATGCTAGACTCAGTTCCCATCAATTAGGGTCTAGCACAGTCAGGCATCATCATTGGTGTTTGAAGTTACTCTCTCCTTTGCTCCTCTAAGGGATGATCGAATGGAGGTTGATTTTCTTCTATTTTTAGCTCTTCTTCAACTATCTTCCGATAGAAATCCAAAGCAATTTTCTCTAATTGATCCCTTAACCGTCTCTTCACTGCCCTTCTAAAGGTTCGTTCTATTTCTAGGTCAACTTCAAAAAGAGAGGAACTTGAGTTTCGAGTCATACATCAAGAATGGAGTCCTACGAAGAAGTGCCATAAAACAAATCAACTCAAATAAGCAAACACTTAAATAAGAGAAAGAGAAATACTAAAAGGTAAATAACGGCTAGAGTAATGCAAGTTTTCCTAATATCACCGATCCCTAAAAATGGCACCAAAAACTTGATGTGTATTCTTTGAACTATACCACAGAAATTCTAGGCAAGTGCACCTATCATTCTATAGATAGTATAAGAGAGCACCGAATATCCTCCCATAAGGATTAGCAAGTACTAATATTCACTTGAGTTCTATTATCTAGCCTAATGAGCACAATTGGACTTTTAAAAGTAAGAAAATAAGAAAAACACTATCTAATTAACTAGAGTCAAGAGAGAACGATAAAAGGGAAACAATCTCTACCCTCTTGGTTGGCCAATTGGAATCTTTTCACAATTAACACCCCAATTAGATGCTTTAGGATTAATGGACTCTAATTTATCAAGTCTTTTTCGAAAACTCAATAAAAGGGAACAATTCATAGAACCATATCTCAAGTGACTCATTCAAATTGCCTTAATTTGTGAAGTGATCCATTCATATGTGCAATCTCTCGATATATCCATACAAAATCAATAATAAAATCAAGGATGCATGCAAAATTCCAATCCAATTAAATATGACAAATTGACCCAAATCAAGAGAAGTAATTAGCATAACCCAAAAAATCAATCCATCAATTACATAATTAGGTTCAATCAATCTAGACAACAAAGAATTACCCCATAAGAATAAAAAAAATTACATTAATTAACAAAAAGGAAATGTAAAAACTCATTCTAATTGAAGCCCTTCACATCTCCCTTTGATCAATTGCTGTAATTTCTTCTAGGTGGAGAAGATTCAAGCTCCTTTCTGCCCTTTGAAGCCTCCTCTTCTTCTCCCTTCTCTATCTCCCTTTTGAATCTCCAAATTTCCTCTTTTTCTCTCTAAGGAACCCTCAGAGCAAGATAGAAGAGTGAATCCCCCTTTCATAATGCTAGTATCAATTGTTAAAATGCTGCAGGTTTGCGACAAGAAATCGCGCACGTGTTTTTCTGTTAATCTCCCACGATTTCTCAAAATTTCGAGAAACCGCGAACTAGCCCAATGAGAAACCATGTGTGGTTTGTCACGCGTTTTCTCTTCTTCGCACTACTGCACGCACTCTCGCGCGATTTTGTCCACGTTTGCTTTTTGGATGGAAACTGCAGCAACAACCGTACACGGTTGGTCACGCGATTGACCTTCTATCTGTAAATCGTGCGAGAAACTTTGCGTGTTTTTCTTCGAAGTAATCTGCGGTTTGTCATTTTTCCTCACAGTCATCCTTTTATCCTATCAAACTCCTTGGCCTTTTCTTCACTTCTAACAGCCATCCAATCCTTGGTTTTCTTACCTGCAAAAACTTAGAGAATAAGTACAAATACATGGCTCAATTATGCTCCAATATGAACTTCAATTGGCAAAATGAAGTATGTCTAGAGAATGACTAGTTTGACCCTTAATTACTAAATAAAAGATCCTAAAATACCTACCAAAACCACTACTTAGACACTCTAAAACATGTATGAATAGGCCACTATCACTTATTCTGGGCTCAAAAGGCAACGAATAAGTGGCTGAAAGAGGGAGATCAAAATGCTGTAATTTTTCATGCAACTATCAATAATAGAAAGGAGGAAAAATTAGATAGGACAGATGCACAAAGAAGATGGTAGTTAGTGCAATAGTGACCGTAATATAAAAGATGAGATTGTAGCATACTACAACTATCCATCTCCACTCAACCACAAGATGTCACTGAAATTTTAACTGGAATTCCCTTTTTAATCTCTAATCAAATGAGTGCAGAGCTAATCAAAACTTTTGATAAGGTAGAAATCAAGGCTGCATTTTGGTGAATGCATCCAATAAAGCTCTAGGGCTTGATGGTATGACTCTTAATTTTTTTCAAGAAATTTTGGCATATTGTTGGTCCTGATATCATTCTTGCTATTTACAACTCCTTCCATTCTAGTTTTTTACTATCGTATGTTAATGAAACTATCATCTCCTTCATCTCAAAAGTTATGTACCCCACTAACCATTCTCAATTTAGGCCCATTGTCTTGTGCAACATCCTTTAAGAAGTTATTTTTAAATTGTTTGTTAAAAGATTATAGCTTGCTCTCAATAGGTGTGTTAGTGATAATCAATCTGCCTTTGTTGGAGGGAGGCAAATTTTAGATAATGTAATAATAGCTCATGAAGTCCTCCACTATTTCAAAAATAAAAGAATTGAATAGTAGGTTGCATGACTCTGAGACTTGATAAGTGAAAAGTGTACGATAGGGTAAAATGGCCTTATCTAAAGGCTATCATGGAGCAGACAGGATTCTGCAATACATGGATGAAATGGATTATGCAGTGTGTGACACAATCTCACATGCCTTTACTGTAAATAGGGAAAAGTTGGATTACGTAAGACTACAAAAAAGTATAAGACAAGGTGACCCCGTGTCCTCTTACCTCTTTTATTTATGCACTGAAAGATTCAGTAATCTTATCAAACAAGCTATAGCCACTAGTAAGATCACGGGCGTTAAAATCAGTGGAAGGTGACCAGGCTTATCTCACTTGTTTTTGGCTAATTATGCCATAATTTTTTGCAAAGGATGATCATTGCAAAGTACAAAGTAGCTTCAAGGCAGCAGATCAATCTAGAAAAATCATTAGTTCTATTTACCAAAAACTTGCCTGAAGAATTGAAAGAAACTGTGTGCAAGGAGCTAGGGGAAGAAAAACAGGTGTCTTAAAGGAAATATCTGGGCCTTTCAATATTTTTGTCTTGAACAAAGAACCAAGTGTTTGGGTTTGTAAAAGAAAGAGGCAATAGGGATGGAAAGGAAAATTACCGAGTTAGGCGGGAAAGGAGATACTTCTCAGTAGCACTAGCATTTTCAAATTATGTAATGTCTTGCTTAGACTCTCCAAGGGTTACGTAAAGAGATTTGTAGTATGATGTCAGGGTTTTGGAAGGGAGATTCTAATAGGGAAAAGAGAATACATCAGATCAATTGGGGGAATTAATAGATAGTAAAGGCCATAAAGGTCTAGGCTTTAAAAATTTTCAGAGTTTCAACTTTGCACTACTAGCTAGCAAATTTGGAGATTCATAACAGAGCCCAATTTAGTGGTTAGCAAAATTCTTAATGCCAAAATTTTTTAGAAGGAAAATATTTTGGAGGCCTCTATACAAAGAAAGTATTTATGGTTGCAAGAACACTTAAAGAGGTTGGGACATTCAAAAGAATTGATGATGGGAAAACATTAAATATTTAAAAAGACAAGTGATTCCTTTCGACGAGAATGGAAGAGTCAAATCACCTAGATCTCATAATTGCAAACTAGGAACTATCAATCAATTGTTACATAATGGATGATAGAAGAATGAGTTAACGGAAAGGAATTTTTAGAAAGAAGAGGTGGAGGTTGTAATAAGAATTCCTAGCAAGATAAACTAGTTTGGGAAGCTAATGAGAATGGAGTATATTTTGCATAATCATTAGGCTATGAAGTGGCTAAACAAATACTGGCCGGTGACATAGGAATTATTCCTCAGGAGAAATCAAGCATAGGCAAGCAGTAAGGAAGGGTACGGAGAATTGTGTGGAGACTGAACATAAAACACAAAATAAAACACTTGATTTGGAAGTGCCTAAATCAAATACGACCTGTGAAGGGGATGTTGAATAAGATAGGAAAGGGAGAGCCATAATGCTATCTTTGTCGAGAAGCTGTAGAGACCATAGTCACTATCGTGCAAACATGCCCAAGAAACATGGAGAATGTCTCTTGTATAGTGGGATGGCCTGGATGAGTGGAGGAGCAACTTCTGGAATTGAAGGGAGCAAATGATGGTGGGAAAAACACATGGCAGCAATATATTGAGTTAATTACCATATCTTGTGGTGAATTTAGAAGAACAAGAATTGTAAACTATTTAATCAAGGAGGAAGGGAGGGTAGAGCAGTGTTGTAGAAAGTAGTCAAGAATTAAATGAATTTGAAATGGCAAACAAAGAAGAGAAGGGACTAAGCAAAGAGAAAACAGGAGGTGAACCACATCCAGAAGCTATTGGCACAACAAACAAAAGAAGAATTACAATATCTATCAGTGTTACTGCTAGTAAAACCACCAGAAGACTAGGCTATAGCATTATTAAAGATCATAAAGGTAAGTTAATGATGGTATGGCCTGCTGCTGAAAACAGGAAAGCTGAGATGAAGATGGAGAAGGCTTCTATTAAGTTAGCATTGATGCTGGCAAAAGGCAGGCATTGGACATAAGTAATCATTAAAGGAACCAACATAAGCTTATTGTAGAAGTTGAGGACCAAAGACACAAATGATAGCTTGTGTGCTACAACTCTTGAGAGTGCTATTTTCTTAAGCTCGCTATTTTCTTTTTGCTCATTTCAACCTATCCATTGTAAAATTAATTTAGTCCCAAGGAAAATCGCAAACTCTGCTTTAGGGGTCAAAAATGTATTCTTGTGGGAAAATGATTTCCTCTTGTGGATCCAAGAGATCACAAGGATTCAATAAGGGTAGCGGCCGCGTGTAACTAGTGTAAAAGTTCAGCAATCAATACAATCGTGTTGAATTTTGGGCTAAAAAATTGTAATCCCACTCAACATCAACTTCAGTACTTAGAAAACTGACTCCTCGATCTACATTTTTTAAATATGGTAAAAAAGTCATTCTTATTTGATTTCTAATAAAGAAGTTAATATTATAATAAATAACTAAGAGTCCATCACCGCATTTTTCATTCATCACAGGAGACAATAGGATTGACATTTTACATGTGCATATAATTATTAATTAAGTTGGAAAACTATTAGTTGTCCTCTTTGAAAATTTTGGGTTAATTTTATTTTGCTCCATCAAAGTGGTCCAAAACATCATTTGTATCTCAAATTGAAAAAAGTTTTAATTTTATCCTCAAAAGTAGCAAAGTATTTGGATTTGGTCTCTCAAATTGAGAAAATTTAATTTGGTCCTCCAAAGCAGTAAAAAAATCTCAATTTGGCCCTCAAACTAAGAAATTGTCTATTTAGTTCTCCAAATTGAGAAATATTTCCAATTTGGTCCTCTAAACATATTCTATTAACGATGGAATAGCTATGGAAGTATCAAACTACACAAAACGAAAACTAAGCAAGGTTATTTCGTCATTCTTCCTAACTTAGTGATTTTAGTGCAAAAATGCATTCTTTATGAGTTAAATTCGTTTACTATTTTCTGTTGATTAAACCTTTAAATTGTTGAAAATTAAAATCACAAGTTTCCAACAAAAAATGGTACCTTTATTATCAAGAAACTAAAAAGGGTTGGGGGGGGGGGGGGGGAGGGAGAGAGAGAGAGAGAAAGTTTCATATACAACAAATAAATAACTATAATTGTTTCCCCCTTTTTGCAATTAAATCCTTTCACAATTAGCCAATCATTAATACTTTTGACAACTTTTGTAGTTTAAAAGATCAAATTGAGTTTTTTCTTTCTGTAGCTTGAGTAACCAAATCGAGATTTCGTTCTATTTGGGGGGACCCAAATGTGACTGTCAATTTGGGGGACCAAATTAAGATGTTTTACTGCTTTGGCAGACCATCTTGAGACGCTCTTAGTTTGAGGGAACAAGTTAATATTATGACCAACTTTGAAGGGCCAAAATATAATTAATCCAAAATTTTTAATCATGATCTCCACTCATATCCTTGAATTCTTCTCTCTCTTGAGATTGAGTGTCATCTGCACTCTCTAAGTAACTTTCCAAGTTACTCCCTCTCTCTCTCTCTCTCTGTTGGCAACCTTAATTGTTATGTTCAATTTTGGACATTTTTAAACTAGGTGGACTAGGATGCAAGAATCATTTTAGGGGCCATTTGAGTCTAGCGTGTGGCGAAATGAATAATTTCAAATTATTTTAAATATTAAAGTTTCATTTCTTTCCGTACGCTTTATACATTCTACTGTATCAGTAACAATATTACATTGATAGCATCATTCGTTTTCAAAAAAATTTTGCTCGTCTAGCTTTATACTGTATTATAAGACTACCAAGATTTTAATTTTTTATACAAAATCTTTGAGGCTTAATTCTGTTCGTATTTTTGGTACATAGTATATACCAGAGTCCAAGTGCTTAATGATGATATTTAGTATTCCTTAGTATTCCTTAAGTCTACTTCTCCAAATCCAAGTAAAAACCAAGCTTAAAATTCATGTGTGAGCTGTAAAGAGTCCATAAGCAAGCTCAGTCTATATATCTGTTAATAATGATTAGATCTTGAAAAAACCAAATGAACAGGGGAACTCGAGATTATAAACAACGTTGGTTCAATTGATTTACAGCTTAGACATATTGGAGTCTCATATGGATATTACCATATCCTTCCACGTATGATTTTACCATTCAAGTACTCTATTTGTGGATTACAAGCTCAATTCATAATCACGTCAGGAAAATATGACCCTGACAGAAGCTATCTGGGATAAAGCTGATGGTTTTTTTTTTTTTTTTTTTTCAGTATCCCAAAGTTTGATCTTTGCTGCTCTCTGTGATTAAGTTGAGCTCCTTTAGGCTTCTATATGACTTTACTGGACCAGATATAGCCCTTCAAGCATGGAGACCTTTGGGAGAAACCAATAGGTTTGCTGATCTGACTGCAGCTTGTAACCTCACTATTAATAGAAGACTATGGGAGAGAAGTTTATGCTTAGATGGAGAGTTGATCTCAGAGTAGGCATCAGAATAGATTGGTCTTAGCCGTGGTGAGCTCATTGATCTAGCTTTAGCCTTAGCAGATTCAGTGGCTGCCATGTATGTTGGAACAGCAGGAGAAGCCCACAAAAGAGCCAGTCTTCTACCACTGGAACGCTGTCCTCCTGTGAAATGATCTTCTTGGAACATTTATAGGAGAATCCAGTCCTTCAACCATGATACTTGTTTCTGAAGCTTTCTAAGTCTGAGTCGTCTGCCTGGCTGGTCCTCTTTGGACTTTGCATTATCCGAGAAAGCTGTTCTCAAGGTTTGAAGATCTTCTCTTTTAGGCCAACTGGGAATCTACCCATTGTTCTAGCCAGTATCTTTGTTTTACATTTAACTTGCGTTGTTCTGATTCTGTGGACCTCTGAATATAAACAATATCGTATTACTAATGATATCTCATTTGGTACTATCAGAATTAAGCTAATATTCATCGAGATTTGAGGACTCAAAACTCACACGGTGATTCAACCAGTACTCCTTTATTTGTTCTCTCCTGATTGGAGTTAACCTCTTGTTCATCGACAATGCATTTGCTTCTTCCCTCAACAAAACACTGTCATCCCAACTTCTCTGGCTGTTTGCATCAATCTGCAGATTACAAGAAAATGACTAAGATTAAGTGGCCGCTAGCTACGTAGATCAAAGAGGATAGCTGTTAGTATAAATTAAAATCCAGGATCTTATTAAACAAAGCTATTCATTTCCCCTTTTAGTTCGAGTTGAGTTGCATAATTACATAATACGGCAGGATGGAACTCTGTAAATCTTGACCGTGATGTTCATGATCTCTTTTTAAGTATTGAAAGCAGATTTTCAGTGTGATGACGTTGATGGATCTAGTCAAATATCCCTAAGAAACATCGAATATATTTTTTCTTAATAATATTAGTCCTTCGCCAGCTCGCCTCCTCCAAAACATAAGTCCCCCCAGCACCACCACCAAAACAACACAAAAAGTCCTCTCTCCACTTTTGGAATGTTGAGTTGCCTCACATGGTAGAATGACATAATTTTCACTCACTTATCGTTATACAAGGCTTTTAATAATAAGGCAAGGGAATGGAATATTGTACATTGTGTAATCTAAAAATAAATCTGCTAACTCTACCAGCATTATGACAAGTTGGATGAAGTAAAGCAAATAAGGCAAAATTTTGCATGATTTGAATCATTAATGGTCTAAATCCCCGTGACTGCCAAATATACTGTAGGAGAGAAATGAAAGAGAAAGCCACTAGGCTTTTCAATTGTTCATAATCTTGGCCCATATTAAGAGATTTCGTGGCGCATAAAATGTGCTAAATTCATTTGTCTACTTACCTTTATGTCCTTCTCTCTCATATCCTGTAACTGGTTTTCTTGATTTTGTTCAGTGGTCTTCACCACATCACTTCTTTTAGCACAAAAATCTGACTGAATGTTCACAATGGTTTGCAAACACTTGAGAGTATTGAGGGCCTGACGTCGAACTGCGCAACCGCGAATTATAGCCTGCAGCCTTACAAATCCCTTCAGTGCACGCAATGCTTTTCTTGCCTGCAGAATACAAACTGAAATGTAAAAAAAAAATGGAAAAGATTGATCCCTTTAAAAAGAGATCAAATACTTAAACTGATACGTACAATACTTTGTTCTACTAACAGTCCAGTTTAGTTTGATGTTTGACAAGCAATTTGCTAGACAAAGAAAAGCTTAAAACAAAATCCTGCGATGAACTCACAAGATATCCCCGAAATGCTGATTGAATTTTGATGGCAGCTAGATGTTTGATCTCCAATTTGCATTCATGAGATTGTGGAGCAGTGCTGAAGACATCGGTTGCGGAAAATTCTTGGGATTCTTTCTTGCACTGAATGGAAGATTTAGGGCTGCTACCGAGCCAGAAATCTTGAGAAACAGTGTGAGAGGTTTCTGCAGCTGTAGTGCTAATAGCTCCTTTTTCTGAATAGTTCTGCTTCTCTGATTCTGTTACATCTAGTATTCTCTTCTTTGGAGGTGATGGTGCTGACAGACAGGCTAGTCTTTGGCTCTTAAATCTTCCAATTGCCCATCTTTTCCTTTTATCATTCTGTAAATATTTTGTAGCAGTTTTTGAGATGGATTCAACATTCTGCAAATGAAAGAAACAAACAATTATTGTACCTTTTCTGTTCTTGAATTTTTATTTGCAATGAAGAATCTCCTCAGGAAATTGAACCAGCTCTTATTCTTCTTCGCCATGAAATACCATTATTTTTACATTAAGTTCATAAAAGCCATTGGCTTCAACTTGTGATTTGATTTGACAATTACAATTCCTAGACTGAATCTTAGCAATAGTAATTTCATGAAGAAAGTTTATTGGGACTTGGAAAGTATTGCACAAATATAGCAAAGATCAACCTTGAATTCTGAGAAAACTTGGAGTTTTTTTATGATACCAAAGACTAGATCATCAGGAAATATGATGCTAATAAATGCAGGTAAAGAAGATTTTCTTGAAAGAAAAAAATAATCAGCTAACTCTAGGATCTACATTCTTTCAATTATCTTCACTCCAATGATGTGCATTTCCCTTCTTTTACATGTATGATGAGTTTCATCTGTTCAACTAGTAGGCCCTTCAGTCATGAGCCGTTGGGGGAAAGGTAATGTGTTTTTTGTTTTTATGGAAGGAAACATTAATAAATAATGGAATCTTTTGTTATGGCTTGTGCACCTTTCCAGCTTTCATTTTCTCGACCTATTAAATAACATGTTCATATGTTTGTTGGAGACCTGAAAACTACCTCTTTATCATTTTAGAATAGACCCGGACATATTTGATGGCATCAACCTCAGGTGATTAATTTACACTATCTTTCTTTTTGATTTTGCTCAGAGGGGCAGCTACTTATTAAGTCCTAATCAATAAACGTTACACAAAGATAACTACTAAGGAACTAAAAGAAACTGGCTAAGATCCTTTTTTAACCTTGTAAGAGAACAAGTACTTGGTTCCCAGAGTCCTCATCTGCATTTCCGTTATCTTCTTTTTTCCCACTACCCTTCTAAAATATGTTATAAAAGAAACTGCCAAATACAAAGGGAGGAAGAATTAAAAAGAACTACTGAGCTCGAAATCTGTCAGAAATTCATTTTTGCTGCAAAAATAATTCACCAATTAGATAATGCCTAGTATTCGTGCTCTCAATATAAGGCTGAAGTAGGCCAATTCATTAAACTTGTAGCACTAAATATGACAATCGTTCTATCATTTTACAAATGTACAAATGAATTTAGTTTTTGTATTCACTAATATTTCGTGAAGATGTACACATGCTGAACTAAGTTATAGTTATGATGACTCGACTTGTTTCGGTCTTAAATTGAGAAAAGTATGGTTTGGCCTCATCCTGGGCATTAGATCAAAATCATCACAATCAAAAGACAAGACTCAATCCCAGCACTCCCACTTCAGCTGGCGTTTATCTGACTCTATAATTCACCAAGGAGGAGTCCATTTATTGGGTTGGATGCGTAAAAGCAAAATACGTACGACACCTATTAACAGAGAGGCCTTTGGATCGGCGTCCGTAATTTACTGCTCATACCATGAGGGATTACACGGGGCTAGCACGGCAATTTAGAGCTTTTAAAGTAGCAACTTTGTTATGTAACATGAATACTAGTGTAGAAATTGCACGTGCAATATAATAGATTAGACCTCCCCAGGGGATGGAGAATATGTGGGGTGAGGAAGAATCTATAGAAAACAATTTGTTGTTTGACACATTTATAAAATTTTTATGTTAGAATCTAAAATGGCACTTATTTTTAAGATCTTTATAATTATATAACGTGTAAATTCTTGAATGACAAAATTGTAATGTACACAATATAACCTTTTTTTAAATGCAAAATTCATCTGTATCTTATCAAATAGTTCCAAATTGTTTTGAAATTATGGCTTCTGGGACCAGAAAAGTGAGAGTGACAGATGATATAAAACATAATGAAAGCAAGAAAGAGGAGACACATTATTGAATGAGGTGGGGAAGTCCTCATATGGAAGATAATAGGGAATGTCAAACAAAACAAAGCATGATTGTGATGAAGCTGAGACAGACAGCTGTTGAGGGTCCGAATGTCGCCCAACATGTACAATGATCCTAAATAATTTTTAGGAATGTAATTGGAACTCATTGAAACGCAAAAGAAAAGCTGGGAGATTTAATGAACAATTTGTTCCGAATTTGAAAGAAACTAAAAGAGGTTTATTATAGTATTATATGTACAATTTATCGAAGATGTGCATCAATTCACTTGTAGTGGGACAGATAATAACATAGTATTAATACTATTACCATGTATGTTTGCGAGATTTAAACTCAAGACCTGTTACTTCTGAAGTAATGACTCTTGTTAGTTTCAGCACTCTAACCAAAACTTAACAAGCAACTTTATTACACTTATATTTGTAACTCTAGTATTTGTACAAGTCATATATCAAATAATATTTATATTTGGGTATGCACTGTCTTATATGTGAAAGGAACGGTAAGAACTAAATTGTTTAATCAGAATTGAAACTTAAAAAATAAGATAAAAGTTAACAGTTCATAGACTAAAAAATAACCTTTGAAAAGATTTGAGAGACATTTTGAATATTTGTCCTTGGAAGTTAAAAATTTATACGAGGAAGAATAAGTATTGATTTTTTATTCTTTTAATCTTTTTTTCAATTTTGGATACATTCAGATGCATATGAAGATAGCCATTCTTCTAGTCCTTAAAACCTTTACTGGTGTACCGTAGACCTCGTGTCGATGTGTACAACATTTTATTTCTTACCTATGGAAAACTTTATTTTTTGCTTCAAAAACTACAATTATAATCTATCTATCCAACATCATTTCATAGATCCCTCTTTGGCAGCAAATTCGGCACATATCGAATTTTATCCATTCAACTTTCCGAAAATACAAAGTTGAATGGATTAATAATGCTGTGCATAATTATTATATCCGGTCAAAATTGATGGTTCAATTGGTCAACTGATGAACTACACAATTGACCGGGTTGGGTTATCTTCTGAATTGGACCTGACGGTTTAACCGCCAACATGGCAACAGCCCGATTGTCAAGGAACCCGATGCGTCGAGGACCTCTTTCTAAACTTGATGTAGTTCCAAATTTTGAACTTGGAACCGTATCCCAAAAAAAAAAAAAAAAAAAAAAAAGTGATTTTGGCACCATTCTTCCTTCAAGATCACATATTTTATATATATATTTTTTGTCGTCTCAATGCTTTCTTTTCTATCTCAAATAGAGGGTCATACAATATTTTTGAAGTCATTTCTCACTATTCATTTTTTGCATAATTTTAAATCTATTTGTATTAATAAGAAAAAATAACAATGCAACAGATGCGATGTATAATACAAGTTATTAAAAAAATTAAAATTGTGTTGGGCAATAAGATTGTCAATTCAAGTCTCAAAACTATTTTCACTTCACAAATTAATAAAACAGAATTTTCATAATAACCTAAAGATAAATAAACATGTTTGAGATGTATACATTACTATTAGTAACATAACCATCTAAAAATGACAAAACAAAGTATTATGCATGTGTTTGTACATCATATTACTTGCCACTATTAATTTTAAAAATAGATATGTATACAAATTGTTTCAAAGTTTATCATTCAAGAACCATTTTATTGCAACAATTGCCGCACTAATATTTAGAAGTTGATATATGAGTGAAGCAAAATTTTTTTATAGTACTGGTCATTAATATTTATCCATATTTTATACATTCAAAACAAAAATATTGTGCTTATTTAAATTACATTTTTTGGAGTATAATAGAAGAATAATATTTAACACCTTTTGGATCTGAGATATAAAAAAAAAAAAGATTGTTAACCATATAAAAAGAGGTGGCAGTATTGTTACTCTACTTTTTGTTGCCGGCACTCTATTTCTTTTGTATAGAGTGCTAATAAATAAAATGAAATGCTAATATTGCTAGCTTATAAAAAGTAGTTGAAAAATATACTTAGAGGATATTCATAATTTTCTAAAAAATGGGTAGTCAAAATTTATCAAAAATTAGTCTTTAAAGAAGTTCAAATATTAATTGAAAATAATCTTATTATAGTTCTATTGATTTTTTGAACCAAACCTTTAAAATCGATTTTCAAAATTTTAAACCAAAACTACAATATGATATACATAAAGTCAATAGTCCAATGTGCATTTGTAGCTGTTCAGCTCGGTTGGTTTGCCCTGCTTTGTAGTGATATTTTCTTATACCAATTTCTTACTCCAATGAAGAAATTATAAAGAAAATATTTTGTAAAAATTATTGTATGCAAATAACATAATAATGTAAATTACAAACTATCTAAAGTAGCCACTAACAATAGAATCATTGTGGACACTACATTCATAATATATAATGCCAGAATTAATAAGTGTACAATAATTTAAAATTTTAAAAAATTTTAAATTTCTACTCAATTTTCCTTTGCTAAGATTTGTAAAATTCCCCATGTGTTTATATTGTCTGGCTAAATTTTATAAAATTTCCTCCTCCATGCCCATAACTAGTTATATATTTTTTGTTATGGCATTTAACGATAATGTTTGATATATTCCAAAGTAAACATGCATGGATGTGTGCATATACACATATACATGTAAGTATACGTGTGTGCATTCATTTGCCGGTTCAATATAGTTTCAAATAGTTTGATTTTTGTGCCATATAATGAAAAAAAAGGTTCAATTCACTAAAACTAGCACACGCGCGCGTGCACCATGCCAGTTTGGTACAGTTTCAAATATTTTAATTTTTATACACCTATATTTAAACCAAAAAAAAGGTTCAGGTCACCAAAATTGGCAAACCAGTATATGAAATAATAAACTATATTTTTATTTTGGTTTACTTCAGTTTGATTGGTTGGAAAATTTATATTTATCTGCTACTTTGAAGCGATATCAAATGGTTTGAGTTTTATACAACTATAATCAAACAAAAAAAGGTTTAGTTACTAAAACTGGCAAATAAATATGTAAATTAATAAACCATAGTTTTGTTTTGGTTTGCTTTGGTTTGGTTAGTTTGGTTTCAAAGTGGTTTCAAAGTTTTAACAAACAACTCTACTTATTAAATGCAGTTGAGGACTTAAATGCACTTGTTTAATTTTTAATTATCTCATGTAAAAGGTCCTCTTCTTCTGGTTAGTTTCATATTATATAATTTGATCGTAGTTCTTCATGAAAATGTAAAATCTAAAAAGGAACAAGCAATCAAACAACAATCTCTTCTAAGCAAGAGGATTTTCTTTCTCTTGGAATGAGACATTCTATCTTGGGAGTTTTCCAACGATTTCAATTATTTTCAAAACATTTTTATTACACTCAAACACTGATTTCTTCATTGCTCGACCCAGGTCCATCCAATTGGTAAAATTTTGATAATGTCTAGACCTCTTATATAAGACAAAACTCGACACTATCCAGTACTAATGTCTAGATTTTGACAAAGCTACCCTGTCTTATTTCAATAATTTTGAGTTTATTCAAATTAATGTAAGATTTTTTTTAATTTTCACTCTATTTCTTAAATTCTTATTGTATACTATTACCTATTTGTATTTAGTATCATTTAAGCAAAAAAAAAAAAAAATCTATTTTTACTTGACCCTTGCTTATCTGGTTAGATTCTAACTTCTTTAAGGAGATAGGTTGATGCGATCGGCCCGAGACCCCTCGTTAACTTCCTAACGAGAACCCTTGAACGAATGTAAGCCACAAGATAATCCTTCCCAAAAATTGTTCTTGTGTATCTAGGAACAACCTAACCTCAATTCTACCCAAGAATTGAAACTAGATTGAAGGAGGATCCTAAACCCTAACCCCACCTGTTGGTTAGAACTCAAGATATCAAGGTATTTCAATGATTCACTCGAAAAATACACAAATCTCATCAAGGGAGAAAAAGAGGAAAACTCTTGTTCAAAGTATTATTAATCATTCAAGTTATGTTTTTAATGATAAAAGAACAACATATATATGTAAAACATCCTAAAAACTACTATAGAAAATCAAATAGTCTATTACAATTGAAAGATCATATTAAAATTTGCAAAATAGAAACGAATCGCAACTTCTACCCGTATCCGCGTTGGCTATTCATGCGCGAATATGACTAGAATGTTGATTCTGGTTGTGTCCGCTTCTATCTCTTTTCGCGACCCTATCCGCGCGTGGATACACCTTGTAAATGAGGCTAGAAGGTCACTTTGGCATTCTTCTGCCTTCCACTTGCGGGCATACTCCTCCCAGCCATGAATTATCTCTTCCCCCAGCCCTTCTTACTCTTCTTGGGTGCTCCTAAACCTCCATTAGGGGTTGGTGGTAGCCTTCACTTTGGCGGTCTTTTGGTGCGTATCATTCCCCTCCTCTTCAAAAAAATTTGTCCTTGAATCTAACTTCTCATGTCTCCACCAAGAGGAATGTCAGCAACCTGCAAAGAAGAAGTATTTGAAATACTAGAAAATTGGTTAGTATGATTCGCTTTCTCTAACGTCTTCTTCCCCTTGCTTGCCTCATGCTCCTTGAGCAGTCTCACAAGATCCCTATGAGCTTTCAATGGTGTCAATGGCAAAAGAGTGATGTCTTTTTCATGCCAAGTAAATGAATACTGGTTTTGGAACCCATCATACATCACTTTACGATCAAATTGCCATGTACGCCCCAACAATAGATGACATGCCTCTATTGGCGTCACGTCACACAAAGCCCTATCTTTGTAGGCTGCAAGGGCGAATTCAACTTCAACTTGCTTAGTTACACTAAACTCGCCACTATTCTTTACCTATTGTAGGCAATAGGGCTTAGGATGCTTCTTTGTCCTCAACCCAATCTTATCCATTAACAAAGAATTTACAAGGTTAGTGTAGCTACCAGAGTCAACAACAATACTACATACCCTGTTCTCAATGATACATTGAGTGTTGAAGATTGATTCTCTCTGCAAATCAAGCTTAGTTTCTTTAGGCATCTCGTCTGAAGCTTTCTTCGTGAGTGACATCTCTCCTTTATCAGCTTTGCATATAATAAGGCCTTCTGATATGATCCTAGGGGTGCCTTCAATCTTGATGCTTGAGCATACTTGTGGAGCTAGGATTTCTACCCGTTGAGCGTGGGTTAAGAGCTCAATTGGCTCAAGATGAGCTCAAGTCTTGGTTGGTCATGAAGGCGACATTCAAATCATGTTGTTGCCATGAACGAATGCATATTTTTGGGCTGGTCAAGTGGATATGTGGAGCATAAAGTTCAGCCGTCCAGTCTACATCTTGTTGGATCAATGGCAGAAGCCCAATTTATTTGATAAGGAGGCATTTGACTACTTGGGCGTAGAAGCTTTGGACGACCAACTCAAGATCAAATTTGGGACCTTATTTTGTTATTTGAGAACTTAGTTTTATTCATTGTTCGGGCTTGCATTATAGTTACAAGTATTTTTAATTAAGTATTTTAATTAGCTAATGTTTAGCTTTAATAATTACTTACTATTCTAAGTCCTACCTTTGTAAGCCTATAAAAGGCTATGGTAATGTTCATCCGAATTTATGTGTTGATTATTCATGATATTGAGTGTTCTCTTAATTGAGAGTTTTCTTAGTTCTTTGTTGATTAAGAACTATCCTTGATCTTGTTGAGTGATTTCAAGATCAAATCCTTAGCTTAGAATTATTTCATTCTTATTGATTAAGGTGCTATAGGTTTGCTTAGTCCCCTATATCATTCTTATTGATTAAGGTGCTATAGGTTTGCTTAGTCCCCTATAGGGCTGATTTCATTGAAGAAAGGTATAATTCAAGGCAAGCAATTCCACGTCTTGATCGTTTTGGTCCAAGGATCAAATTCTGTCAAGAGTTCAACAAGTTGGACACTTGGTTTTCAAGAGTCTTGGTGCCGTTCAAAACCCCGCACGCATCAATTGGTATCGGAGTATTGGTTCATCTTGAAATCTAGGTTTTCTAAGCCAAATTTTCCTTTAGAAGGTTTCAGCTATATCCCTTTTTTGCTTCTTGAATTCTTCCGTGTTTTGTTCTTGTTCTTGTGGTGTCCTTTTGCTTTGTTATTGTTGTCCAATCTGTCCAGATTTGTTTGTCTATGTTTCTTGTCACTTTAACTCGTGTTTTGTATCTTTTGTTCGTGCTTTAGGGAAGTCCTAGTCTATAGAGTCGTTCTTGATATTTGCAGATCAAGAATTCTAGAGTTTGTGTGGTTTAAACTTGTTTCCTTAACTGTTTTTAATTGCTCTTTGGTGTTTTAATTGTTCTTGTGTTAAAAATTTTGAGAAAATTGAATCTTGGCCTAAATAAGAACCTTAAAACAATTTTCCTGAAGGTTACTCTTGATTTCTAGTCAAAACAAAAAAAGTACTGTTTCATGCATTGTAGCAGAGCTACTGTTCATCAATCTATTGTAGGGATCTACTGTAGTGTACAGTTCATCAGAAAATCACTATTCATCCGATGAATTTTGGTTGTTTGTTTGAGTTTTGTAGGTGTTTGAATTGTGGGTTATCTAGGTTTTGATTAAAAAAAAAAAGGAAGAAGAAAAGAAAAAGTCTTGCACAAAGAAAAAAAGTCGTGCAAAAGAAAAGAGGCGTGCTAAGGAGGTAAAACGCCAAGGCACTAATCTGACCAGACTTGTTTCTTGGTGTTTGGTGGAGTTTTCTTGTTGTTCTTGAGGTTTAAAGTAAGTTTTAGGACTTACTTCTATTAATTCTTGAAGTATACAATCTATCTTGAATTGTTTCTTGAGTTATTGAGTTTCTTGAAGTCACTCTTGAATATCTTGACGTCTTCAGCTTTTTAAAATCATTTCTTGAGATCCTTGGAGTGTTTCTTGAAGTTCTTGCATCAATCTTTGTGGTTCTTGAGCAAGTTCTTAGTTTAAAATTTCAGCTCTTGCACTTCTTGAAAGCTGGAAATTGGTTTCTTGAACTTTTGTGAGGGTTTTGCAATTTTTCTTGTTTCTTGAAGTTTAAACACAAAATCTTGGAGTTCTTGACTCAGTTATTGAGCTTCTTGAAGGGCTTCTTGAAAATCTTTTTCCATTGGGTTTAGGGTTTTGGCAAGACTAGGGTTTTTCCTTTGATCTTACAATCTAGTTGTTACTGGAAATTCTTTTCTTTGCAGCTGTTGGTTGAGCTACAAATTTTACCATCTTAAAACTGGTTGAAATAAGGTATTTTAGGTCTGATCTTGTACTTATATAAGGGAGGAAACAATCAAATCCTAGGGGGGAAAGGGTTTCCTAACGGATAGAAAGGAAATAAGGAAAATAGTGTGCTTGTGTGCATGTGCAACCTTCTAACAGCTTTCTTTTGCATGTGCAACATCTGATTTTGTTTCCTTTTTGATCGATTCTGGTTGTTTTAGTTGCCTAAAATTGTTTTCAAGTGTTCACATTACAATTTGGCAAGATTCTTGAATCTTTTTAGATTAGGGTTTTTACTATACCTTAACACCAATAAGGAAACTTCCATTTTAATGTTTGAAAAGTGCATTAAAGCTATCAAGGGGCATTTGAAAATCAAGATTTTCATAAGGAAAGCCACACACTAGGGGTGTCAAATGTGCTTCTTAAATCTGAAATTTCGTGTGTCTTTATTTCTTGAATTCTAGTTGTTTAAACCTTACTCTAAGCTTTCTCTTTTGACTACTCTTATTATTACTCTTGGATTTTGGTTACTTGGAGCCTTGACAAGGGTCGATTGAGCTGGTTCTTTCCAGCAAGAGACTTACAAGAAAGCTACTCAAGAGTGGTAAAAAGTTAAGGTGTGAGCTCATTATTGGGTAAAAGCCAAGTCTAATTAGTGTGATACACGAGTGAAGAGTGAAACACGTAAGGGAGTGAGTGAGGATAATTTTCTTTATTTTCTTGTGCTACTAAGCATATTGTGCAAGTTTACACATACCATGGGAGAAAAGATAGCTCAAGAAGAAAGTGAGTTTAAATTGTACATAAGGGCCATGCAAGAGACACAAAGGCAAAACAATGTGATAGGGATCAAGGCATATCCAAGCATAATTCAAGCATCCCGGATCCTTTGCAAGGAATAGGTGGTCCAATGACACGTGCGAGGACAAGGAGAATGAAGGAAGCCATGCATGTGTTGATCGTGGAAATGTTAGGGAAAGAAGTTTCCAAGGACAATTCCTCATCTTCAAGACTTGTTACGCTAATATGGGGTAGAGATGGTGTTGATCATGAAGAGGGGTCATATGGAGAGGCAATGCCAAGACAAAGAAACGGACAAAGTGTACAATTCAGGCCAAAAATTGAAGAAACGAAGCTTCTGACCAAGGCCGCGCACCAGGCCACGCCGCGGACTTCCGAATGGACTCCATCAGATTGAGAAGATGAGGCTGGTGAGCATTCTGACCGAGGCCGTGCTCTAGGCCGCGTCGCGGACTTCCGAATGGACTTCATCAGAATAGTTGAATCAGAGTAGCCAGAGGGTCTGACTGAGGCTGCGCCTAATGCCGCCCCGCGGCCTTCCCTAGAACGTGCAAAGTCGCGTTAGTTTTAGGGTTTTATCTATTCAATTGTTATTTCATTATTGTTAGTACATGTCGTACGCTTATATAAAGGTGAAACACATTGAATAATAGAGTTTTTTAGATCATTTCTCATTGAAACGTGTGTTTTTGAGAGCTTCTTCAGAAGTGCTTTTCTTGGTTCTTGGATTGGAACCGTCTTGGTCTTATCAAGCCTACGCTTTTGGCGACCCAATTACCCGCTTAGAGTAATTCTTTCGCGTTTGATCAAGTTCTTAGTATGATAATTTAGGCAAATTGAACCCGCTCAAGTTGGTCTAAATTAGAACCCTAGGATTTTTTGTTCTTCGTTGAAGAGTATTTGAGGTTTTTCACTTGGAATCATCAAGCGATCTTGGCCGTTCACATCCCCGCGCGCATCACAATGAGAATTTCAACACCATCATGCAGCAACTTCAAAGGGTGTCTCTAAGGGTTGACAATATAGAAAATACTTCAAAGGGCCGTGAGGAGTTGAATGAGAACTTGGGAATTCGTGGAGCTTTCTCTCACACTAAGGTGACTAGAAACCCTACTTATGAGGATGAGTTGGGGGCCGAATCTGACTTTGAAGAAGTAGGTCTGAGGAGAGGAAAGAGGGTGGCACACCGTCAAGATGACAATCTTAGAAGTATTAAGATGAAGATTCCATCATTTCAAGGGAAGTTTGATCCCGAGGTTTACATTGAGTGGGAACGCAAGGTGGAAGGAGTCTTCAACTGCCACAACTATTCTGAGAATAAGAAGGTCTAGCTTGCTGCGGTCGAATTCACAGATTATGCAAGTATTTGGTGGGACAAACTTCACAAAGATCATGCTAGATTTGGTAAGAGCCCGTGCGCACATAGGGTGAAATGAAGAGGCTCATGCAAAAGAGGTACATCCCGAACTACTACACACGTGAGGCAAGGTACCATGTCTATGTTACCTTGAGGCAAGGTACCATGTCTATGGATGACTATTATAAAGAGATGGAAATCTTGATTATGAGGGCCAACTTGGAAGAAGAGGGTGAGGCACTAATGGCAAGATTTATGGATGGACTCAACATTGATATTAGGCAACATGTGGAGTTGCAACATTATCTTGATATAGTTGACTTGGTGGATGTGACAATCAAGTTAGAGAGGCAACTTAAGGCATTGAAGCCAAGGGCAATGGCTACACTATTTTCTCGGCCAGTATGGAGGGATATGAATGATAGAGGGGCTGCTCAAGCACTACCCAAGGCTAAGGAGAATTGGCGCAAGGGAGAAGCGGGTTCAACTAATGACAAGCCAAAGGTTGAGAGTTCTTCATCAAAGCTGCCATTTAAGGCAAAAGGGGAGAGTTCTTAACACACAAGGGACATAAGGCATTTTAGATGCTAAGGATTTGGACATGTTGCTGCCCAATGTCCAAATAAAAGAGCCATGATTGTCATTGATAATGGAGATGTCGAAAGCATGACTTCTAGTCATGATGAAGGGATGCCACCAATTGAAGGTAATTTTGAGGAAGAAGCTATCTATGATATTGATCATGGCCTTAATCACACGTACAGCTTTGCATGTTCAACCTATGGTGGATGAAGAGAACGTGCAACGCGAGAACATCTTTCACACTAGATGTACTATCAACAATAAGGTATGTAGTTTGATTGTAGATGGTGGAAGTTGTACTAATGTAGCTAGTACTTTGCTTGTAGATAAGCTAAATTTGGAGCTCACAAGGCATCCTAAGCCTTACAAGTTGCAATGGCTTGGAGATTGCAGCAACTTAAAGGTGACAAGGAAGGTGTTAGTGTCGTTCGCTATTGGAGGGTACGAAAACAAAGTTTGGTGTGGCATTGTTCCCATGCAAGCTTGTCATTTACTTTTGGGTAGGCCATGGCAATTCGATAGAAGGGTGCTATATGATGGATTCAACAAGGAGTACTCTTTTACTTGGGCAAATAAAAATGTGACATTAACTCCATTGAAGCCAAGTGAAACCCATGAAGATCAATTAAGGATTGCTAAAGATTTCAAGTTGAAAGCCAAAGAAAAGAAAGCACTTGAGTGGAAAAGTGAGGATGAAGTTGTTCAAAACAAGAGTACGAGTAGTGAAAGCATGGAAATCACTCAATCTAAAAAAGAAAAGAGAGAAAATAACAAGAGTGTTTTGCTAGCTAGGCCAATAACTCTTACATCTATGTACTCCAAGAAAGATGGTTAATCTATCTTTTCCTAGTATTTTTATGATAATTTTGCAAGTTAATTCATAAGGAGAGACACCACAGACCTGCTACCAAAATTTCCAGATTGGTTTAATCAGCTTGGAAGATAAAATCGTGAAGAAAAGATGGATGCAAAGTTCAAATGCCACGCTGAACTTGACTAGATTGTTGAATTCTACTGATTTGTGGCTTGAGTTTTTATATTCTTTTCGTTTTAGTTATTTTATTTTGCATATTAATTCCGTTTTGCATATTTATTCCATTAGTTTAGGTGATTATGTTTTGCATCTAGTTTATTCAAATTCACCTAGATCAATCTGTCTTGAAAGTTTTCTTGCGTTTTTGAATCATTGTTTGGACAAATTTCTGCATAGTTTATGTGATTCTTCATGTCATATTACTTGTTCTAGGGTTCATATGTTTGTTTCCATGTTTTGTCCAAGCTATGCTAGTAGATCATGTTTTTGTTATTTTGTTTTGTATTATAATCAATTTGTTGGCAGCCATATTAACAATTTTTAGGTTGTCTCTTTTGGAGATTTGACTTCTAAAAATCGTTTTTACTATGTGTTAGTTCAAGCAAAATGTTCTAGTGTTATAGCCTGTGATAATATTTTTGTGTTTGTGTTACTTCGTTTGAATTATTCAAGTGAACTAGTTGATGATGTATTTCATGTCTTACGGTTTAATGTGCTTAGTCAATTCGAACCTATTGAACTTGATTTTTCTTCTGTTAGTCAATGTTATCTTGAGTCCATTCATGATTATTTAGGTGCTACAATTCGTGCTTTTATTGTTCATCATTCATATATGTTAATTCTTTTACATGTTTACAAAGATATTTTTCATCTAGCCATGTTTATTCTTTTTAAGTTAGAATGTGTTCTTGCATCTTTAAGTTGTAATTTAGTGTTTTATACTATTTTTGTTCATAGTTACATTAAGCTATCCATTTTGCACTTAACATTTGAATTGGTATCAAGAATACTTCGTATTGGTGCTTTTGTTTATCTATCAATCCTTTAGTTACTTATGTTAGTTTATTTGATCTTACTGATTCGAGGACAAATCTTTTCAAGGGAGGAGGGATTGATATGATCCTAGGGGTGACTTCAATCTTGATACTTGAGCATACTTGTGGTGAGCTAGGATTTCCACCCGTTGAGCATGGGTAAAGAGCTCGATTGGCTCAAGATGAGCTCAAGTCTTGGTTGGTCATGAAGGGGACGTTCAAATCATGTTGCTGCCATGAACGAATGCATGTTTTTGGGTTGGTCAAGTGGATATGTGGAGCATAAAGTTTAGCCGTCCAATCTACACCTTGTTGGATCAATGGGAGAAGCCCAATTTATTTGATAAGGAGGCATTGACTACTTGGGCGTAGAAGCTTTGGACGACCAGCCCAAGATCAAATTTGGCACCTTATTTTGTTATTTTTGAACTTAGTTTAATTCATTGTTTGGGTTTGCATTATAGTTATAAGTATTTTTAATTAAGTGTTTTAATTAGCCAATGTTTAGTTTTAGTAGTTACTTACTATTCTAAGTCCTAGAGTTACCTTTGTAAGCCTATAAAAGACTGTAGTACTGTTTATTCGAATTTATGTGTTGATTATTCATGATATTGCGTGTTCTCTTAATTGAGAGTTTTCTTAATTCTTTGTTGATTAAGAACTACCCTTGATCTTGTTGAGTGATTCCAAGATCAAATCCTTCACTTAGAATTATTTCATTCTTGTTGATTATGGTGCTATAGGTTTGCTTAGTCCCCTATAGGGCTGATTTCATTGAAGAAAGGTATAATTCAAGGCAAGCAATTCCACATCTTGATCGTTTTGGTTCAAGGATCAAATTTTGTCAAGAGTTCAATGAGTTGAACATTTGGTTTTCAAGAGTTTTGGTGCCATTCACAACCCCGCGCGCATCACCTTCATTATCACTACGTCCCTCTAGTGATGGCATCTTTTCATCATCTAAAAAAGCGCTCCTAATTTCGCCACCCTTGAGTATGATCACGGTTTTGGCATTAGGACACTGGAATGTCACGTGATCATGTTCTTGGCACTTGAAGCACTGAATGTCACAAGTCCTTATAGGTGCCTTTATCTGCCCTTTGCCATCTTCCATGCCCTCATTTGGTTTGCTCATATCCCTTGGTCTTTCATCTTGGTCCCTCCTATCATACCAACTAGACATCCAATAAGAAGAACCTGTATCACCTGTCCTCCTCGCTCTGAATTGCTTTTGCACAGTCTCTACCTTCTGAACCAAGTCCTCCAACTCCACACAGGATGACAACTCAACAACCTCTTGAATCTTGTGATTTAGGCCAACCAGAAATCGGGCCATTGTGGCCTCTCGATCCTTTGCTACATTGGCCCGAATCATCGCCATCTCCATGTCCTTGGCATACTCGTCTACACTCCTACTTCCTTGAGTCAATGACTGTAGCTTCTGATGTAACTCTCGATAGTAGTGACTAGGCACGAACCTCATCCACATGATAGTCTTCATCTCCTCCCACGTGCAGACAAGTAGCTCTCCACATCTCCGCCTGATAGTGGTCAGCTGGTTCCACTACATATTAGCATAGTTTAAGAACTTCATAGTAGCAAGCTTAAGCTTCTTCTCTTCAATGTAGTGGTGGCAATCAAAGATGTGCTCCACCTTTCGTTCACACTCTAAGTACAACTTTGGATCACTTCTACCTTGGAAGGTAGGAATCTTCATTTTGATGCTCTCCATGTTACCATCACAAGCTTGCTCTCCTCTTTTATGCCTCCATCAGCCTTTATTTCATCATTAGAATCCCCGAACTCAGCCAATGTAGTGACTTCTATGGTGGCTCCTCGATGTAGAATGTGAATGGTCTTGCCTGTCTATTCACTCACACATAGCTTTCATTCTCTATCTCATATCCTGGATGCTAGCATTTATTGTTTTAGCAAAGTCCCTAAGGTTAAATGACTTGGATTCTCCCTCATTAGACATGATGAATTTTTGAGTAAAACAAATAGATTTAATGGAAAAATGGATAAAGATTCGACTAAGGTAGGAATTTCTATGAAGAGAACACGATCCAACACTAATGCTTACAACCCAAGACAAGAAAAATTGGACAAAAAATTTTTCAAATGAATAGTAAAATCATATGAACAGTGATATATATATTTTTTTGAACAATAGGATGAGACTTTTGATGATTTTTGTTAATGAATAGTCAACAAATTACCAAGATTCAACAACCCAATCAATAAAGAAACAAAAGACATGGACTTTTTAGGGTTTCTAGACGTCCTGAATCAAAAACAGCACCAAGAACGCAAAGAAAATCACAAGAAATTGCAAAAATTGCAAGAAATATTACAGAATATTTACTTAGGATGACAACAACTACGAGATAACAATAAATTTACAAAAATTATTCCGAAAACATGAAATCCCCAAAACAATAGGAAACCCTAGTAATGGAATTATTCAATGGCAATAGGAAAAGAAACACAAGAATTACTGTAGAAATTAACAAAGATAAAGAGAAAAGATATATCCAACCTTAACAAATCGAAATCTCACAAGATGGATTAGGGAAAAACCTAGTACCAAGAACTCTAAGAGCTTTGATACAATTTGATGTGATCCACCTCAAGATCCCTCGTTAACTTCCTAATGGAAACCCTTGAACGAATACAAGCAACAGGACAATCCTTCCCAAAGATCATTCTTGTGTATCTAAGAACAATCTAACCCTAATTCTACCCAAAAATTGAAACTAGATTGAAAGAAGATCCCAAACCCTAATCTTAACCCCACGAGTTGGATAGAATTCAAGATATCAAGGTATTTCAATGATTCACTCAAAGAATACACAAATCTCACTAAGAGAGAAAAAGAGGAAAACCCTCGTTCAAAGTATTATTAATCATCCAAGTTATGTTTGTAATGATAAAAGAATGACATATATATGTAATACGTCTTAAAAACTACTATAGAAAGTCAAATAGTTTATTACAATTGAAAGACCAAATTAAACTTCACAAAACAGAAATGAATCGCAAATTTTTCCCGTATCTGCGCTGACTATCCACGCACAAATATGACCAGAATGTTGATTCCGGTTGTGTCTGTTTTTGTCTCTATTCGTGACGCTATCCGCTGGCGAATACACCTCGCGAATAAGGCCAGAAGGTCACTCTAGCCTTCTTCTGCCTCCCACTCGTGGGCATACTCCTCCTAACCATGAATGATCTCTTCCCCCAACCCTTCTTGCCCTTCTTGGGTGCCCCTAAACCTCTATTAGGGGTTGGTGGTGGCCCTCACTTTGGCGGTGCTCTTGAGATCACACGAACACCTTGATCAACTTAAGCCTTGGTCCTTTGGTGCGTATCATAGGTGTGGGGATCCTCAAGTATCTTAGCAAATGGTTATTGTGGTAGAAGATTTGGTGGAAATAATGCAAAAATTTGCACTTTCTTCAAAAAAAAAAAAAAAAAGAGAAAGAGGGAACATATTTAGATTTGCAAGATGTTGGCATTGGTGTTCAAGAGAGTCAACTAAGCCTTATATGCATTGGCAGAGGAAAGAGTTTTAGATTCACGTAGAGAAAAATATTCAACCTAGCTGCTTGAAGCTACAAAAGAATGTTAAGATGGTAGAAATAGTTCCTAGCATGTCCCTGCTCACATTACTATTAGAAAAATAAAGGAATAAGGGTTTAAAAGGGACGCATGTGTCGCGTCCTAAAAATCGTAAAAGGTACTGGTGGGACCGTTGACTATCGCGTCTCGAAGAGATGGTCCGATCTGGTGACCCTTTTTGAAAACATAAAGTTTTGAAAAAATCGTGCGTGTGAGAAAATATCGTATTTTAGTGAAAAAGTGTTATTTAGTAAAAAATTATAATTTAAAAGAAAATAAGGCCGAGACTAAAAAAGTGCAACAGTTTTGGCCAACTAATTTTGAAAAAGGGTTTTATTTCGAAAAATGGAGTCGCCACTTGATATTGAGTTAGGGTGTACCAAGTCACCCGAAAAAATAGTTTAAACGAAACAAAAAGTAAAATTTTAGAAAAATTATTTAAAACCCTTTTCCGACTCCGGTTTACGAAAAATAAAAGAAAAAGGTCTGGGAGTCACATTTGAAGAAAGGGAAGGCAAAGGCTTGCGCCTAAGGCACCCTTTCAACCTAGCCGAGGCTAGTTGCGAAGTTTAATCAAAATTTCCTAAATTAACCCCTGAATTCTATTGCGTTCGGATGTGTCTATACGAATGCAAATCCTAAATCTAAATGTAGTATCGGAAGGGTCAGAATGTTCCGTCGAGGCTTGGTCAAGATTATCGCATTAATTGCGAAACCCAAGTCGAGACCTCAAGGGAGTCACGAGTGTCTATGCAAAAATGCGATGCGAAAAGAAAAGAAAATAGTAATAATATATATTAAGTGAAGAAAGAAAGCGGGTATGCAACATGACGGGTACGGGAACTAATATCTTGTGACTGAATATTCCTACTCACGGAGGGGAGAACGGGCATGTACGCCACCGCTTCCCACGTGAGTAGTCGACTATTTCTAGTCGGATCACACAAATGTCCTAAAGTCTATGTGAAATGCAATCTAGATGTCACTCATTTTAAAAATGTGTCAAAATAGTAATAATAATAATAATAATAATAATAATAATAATAATAATAAAAATCATGCCAAATGGAAAGAAAACTAAAAAATGTGTGAAGTGGGATGTAAAATGTACACGGATGCACCTAACACTAAGATGCCCTAAGGGTATAGCGTCAGACTAACGAGAAAACGAGAAGCCACAACTAGCGTTGGACTAGTGTGGTAACGGAATAGCATAAAACATGAATTAAATAGTAAAGCATGAATTAAAAGCAAATTAAACATATAAAGATATATAAAGTTAAGCAGGAGCACATAACATATAAGCATAATATTTAGATGCAAAATCATAATGAAAGCAGTAAAACAAATAAGCACGTAAGCACGCAAAAGCAAATAAACCCTAACTATTACATTGGGGCTTAATTTATAATTTTAAAAAGAGGGGGAAAATTAAAAATACTCTATCGATTACACTTTCTATCTAATTACACAATTTTTGCTAAAATATGAGAAAAATAATCTAACTATTACATTAACTAGCTAAATACAAAATATTATATTTTTTTAAAATAATAAAAATTCAAAATTAAATAAATTAAATACGTAAATATGCAACAAGTATATAAAATAAGAAATAAACAAATAATAAAAAAAATAATGCACAAAATCACATTGGAGCATATTGGAGCACATAAAGAGGAAAATAACAAGAAGTCGGGATACCTTTTTGAAGACCTGGTACCAAAGCTTAAAAATGAACACACAAGTTAAAGGAACAACTATTTAATAAAAATAAAGAGTAAAATAGGAAATACTAACACATTAGAAGAATGTAAATTATAGCAAGTTAGAGGGGGAAAAAAAGTTAAGAAAATTGGGGCCAAATAGTAAATTTAAACTAATTGGGACAAAAATAAAAATCTACACAAGTCTAGGGGCAAAAATATAAATTAAAGCAAATTGGGGGGCAAATAGTAAATTTTAACAAATGAGGGGACTAAGAATAAAATTCTATAAGACTTGAGGAGTAAAATAAAAACAAATAAATCTAACTGGGTAGAGATGCAAAATTATAGTTAACCGAGTGGACAAAACCATAAATTTTAACAACTGTGGCACAAAAATATAAATTCCAGCAACTAATGGGGCTCAATTGCAATTAATAAAGACTTAATTAAAAGAAATCAAACCTAAAAGGGGTCAATTTACAATAGCAGGGACTAATTTGCAGAAATTAAAAGTATTAAAGGGCACATTAAGACTACTCAAAAATCCTAAGGCCTGAAACATAAATAACTATCTTGTAATAAAATAGGCAAAAAAAAAAAGAAATCTCAAACTAAATTTAAGAACTAGATAAATTTACTAAATAAATTAACTTAATGCAATCAATTAATTAAACTAAGACTAAATTAACTAGTCAAACACGTTTATTAACTCAATAAAGAACGGCAACTCAAAACAAAATAATGACTAATCTAACTAAATAAATAAATTACAACTCATGACAAAAACTCAAAAATCGAAAATCCCTAATCCCAAATAATTTTTTCAGAAGCTATTCCCTTTCTCCTTTCAATCTTTTTTTCTTTCTTTCTTTCTTTCCCTTTTTGTTCTTTTCTTTTCTCTTTTCTGGTTTCTATCACGTTTCTCCTCTTGTCTTTCTTTCTATTTTTTTTTTCTGTTTCTCTTTTTTCCATCTCTTTCGTTTTTCTGTTTCCCTTTCCAGATTTCTAATTCTCCCTTTCTCTTCTCACCTGGTTTACTCTTCTACTCTTCTTCTCATTCTTTCTCTCACTCTCTATTTTTCTGTCTTCCTCTCGGATCTCCATTTCTTGGTTCTTCCCTTCTTTCCCTTGTTCTCTCACATTTTCTTTCCAGATCCTCTTTCACTCTCTCAATCGCTCTCTTCTCTGCTACTTCTCTTTCTCATTTCATTTCGCTTTTTTTTTTCATACCAGAATCATTTAATTTCCTACCTTCCCTAAATTTGGTTTTGTTCTTCAATCCCCCAGAACACCCGAAACTAATTTTCAATTCAGATTCTATGCAAATTGATGGCCAAATCTCAAGTTCTTCATGCTCAAATCCAATCCCAAATGCCTGATTTAAACAAATTAAAAGCAAAAACATAGCTACGCTATCTAGATTGAAGCAGAAAGAATCTGGAACTTGGTGAAAATTTGGTCACAGTGGTGGTTTTCAGACTATAGTTCAGGTTGTAATTAGGTTGATTTGCAACTTGTTTTTTATGTCCTTGGGGCCGATTTGGGAGCTGTTAATTGGTTTGATTGTGGGGCAATTGTGACCCGCAATGGTGGTGGTTTGGGTTGGGGTTACTCCGGTGGTTGTGGGGATTGGTGGATGATGGTGGAAGCCGTGGGTTTTGGTTGGGCAAGGGAGATGCAATTGGTGTTTGCGATGGCTGGATTGATGGGTGATGGTGGATTTTGGCAAATGGCCGTGTGCTATTTCTGTGGTTGGTTTGATTGGCATTGCGGTTGGTCACTGGTGGTGCAATTGGTGGTGTTGATGGCTAATGTAGTTGCTATCAATGGTGGTTTATTGGGGTATTGTGAGGCTAGTTTTGGCTTTGGGTGGTGGCAGTGGTATTGCTGTTACGGGTGGGTGAATCTATGTGTGCAAAGTGCGTGAGTGGCATGCGCATTGTGTGTATAAATCTGTTCGTAAATGTTTGTGTGTGTAATGGTTGTTTGTGATATGTGAATCACTGTGAAACTGGTGTGTGCTGTGTGACAGTTGGTGTACACGATGGTGATTGCTTGGTGGTTGGATATGTGGTTGGGTTTGCAGTTGGGTTATTTGGTGGTGGGGTATGTTGTGGGTGGTTCAATTGAACATGTGTTTGGAAGTGAAGCTGGTGAAGATGGACAGAGGAGGCAGTTAGTGGTAGAGGTTTCGGTGGACTGTGGGTTGGACTAATGATTTTGACGGCTATAGATTGTTTCGTAGTGTGTGCTTATTGATGTGTAGTTGTGTGTCGTGATGTCGAAACTAATGGACAGAGGGGTTGTGTCTGGTGGTGATGGTGGAGTCGGGTGGTGATGTGCTGAGGTTTTGATTGTTCTGGTTGTTCTGTGATGTGATTTTGATGATGGTGTTGGAAATTATAGCAAATTCTGAGGGTTGTTTGGTGGTCAGATGGTGATGAGGGGAAAAGATGATGGTGGTTCAGGTGGTGGAAGAGGGAGGAGAGAGAGGAGAGAGAGAACGTAAAAATCAAACCCAGAAGAAGAAAAACCCCAAATACCTGCAAACAAATAAAAGTAAACACACAGAAAAGAACGCAAAAAAAAAATCTGGAAAATAATTTCAAGAACAAGAAAAGTAAAACAAAACCTACAATCCATAAAAAGCAAGAAATTTGCGTAATTTTTTATATCAAATAAGTGTAAAAAGGTAACAAGGAGCTAAGATGGTACCTTAGAATGAAAGATGATGGATTGGACCTTCCTCTTTTGAAAAATAAAAGCTGAAAATTTTTTGAATGTTCTTGGTGTTCTTGAATTTTTTGTTTTTTTGATCTTAGTGTGTGTGAATATAGTGTGTTAGTATGTGTGTTTGATCCTAGCAGGTAAACAAAATGTGTGTTAGTGTGTGTGCAAGATTTTAGTTGGTGAAAAAAGTGTGTGTTAGTATGTGTATAGGATTTTAGTAGGTGAAAAACAAAGTGTAAAGTGTGTGTGTAGTATTTTGGTGTGTGACAAAAGTATAAAGTGTGTGTAGTGGAAGAATTAACCTGGTATATTCTAATTTGGTCCTCCTTTTTTATTCTTTAGTGGAGGTCTTTATAGGACTAGTTGTCTTGGTCATCAAGAATACTACAAAATAACGAAAACGCCACCGGTAATAAAAATTTCAATTTTATTTAAAAAAATATTTTAAATCAAAAAAATCAAGAATTAATACAAAGAAATGACAGTAAATTCTAAAATTTTCCAAAACATTGAAAGTAGATTTCAAATCAAAAGTTAGAGTTTAAAACTGATAAAAAAATGCGCTCGAGATGTGAAATGACGATTTTATCTCTAAACAATGAAAATATACAGAAAAATGACTATTGATCTCGAAAAATTATCAAAAATTAAAAATAAGCTTAAAACCCTAAGAAATGCATTTATGACTCAAAAATTGACAAAAAAATAAATTTAGACTGTAAAATTACGATTTTGCCCTTAAACAATGAAAATACATAGACAACAGTTATTGGCCTAAAAAAATTATCAAAATTAAAAATAAACTTAAAACCCTAAAAAATGCATTTATGACTCAAAAACTGACGAAAAATGAATTTAAACTGTAAAATGACGATTTTGCCCTTGAACAATGAAAATTCACAGAAAAATAGCTATTGACCTCGAAAAATTACCAAAAATTAAAAATAAGATTAAAACCCTAAGAAATGTATTTATGACTAAAAAATTGATGAAAAATGAATTTAAACTATAAAATAACAATTTTACCCTTGGACAATGAAAATTCACAGAAAAATAGCTATTGACCTTGAAAAATTACCAAAAATTAAAAATAAACTTAAAACTCTAGGAAATGCATTTATGACTCAAAATTGGCAAAAAATGAATTTTAACTCTAAAATGACGATTTTGCCCTTGAATGCAGTATTTACGGAAGAAATAGCAATCGTCTCAAAAAAAATAAGAAAATTTGGGAACCTAAAATGAATTAAAATGGTGTTCACGAGGCGAACTTACCATTTTGCCCTTGTGCTGGTAAAAATGCAAAGAATACCAATTAAATCCAGAAAAATCATAAAAAAATTAACAAATTCACATGAAAGTAAAAATATGAACTTATAACCCTCAAAAGCTGATAGAAAAATATTTACAGATAAAATTACTATTTTACTCCTGAGATTATTGAAAAATTAGAATTTGGCCCAACATATAATCATGCCCCCCAAGATTATTGAAAAATTACAATTTGACCTCAAAAAATATAAATGCCCCCCAATGTTTGAAAAATAAATGGTGTGTCAAAATTTGGTGTCTACAGCTTGCCCCTCTTTGTCGGAAATCTTGTAAAGATTACAGACAAAGACGTAGACAACACCAAATTTTGACTTACCTAAAATGTAGGAACAAATAAGAATGTAAACTAAAATATCTAAACATGCATAGTATGAGAATATGCTAAGACGTAAACCAATGAACTGACAAATCATAAAAAACATGTGACCGAACTCTCAAAGAGTTGCTTACATATCCCGGTGAAGGGAATCAGGTCGAACGTAATTCAAATGCAAGTGAACTATATATGCAAAACACAACTACAAATGTTGAGTCAAGAATTCAAAATTTTCAAAATTTGTGATCAACATAGAGAAGAAATTGCGACATTTGAACTATAAAACAAGAATAACATAAAGCGATAAAGATTGCAAGATAAAATAAAGTGCTTGAACTAATAGACCAAAAAATGATTCCAAGCTGCTAGACAAAATAAATACTGATAAGCTAAATGCAATGTCTGGGCTGCCATACTTGAAAATGTAAATAAACAGATGCCGACTAGGCTGTTGGACGGATGTATGACCTTGGGTTGCCAAGGTTGATGAATGCAAAGTTGGGCTGCCAACTTGAAAAAAGTAAATGACAAAAACATAATCCTGAGCTGTCAGGAATCATAGAATGTAAAGTTTGGGCTGTCAGACTTGGAAAAGTAAATGACAAATGCATGATCCTAGGCTATCAAGAATCATAGAATGCAAAGTCTGGGCTGTTAGACTTGAAAATGTAAATAACAAATGCATGACCTTGGGTTGTCAGGGATCATGAATGCAAAGTTTGGGCTGTCAGACTTGGAAAAGTAAATAACAAATGCATGATCCTGGGCTGTCAGGAACCATGGAATGCAAAATTTGGACTGTCAGGCTTGAAAAAGTAAATAACAAATGCATGATCCTAGGCTGCCAGGAATTATGGAATGCAAAGTTTGGACTGTCAGATTTGAAAATGTAAATGACAAATGCATGATCTTGGGCTGTCAGGGATCATGAAATGCAAAGTCTGGGCTATCAGATTTGAAAAAATAAATGACAAATGCATGACCCTAGGCTATCAGGGATCATGGAATGCAAAGTTTGGACTGTCAAATTTAGAAAAGTAAATGACAAATGCATGACCCTGAGTTGTTAGGGATCATAGAATGCAAAGTTTGAGCTTTCAGACTAAAATGATTAGAAATTAAAACCCAACAGACGAATTGAAACGTGGCAAAAATTAAAACTCAACGGACTAGTTAGAGTAAAACTGACAAAAAGTGGTATGCAAAATGCTAGACAAACTAAAGCAATGTACAATATGGTAGATGAATGCCAAACAAATGCTTATTTAGAAAAATGAGATATGTTGTTGTGATGCAAGCTATTGACGAGCGTATGCATGCATGATGCTAAATTGATGAATAAGATGTAGTGTCTAAACTGCTAGACTAGAATGAACATGGTGGAGTCTAACCTGTTGAACAAAAAATACATAGAGAAATTTAAACATAGGAAAACCTAAATCAACTGTCAAACATTGCATCTAAATTAACTCAAAAATCAAAATTTTCAATCATTATTTTTGCCCCAGTGTATGGCATCAAACCTATTTGAAGTCCAAATTCATTTCAAATCAATCATTTCAAAAAGTTTGCCCTAGTATGAATTAGTCTTTTACAAGTTTTGCTTCAAATATAAATCAGCAAAATTATTTTTGCAATCAAATTTTTCTCAAAAAATTTTACCCCAGTGTTAATTTTTGAAATCGATTTTTGAAATGAATTGCGCTCTTGATCAAATCATCATTATCTTAAAAAAAAAATTGTCCCAGTTTTCATTATTGACGAATGCCTCAATCGATGACGATGTGATTGCTCCTGCAAAAAGAGGAAGCAACTACAATTGCAAAAGTGATGTCACCATCTGGCGGTCTCTTGACTTTACTAGCACATATAAACATGAGTATTGCCATTCTGAATCTCCGATCAATCTCTTGCTTTACTCTCTGCAAGTTTCCCGATTCAGTGAATTCTGATTCACGACTCAAATCCAAATCTTTCAAAATAGTCTTTCAATTCATGCATGCCTCTGACTTCTGATAAATTTAGGATTGTCTTTGTTTTTATTCAAATTTGAACAAAGCAAATATCAAAATTTTCAAAACATGAATTGGTCAAAAAAATGCTTCACATGCAATAATGTAAAAGAAATTATGTACAGTAAACAACACACAAAGACTAAATGAAATACAATTAAATGAAACATTTTTCAAAAAAGTCAATTTTGGAATAATGTCTTAAAAGATACTTTTCGATCTTTGGATGTCATTCCCATTTGAATTCATTGCCACAACTGATCAATGCGGACAAAAACTTCAATCAACTGTTGTCATAAACTTTCCAATGAATTCCATGTCGGCATACTGGTTTTCTCATCCGTGAGCCTTCAACTTGTCACATTCTCCTAACCATAGGATTCTTCTGAATTACTGACTTCAGAAGGAGAAATGGAATGAACGATAGTATCCAAAATTGAGATGATCTTTCCAAACAGACTGGTGCTCAAAGAATATTTGACATCAGTAAGACAAATCTTCCTTTACTGATTGGGATAAATATTACACATCATCTGCCTATGTGCTAGAATACATCATTTTGACATTTGTCAATTCCTCCACATTTGAATCATTACTTTTTCTCAAATTGTTTAAAGAATATGAGATCAATTAATGATTCAAGCATTGAAATCACACGTGTATTCTAAAATGTACTTCTTCAAAACCAAGTAAATAACCATTATACGATTTATTGTCTTGCCTTTAATACACATAATATCAAGTAAAGGGGAAAGAATTATATCACAATTAAGCAATTTTAACTTAATTTCTTTGCTTTATTGAATTTCACAAGTAAATGAATCATATGATCAACCGGAGAACATCACATGTCTATAATCAATTTTATATTTTACATGAGGAAATTTTTATTCTAGTGACCTAATCACTCAAAATACGAGAGTGTCTTTTGACGCAAAAATTGACATTGGTTATGAAAGTTTCCGGTTACTCAACATCTCGATCTTAAACTAATAGCAGAAACTGTATTCGAGAAGTAAAACTGCCTTTTTACGCAAGAATCGACATTGGTTGGATGAAGATCCCTGATTATTCAACAATTTACTTACTCAAATTCGTAATGCATTACTCATAATTCAAGTACCGTTTGACGCGAAAGTCAATATTTTTTATGAATACTTTCGGTTACTAAGCACGAGAACCATTGGAGTAGAAAAACTGCATTATTTTTTCTTTTTATTTCTTTTTATTTCTTTTTTTATATGAAAATCCCTCGTGATAGATGTCATGACACATATTACATGAATGCACTAATTGATCATAATCAACGTTTAACATGTGAAATTAAGTTAAGTAGAGAAATTTTACTCAAACGTGCAAAACTCTGATATAATTCTAACCACTTTAGAGGATATACTTTCTATAAAAACAACACTCCAAACCATATAATAATCATTTCTTAATAGTTGAAGAAAGTATTTGTCAAAGCATATAAAGGAACTTCAACCGGTAGAGAAATTAGACAAACATCAAGATTGCAAGTTATAATTCATAAGCGTGGGGTATCCCATATCTTAACTTCACAATAACTTATACAACACATTTTAAAGGTGAATGAGAAATTGTGGACATGGAACAATAAAACTCCCCTTGTGCAATGGTTGAAGTTGAATCCTCTGTATGTTTATTCCTTTTGTTGTGCTTGAATTCTCCAAACATTCATTCGAACTTGCTTGGTGAAGTTTGCTAAACATTTTCAAAGTCTCCGAAGCAAAAGTGCATCCTGACCTAATTTTTTGACCTATATCTTGGTGCCAATGTTTATGGCTTCTTATCCTTTTAGGTCAAGTCTGAATTCCCTTTGTATCGTTCAAAATTCTTAATATGGAATCTAGGTTCCTTTTCAGTCTCACTCTGATTCTTCATTGACAATTTTGCCTTATTTAGAATTCGTAGAGATATCGAAATGACAATCATCAGGTTCATGTGAGGTGACATCCAAAAATCATAAGCATTTATTTGACAATTTGAAGAAAAAATGAAAAATATAGAAACAATTGAATAAATAGACAAATGAGAAAACTTTCATTTCATTGAACTCAAACTTATATTTTCTTGGAAAGGAAATATTTACAAACACCTACTAGCGCCAGTCTTTGGGAAAACAGTAAACACAGTCCAAGTTTAAAATAAAATATTTTTCTTAAAAGTAAATAAGGACTTACGACTCATGAAATAAAAGAAAAACAGAATATGAGCTAGACACTAAAACTATTGAAGAAAGAAATCCATTCCAGGACTCTATTTAGAAATGAATTTAGAAACAAAGACAATTCTAAATTCACCGTCACTCAGCTGTCCAGTTGTTCAATGCTCCTTCATCAATAACCTTGAAAACAGCAGTATCTAATTTTAACCCTATTGTCAATTTCTCATCTAGCTCTTTCATCCCCATAGGGGGTTCATAGGAAGGCAAAGGATTGTTATTCACATTTGGAGTCTGTCCCCCTTCTCTCCTCAACACGATTGTTCCATCATCGATCATATATTGAATCATATGTTTTAGAGCCCAACAATTGGCTGTGGAATGCCCTCGGCTTCTGGAATGATAAGCACAAATTGCTTGGGGGTCGTAGTGATGGGAAAATCCATTATAGTAACTCACCTCAAGTATTGTACTGATCTTACCGCTACATTCAGTTGTTCATAAATTTAATCCAAGAGGCGACCAAGAGGAGTGAAGGTCCAGAATCCCCTCTGTGGGTAATTTGCTGGACCCATAGCATTTTGAAATTGGTTGGGTGGAACATAAGTATTAGGACAAATAGATCTTGGATGAGGTTGAAATGGAGAACACAGGTTATTTTGTGGTGCAGGTTGAAAATTCTGAAATGTGGGTCGAGCATTTGGAAGAAATGGCTGTGAATTTATCAGTTGGGCTTGAGTGTGAAAAATTGGTTGAGGGCACAGTGGAAAAGTAGGAAAAGCATGTGCCGATGAAGAGTATTGCAAATAATTGGCATGATGGTTAATGTTAGGTTGGAATTTGGGTTTGAGTTTCGAGCCTTGATTTAGCACAAACTTGATTCCCCTTCATTCTGTTCAGTTTTCTTTCCAGTCGCTTTCTTCAAATTGTTATTGTTCTGTAAATTTTCTACTTATAATTTCATAGTAGCCATGTGTATCACTTTTCCCTTTTTCACTCCTTTCTCAATGGCTTTTGCCTGTTCTATGACTTGAGCGAAAGTTTTCCCAATGGAATCCATGATGGCCTGATAATACGGTGGGTCCTGAACATCAATGAAGAGTTTGACCATTTCATTTTCATCAATTGGCGGACTTACTTTGGCTGTCACAATTCACCACCTTTGACCGTAAGCTACATAGCTTTCTGAGGGTTTCTCCTTTAACTCTATCAAAGTAAATCTGTCAAGTACCAAGTCGCAGTTGAATTCATACTGCTTGATGAAAACTCATGAAAGGTCAGTCCAGTTTCGGATCTTTGAGAAGTCAAATTTCAAATACCACTCTAATGCATGTTTCTCCAAACTCTCTCCAAAAAGTCTTATTGGTAACTTGTCATCTCCAATTGGCCTTCCAAGTTTGTTGCAGAATATTTTGAGATGCACCACAGGGTTCCCACTGCCATTATACTTAGAAAACTCTGACACTTTAAATTTCGGTGGCAATTGAGTATTTGAGAACATGCAGAAATCCTCGTATTCAATCCACCGTATCTATCAAACTCTTGACTTTTTTTTATGAAATTATCAAATCTGTCAAATCTCTTCAATAATGTCTTATCAGTCATAAAAGGATTCTCTTCCCTAGCAAAGGGTTACATCTCTGCTACCCCCTTATACTCAATATCAAGCACAAACTGACTTGCGTTAAGAGCCGGTAGTGACTGAGTGTTTTGGGTGAATTGAGTTGCTTGCTGTGGGTAGTAAGGTTGGTTCGGGGCATTCTGGGTATTTTTAAGGCTGGATGGAATATGAATAGATACTTGAAGATTTTGAGTAGGTGGGGGTGGTATTTGAGTGTCTTGAGTATTCAGAGATAAGACTTGTATCTGAACAGCTGGGTCATTGTTGTTTGTACCAAGGATACTTTCACCGGCATTGGGTTGGGTATGCAAAGTTTCTTGAGTAGGTGGTACGTTTGAGGTGGAGCTATTGTTGTTCATATTTCTTATAAAGTGGGCAATGATTTGGCTATGACAGGACACCCCGTGAGTCATATCATTCATCTTGGTTAGCATTTCATTCATTTGCGCCCTTAGCGTAGTTAGTTCAGATGCCTGATTCCCTGCTGGCACTTCGAAAGAATCCGGATGGTTACTCATGTTTATATGTAATAGCTTGGCGTGATATCGTGTGTAAATGAGACTTCGGTGAAAAGAAATGATTTACGGTACCTGAAAGACGAGAATCGAAAAACACGATTCAGGTATTTATCTTGCACAACACTGTCAAATTTTTATTCTGAGAAAGAAAAAAGAAAAAGAAAAAGATTGGAGTTAGTAAATGTATAAACAATTCGGATGCATGTCCTAGGGGGTGCCCTTATTGTGCCAAGGGTAGATCTAACATGAAATGCGATCCTTTAGGGTGAGACCCATCTTTTCTAATGAAAAACACGCCAAATTCATCAAGAAAAAAATACTTTTGTTTTTCTCGTACTACCTTACCTAGGGTCTCACCCACAGGATGGTACTGAAAATATAAACATGCATGTCTTTTGAGATTAAGTACCCAGGACAAAAAGAGCGGCTTTCCTATCATGGGATTCCTGACATGGCATTCTCTCTAAAGTTTATGCATGATTCTAGTTTATTAAAGTAAGTTAAAATATGCAAATATGCAAAATGTTCTAAAATTTTTATTCTAATAATGGTGCATAATTTTCCTGAGAAAGATGGCAAATGAACTGTACAAAGGATTATTAACTTCAAATTTGTTTGATTGAAAATCAAGCCTTAATCAGGTTACGGGACACAACATTAGAAGAAAAAAAAATAAAAAGTCATAGATTTATCTAGGAACCTACAAGTCAAAAATGTCAATTTGTTAAAATATGATGAAACATGTTAAAATCCCTTTTTGTGCAGTATGGGATGGGAGGGTGGGGGATACGGAAAAAATGATGCACTAATTTCTTTAAAAACAATCATAAATGCAAATTGTACAAAAATTTGACAGCTTGGGTTCATTTATTGACTCTGAGAAAATTGATTCGAATAAAACTGATAGGCGCCACAAAGATGAGTAAATTTTGAAAAGGTCTGAAAATTACAACTCTTATTCAAGAAGGTACAATTGAAAAATCAGATTTTCGAGATTTTACAAAATTTACAATGATTGGGCCCTTGGGGTGCTTTATTTACAACAAAAATGTAATTTCTAAAATTTTATGAAAAATATCATTTCTATCTTTCTCGAAAAAATTAATAACAAAATTTAAACATGATAAAAGAGGGTTGGCTTCCTACGAGAGTACCATGCCAGAGCTCTTTATTCTATGGTTGTGAATGCAATCAAAATAGGAAAGAAATTGTATTAGTTTATTCAATAAATAACACATAACACATTAGAAAAAACAACTAATATACATAGATAATAGTAAATGGCATAACAAGAAAATAAAGGAGGTTGGTTCCCTCCTCTCGAGCCTGGTGTGCCTGATAGGGTAAGGCTGACTCTACCCTATGTTATTCTACATGAATGCATGAGGTTGAGCTCACTAATACATCTAGACTCAATTAGTTGTCGGTTCCCAAACCTTCAGACCTAAGGGTAAGGGTCATCAATCCCAAAACCCTTGGTCGGTAGCTCAAGTGATCCTCCGAACACTGCTACGTACACATTGTGCCCCGACCACATGTCCAAATGGATCTTAAAATCTCGAATCTCTAAACTTATGAACTTAAACCAAGAGTTCGGGAGATCTCCTAAACATGATTACGTGCACATCGTGCCCTGCGCACATGCCTAAGTAGATCAATCTTATTCATAATCGAGACGGGTGGGTGACAACCACCAAAAATAGGAAAAGGGTAAAAACATTGAATGCACGTATGGAGTGCTCCTTATGAGAGGGAATGATAAAGGGTGGGCTATAAAGGTAACTGACCCCTTCCCCAAAATACAAACGTGGTCGGATCAATAATAATAATAAAAAATACATTGCATAAGCAACGGAGAGACGGGGAGTGTGTGAGATGCAAAAGAAAAACTTAAAAACTTAAAAAAAAAATACAATCCTAACATCCAAACGCGATGGAATAGAAGGGTTAAATAAGGAAAAGGTGATTAAACCTAGTGTTCGGACTCACTAGTGATGTCTAATGGAGTCGCCAAAATTTTATCGCGTCCTAAAAATCGTAAAAGGTACTAGTAGAGTCGTTGACTGTGGCATCCCAAAGAGACAGTCCGGTTTGGTGACCTTTTTTGAAAAGACAGAGTTTTGAAAAAACCATGCGTGTGTGAGAAAAAATCGTGTTTTAGTGAAAAAGTGTTATTCAGTAAAAAAAATGCTATTTTAAAAGAAAATAAGGTTGGGACTAAAAAAGTGCGACAATTTTGGCAAATTAATTTTGAAAAAGGGTTTTATTTCGAAAAATAGAGTCGTTACTTGGTATTGAGTTAGGGTGTACCAAATCACCCGAAAAAATCGTTTAAACAAAACAAAAAGGAAAATTTTAGAAAAATTATTTAAAATCCTTTTCCGACTCTGGTCTATGAAAAATGAGAGAAAAAGGTCCGGGAGTTACATTTGAAAAAAGGGAAGGCAAAGGATTACACCTAAGGTATCTTTTCAACCTAGCCGAGGCTAGTTGCGAGGTTTAATTAAAATTTCGTAAATTAACTGTAACACCCTAGAAATTCATGCCAAAACCATTTATTTTGTATTATGTTCATTAGAAAAAAAAAAAAAAGAGAGGGCCGAAATTAGTGAGAAGAAATAAGGAATTGATTTTCTATTTTACTAGCATGGTGTACCATTGCTTTGAGGAATTGTACCTAGCATCTCTTGCAAGATATAATTGTAGGATAAATCACAAAAATCTCTTCTAATGACCCTTAGCCAAGTGTAGTCTTCCATGGTTAAGAAAGTCAAGATCACTTTGGTTTTGTCTTGCTTAAAATTGGACCACCATTTTTCCAATTTTTCTTCAATTCTTTTCCATATTACTTAGCCATTTTTTTTTTCTCTTTTCCTCTTCATCTTGGCCGGCCCCTATTTTCTCTTTTTCCTCTCTTTTGCTTTCATTTTCTTGAAGTATTTCTCTCCAATTTGATCCTATTTCTCCCATAGAAAGTGAGTTAATCTTCATCCTAAGCAAAGATCTTGCCTTATTAAAGGTATTAACCAAGAACTTCTCTTATTATTTCAAGCATAATTTGTAGTTTTTATAGCTTTTACCCATATCTTTAAAGTTAAGTATGATTTATTTTAGCCATGAAATATGAAGTTTTATTCCATGAATATGAGGTTTATGGACTTGTATGACTTGTAGATAGTGATTTAAACTTGAAATGACATGATTTAAGTTTGATTTGGTTGAAGAACCTTGGAGTAGTTTAGGTGTTTTTGTGATAAATTTGAGTGAAATTAAAGTGAGTTTGATGTGAAATTGGTAGAACTACTTGAACAGTCATGCTGGACCAATTTTAGTAAAACTTTCATAACTTGGTGTAGATAACTTGGATTCGAATAATTCTTGTTGTTTTAGAAACTAGATTCATAGGGATTTAAAACGGTATAAGGATTGCATGGTGGTTCATTGTGTATTAACCACAAAAAGCTTGCAAAGTTGGCTGAAAATTTGATTCTACGTAAAACAGTTTTTATGATGAGCCAAATTGAGGGCTGATTTTGAACCTGTTCTAGTTGGAATTTGGATTGATGATCTTCACAAAAGTTGTAGCCCTATAAACTTACTTTCAAACCATGTAATCACAATTCCCTAGTTCTTAGCGGATTGACCCCAGTAATGGCATGAAGTTGGCTGAAAACCAACCCTATGCAGATTTGGGTGATGATTCTTGGAGTAGGGATTTTGAATTTGAGTGGAATCTTGATTGAATTTGGGTTTAAATTGAATATAAAAGTTGTAGAACTTGTTGAATTGGGTTGGATTGTTGGATTTTCTTGCAAGGAAAATTTTTGGGTTAGTCCGATTATAGGGAAAATGCTGCCAAAATTTCGGTAAAACCTAGGAAATAAAAGTAATTAGGCTATGATTTAAAACTTTATAAGCTGTAATTTAGTGATTTAAGCGTGCATAAATTTTTATAGATTAGCTATTAGTGAGTTACACCTTTCCGAGCGAAACCCTAAAAGTTAGAAAACCCTAATTTTGAAAACCCTAAACCCTAGGGTAAAACCCTAAGCTCCAAAACCCTAGAAATTAAACCCTAGAAAGACTTGGGGTATTTCTTGAATTTCCTTATGAAAGTTCTTAGATTTTATTCAGGATTTTTATACTATTATTTCTTTTGAATTTCAGGATCCGAAAGTGAGACCCGATCGTATTACGAAATATTTTCTTAGGCTTCAGGTGAGTGTTCTTATGTGTGTATGATGCATGAAATGCCATGTACTACTTGACATCATTATTTTGATGCATAAAATGATACGATATACTTGACATGATTATCTAGTGATATGTGTTACTTGAGAAAAGATGTGTACTTTATCGCATCTATTCCGCAATGTGTTATATGCTTTCACTATTATATGTGTTATTTGTGATTGAGACTTCCGTGACTAACTTCACCGTTACTTCACGGTTGGTCAACCCTATCATGAGTTAGAGGTTATAAGGTGTTGGGTGTTTTAGGGCGTGTTGTTCTTTCCCAAAATGAGTTGAATTCCTCTGAGAGGCCAACTCCGGATTGAACTATCTTGCTTGTTGGCCCTTCCAAGGTTGAAATTTCTTCTTGGAGGTGGTAGCTTGTTTGGAGGTTATAAGGTGAATGGTGGCTAGGGTCTTGCTTGTTTATACTGGAATGTTCCTTGGCAAAGACCTGAGCTATTATCTCGGTCTGAACGCCTTGGTTACGTGATCAGTGCTTGCTCCTTCTGCGGTTAAGCTTGCTTCCGTAGTTGAGCCTCGTATCCGCCATTGACTACTTGTTACTTAAATTGTTCACAAATTGTTTATTTACTTGTTAAATATTTTATTGAACAAAATCACATTTTACTGGTATGGTTGCATGACTTGAGCACTCACTGGGCTATTATAGCTCATCCCGTTCATTTGTTTTCCTTAACCAGGTTTCCCAAAAATACTAAAGCTGGAAAAGCTGAGTTTGGACAGTGTACATGTTTTGTTTTGTATATTTTAATAGCCACTTGTTTAGGCTATTCTTGCACATACTGTGTAAATTTTAGTGTGTAAAACATTTTGTAATATTTGTATTTCAAATGAATTTTATGAATATATTTCTTTACGAATGTGTTTTATTTTGCATTAATTATGTGTATGTATTGAGCGAGTGCGTGATTTGAGTCCTGGCGAGAGCCAGGCAGGCAGTTCGCTAAGCCCTTTGGTGCGCCTCTGGGTAAGGTGGGGCTGTCACATTAACCCCTCTTTGTCGGGAATCTCGCAGAGATTTCAGACAAAGACGTAGACAACACCGAATTTTGACTCACCTAAACACAAAAGTAAAGACAAATATCTAAACACACAAGATGCAAGAATATAAACAAATGAAAGAGTGAAAATGTGACCGAACTCTCTAAGAGTTGCCTACGTATCCCGCACAAGGGAATCAGGTCAAAACGTAGTTCGAACGGTGAAAGTAAAATTTTGGGCTGCCCAACTTGAAAAACAAATTAAACATCCAGTTTGCTGGAGATGTGGCCTAATTTGTTAAGATTGATGAAGTGCAAAGAAATTAAATATGAAGTTCCAATTTGCTGGATATGTACCCAGTTCGCTGGGGTGAAATGCAATGCGAAATCTGGTTTGCCAGATTTGGAAAGGTAAACGTGAAAGGTCCAGTTTGCTGGACATGCACCCAGTTTGCTGGGGTGAGATGCAATACAAAGTTTGGTTTGCCAAACTTGGAAAATAAACGTGAAAGGTCCAGTTTGCTGGACATGCACCCAGTTTGCTGGGGTGAGATGCAATATAAAGTTTGGTTTGCCAAACTTGGAAAATAAACGTGAAAGGTCCAGTTTGCTGGACATGCACCCAGTTTGCTGGGGTGAGATGCAATATAAAGTTTGGTTTGCCAAACTTGGAAAATAAACGTGAAAGGTCCAATTTGCTAGACATGCACCTAGTTTGCTGGGGTGAGATGCAGTACAAAGTTTGGTTTGCCAAACTTGGAAAAGTAAACGTGAAAGGTCTAGTTTGCTGGACATGCACCCAGTTTGCTGGGGTGAGATGCAGTACAAAGTTTGGTTTGCCAAACTTGGAAAAGTAAACGTGAAAAGTCCAGTTTGCTGGACATGCACCCAGTTTGCTGGGGTGAGTACAAGAAATTAAACGTGAAGGTCCAGTTTGCTGGACATGCATCCAGTTTGCTGGGGTGAGTACAAGAAATTAAACGTGAAGGTCCAGTTTGCTGGACATGCACCCAGTTTGTAGGGGTGAGTGCAAGAAATTAAACGTGAAGGTCCAGTTTGCTGGACATGCACCCAGTTTGCTGGGGTGAGATGCAGTACAAAGTTTGGTTTGCCAAACTTGGAAATTAAACGTGAAGGTCCAATTTGCTGGACATGCACCCAGTTTGCTGGGGTGAGTACAAGAAATTAAACGTGAAGGTCCAGTTTGCTGGACATGCAAGAAAAAGAATTTTTTTTAAATTTTATTTTAAGTCGAAAAGCAGCCCAAAAAGAAATGTGAAACACCCAATTTGCTAGATAAATATGCGGAGAAGATTAAAAAGTTGAAAGCAATACATAAAACAATTTGATTTTGATTTTGATTTTTTGATTTTTTTTTTTTGAAAGCCAACCCACAAAGCAATGTGAAAACGTCTAATTTATTAGATTAATTCATGAAAAAGATTAAATTATTGCAAGCAGTTTACAAAACATTTTGATTGATGATTTTTTTTTTTTTTACTCTATGTAACATATCAAAAATCTATTTGAAAGAAATAAATAAGTGAATAAATAAAATCTTATACCAAAAAATTTTCTCCAATATAAATCAAGTGAAATCAATTTGAAATCTATCCTTTAAAATTTGCCCCAGTGTAAATTTGAAATCAATCCTTCCCAAGACGGGTTAAAACATGAGATATTAGAATCAATGTGAAACCAAAATTTTTTCAAAAAATTTTGCCCCAGTGTAAATTTGAAGTCAGTCATTTTCACAGTGTGTTCAAACATAAAGCATCAAAATCAATGTGAAATCAAATTTTTCTCAAAAAATTTGCCCCAGTATATGACACTCAAATCAATTTGAAATTATTCTTTTCAAACTTTGGCTCCGTAAAAATTCATTTGAAATCAATCATTCTAAAGATATGCATAGTATAAATCAGGTGAATTCCATTTGAAATCAATCTCTTAAAATTTGCCCCCAGTTTCGTTTCTGATGAAGGCTTCAAACGATGGTGATGTGATCACACCTGCAAAAGGGAGAAAACAACAGCAATTTCAACATAATGCCCCCGAACGGTGGTCCCTTAATTCCACCAGCACAATAAGCGTGAACGTTACCATTTTGAATCTCTGATCAATTTTTCACCTTATATTTTACAAGTTTTCCAAATTCATTGGCTTCCGATTCACGATTTAGGTCAAATCCCTAAATAGTCTTTCAATTCATGCATGACTCAAACTTTTGATAAACTTAGAACTGCCTTTGCTTTTATTCCAATTCAAGCAAAACTAATGTCAAGTTTTTCAAAAAATGAATTGGTCAAAAAATATTTCACATGCAATAATATAAAAGAAATTTTGTACAAGATGAAACACACAAAAACTAAATTAAACACAATTAAATGAAAAATTTTTCAAAAATTTGATTTTTGAAGTGATGGTTTAAAAGATGCCTTTTTATCTTTGGATGTCATTCCTATTTGAATTCTGACATTGCCACGAGATGATCAATACAGAAGGGAAACCTCAAGCAACTGTTGTTACCAACTTTCTAATGAATTCCATGTTGGCATACTGATTTTCTCATCTGTGAACCTTCTACTGTAATTCTCAACCACAGCACCCTTTCGGTTTTTTTACTACGGTTTCCCCCACCTCTTTCTTTCTCTTCTTTTTTTTCGTTTTTTTTTTTTTGAGATTTTTTTTTTTTGAGATTTTTCTTGGAGGCGCCCTTTCGGATTTTCGCCTTTGTAGAGTAGGATGAGAGCAAACAACATTTAAGTCCTGGGCAATTGTTCCCCTTCTCATTAAAACAGACCAGTATTCAAAAAATATTTGGCATCAGTAAGGCAATCTTCCCTTGTCGATTGGGATAGATATATTAACATCATGTGCCAATGTACCAGAATGCATCATTTTGATACTTATCAATTTCCCACACTTGAATCATTATTTGTTCTCAACCATTCGAAAAATGTGAGATCAACTAGTGATTCAAGCATTGAAATCACATATATACATTCTAAAATGTATTCCTCAAGACCAAATAAACGACCATTATGCAATTTATCATCTTGTCTTCAATATTCATAATATCAAGCAAAAAGGAAGGAATTATATCACAATTAAGCAAGTTCAACCTAATTTCTTCGCTTTACTGAATTTCACAAGTAAACCAATCATACGGTCAAATCAAAGTGCATCCCATGTCTATGATCAATCTCATTTTTCACTTGAGGAGAATTTTTGTTAATGAACTAATCATTCAAAATACGAGAGTGTCTTTTGACGCGAAAACCGACATTGGTTATGAAGGTTCCCGGTTACTCAACATCTAAATCTTAAGCAAGCAACAAAATTTATATTTGAGAAGTAAAATTGCCTTTTGACGCAAGAATCGACATTAGTTAAATGAAGACCCCTGGTTACTCAACAATTTGCTTACTCAAATTTGCAATGCATTACTCATAATTCAGGTACCGTTTGATGCGAAAGTCGACATTTTTAGATGAAGACCCCCGGTTACTAAGCACAAGAACCATTGGAGTAGAAAACCTGCATCATTTTTCTTCTCTCTTCTTTTTTCTTCTTCTTTTTTTTTCATCTTTTTTTTCTTTTTCTATTTTTTTTCCTTTTTTTTCTTTTTTCTTTTTTTTATCCCTCACAACAGATGTTACATCACATATCGCATGAGTGCACTAATTGACCATAATCAACATTTAATATGTGAAATTAAGTAAAGAAGAGAAATTTTTATCAAACGTACAAAATTTAAACATAATTCCAACCATTTTACAAGACATACTTTCTATAAGAACAAAACTCCAAACTACATAATAATTATTTCTTAGTACTTGAAGAAAGCATTTGTTAAAGTACATAAAGTAATTTTAACTAGTAGGGGAATCCGACAATTTGCAAGTCATAACTCACAAGCGTGTGACATCTCCTATCTTAACCTCACAATAACTCATTCAACATATTTCAAAGGTGAACAATAAAACTCCTCTTGTAAATTGGTTGTAATGGCATCCCCTGTGTGTTTGTTCTTTTATTGTGCTTCAATCGTCCAAACATACATTCAAATTGGCTTGACATTTTGCAGATCTTCGGAGCAAAAGTGCATTTTGACTTAACTCCCTGACCGATGTCTTGGTGTCAATGTTCGGGATTTCTACCTCTTCTAAGATTAGTTTGGATTTTCCTTTTGTACCATTCAAAATCCTTAACCCGGAGTCCAAATTCCTCTTTGGTGTCATTCTAGCTCCTCATTAATGGTTTGTGTTATTTTGGAATCCGGAGAGATATCGAAGTGGCAATTATCAGATTCCAATAAGATGACATCCGAAGGCCATGGGCATTTATTTTTCCCCTCAAAAGATATAAGAAAAATATTTTTCTTTTTCATTCAATTTGAACTCATTAACTTATCAAAAGAGAAAACCTTACAATTACACAAACCTAGCATTAGGTTTTGAGAAAAATGTGATTTATTTTGATGTCTCATCAAAGAATTATTTGCTCAATATAACAAAAAGATTTGAAGAAAACTTTTCGAAAACTAAATGCAAGACATGAAGAGAAAATCAAATGTCATAAACAAATTTGAGAAAGCAACTTCTTAAACACTTCATCTGAGAAAAATTTTGGAGATAAGGCAATCTTAAATTTACAAAAGGAGTGCAATTATTAGCATCCAAATTATTTACAATTGTCCAGCTATGACATACAATTTCATTTATCACATTGATTATCTTAACCAAACTCACCTATCTAGTTTCTAGGCGCTAACAATTCTAAAAAATCGGTCGTCTATGACCCTTCGAATAATTCAAAAGAACACTTATATTTTTTTGATGTCCTTACGGGTCTCGAACATGTGACGGTTTATTTAGAATTGGACCATAATTTAAAATACTCAAACGTAAGACCAGGTATGTATCAGATGTCTTTCTTATTTTACCGCCTCCGTTAGAGGACCTGTAAAAATGAAAAAAAATCAAAATTAGTATGAATAAAAACAAAAAAAGATGCATGTCCTAGGGGGTGCCCTTGTTGTGCCAAGGATAGGCCTAGCATGAAATGCAATCCTTTAGGGTGAGACCCCCATTTTTCTAATCGTAGATAAACCTGATCCGCCTGAAAGAGATGCCTCCATTCTGCTCGTATTACCTTACCTAGGGTCTCACCTGCCAGGATTTACCAAAAATATAAACGTGCATGTCTTTTAGGGTTACGTACCCAAGACAAAAGGGTGGTTTTTTCTATCATGGGATTCCCAAAATGGCATTCCCTCTAGGGTTTGTGTATGATGCCAATTTATTGAAACAAGCTAAAATATGTGAAAATGCCAAATTTGAAAAATTTCTAAAAGTTTTTTTTTTAATTTTTTTAATGATGCAAAATTTCTTCAAGAAAGATGGACCATAAACTATACAAAAGAAATTATTGACTTCGAAAAATATTTGATTGAAAAAAAAAATCGAACATCTAAAAGGTTACGAAACACAATATTAAAAGAGATCAAAAATCATGACTTCATATAGGAACGTATAAGTTAAAAAGTCAATTTATTAAAGTAGAATGAAATATGTGTTAGAATCACCTTTTGTGTAATGTGGGTCGGGAGGGCGGGAGATACGGCAAAAATGACATATTAATTTTTGGAAAAGGATAAATACAAGCTGTTCAAAAAATTTGACCACTCGCGTGCATTTATTGACTCTAAGAAAATTTGGTTCAAATAAAACTGACAAGTACAACAAGAATGAGTAATTATTGAAAAGGATTTAAAAACTACAATTTTTATTCAAGAACATTCAAGACGAAAAATCAAATTTTTAGGATTTTTAAGAAATTCACAATGATTGATCCCTTGGATATTTATAACAAAATGCAATTTGCAAAAATTTGTAAAATTCCCTTTCCATCTTTCTTGAAGAAATTAATTATCAAAATGAAATTTAAACGTGCCAAAAGAGGGTTGGCTTCGTACGCGAGCACCATGCCAGGGCTCTTTATTCTATGATTGTGAATGCAATCAAAATAGGAAAAAATTATGTTAGTTTATTCAACAAATAACACATAACACATTGGCAAAAACAAATAATTCACATAGCTAACAATAAATGGCATAACAAGAAAATAAAGGAGGTTGGTTCCCTCCTCTCGTGCCTTAGTGTACTTGACAGGGTAAGGCTGACTCTACCCTAGGTTATTCTATATGGATGCATGAGGTTGGGCTCACTAATGCATCTAGACTCGATTAGGCTGTCGGTTCCCAAGCCTTCAGACCTAAGGGTAAGGGTCATCAATCCCAAAGCCCTTGGTCGGTGGCTCGAGTGATCCCCTGGACACTGTTACGCGCACGTCGGGCCACGGCCACATGTCCAAGCGAATCGATTTTTAAAGCCCAAATCTCTAGACTTGTGGACTCAAGCCAAGAGTTTGGGTGATCTCTTAAACAATGCTCCGTGCACGTCGTGCCACGGTCACATGTCCAAGTGGATCAAGCCTGCGATATGGTTTAAGGCTCCCGAACCTTCAGACTTAGGGACCCAAAAGTAACAATTCCGTCAATTCCAAGGGCCCCGGTCGGTGGTTCTAGTGATCCCCTAGACACCGCTACATGCACGAATGCGATGGCCGCATGTCCAGGCAGATCGGTCCTAGTCCTAAAGGGATAGGTGGGTGACAATCACCGAAAAGAGAAAAAGGGTAAAATATATCGAATGCACGTATGGAGTGCTCCTTATGAGAGGAGGGAATGATAAAGCGTGGGCTCTAAGGGTGACTGACCCCCTCCCAAATGCAAGCGCGGTCGAATAAAGCAATAATAAGTAAATAAACCATACATACATCACATAAGTAACTGAGAGACGGGAAGTGTGTGAGATGCAAAAGAAAAACCTAAAAATCTAGAAAAGAAAAATGCAATCCTAACATCCAAACGCGATGAAAAAACGGGTTAAATAAGGAAAAGATGATTAAGCCTTGTGCTCGGACTCACTAGTGATCCCCAGTGGAGTCGCCAGCTGTCGCGCCCCATTTTTCGAAAGGGAAAATAAAATAATAAAATGATAATAATAAGTGTGGATATGAGGAAGTCGGAAAAAGGGAAAGGAAGAATTAAATGCGATTGTGTTTAAAATGCTTTATTTTAAAAGAAAAGGCTTTATTTTGAAAAACAAACGAAAAAAAAGGCCTAAAATGGGACTTTTGGAAATGCGACGGTTTTTTGGGCCCGAAAATAGAGTCTAAAAAGGGTTTTTTAGTGAAAAAGGAGTCGCCACTTGGTATTGAGTTTTGGTGTACCAAGTCACCCGAAAATATTTTATAAAAGGTAAAAAAATCAAAAATGATTTATTTAAAGAAATGGTTTTTTGAAAAAATAAGGAAAAACAAGAAAACCCTTTTAGACGACTCCAGGTCTTTGAAAAACAAGAGAAAAAGGTTCGGGAGTCACAGTTGAAGAAAGGGAAGGCAAAGGCTCGCGCCTAAGGCACCCTTTCAACCTAGCCGAAACTAGTTGCGAGGTTTAGTCTAAATTTTCCTAATATAACCCTAAGATTTTATCACATTTGGATGCAACTATATGAATGCAAATCTAATCCTAAAAATGGATATCGATAAGGGACGAATGTTCCATTGAGGTTTGGTCGGGATATTCGCATTAATTGCGAAACCCGAATTTAAACCTCGATGGAGTCACGAGTCTAGATGCAATATGAAATGCAAACGAAAAGGAAAATAGTAATATAGATAATAAGTGAACAAAGAAAGTAGGGAATGCAACATAACGGGTGCGGGGGACTAATAAACTCGTGACTATCTGTTTCTACTCACGGAGGGGGGAACGACATGTACGCCATCGCTTCCCACGTGAGTAGATGACTATTTCTAGTCAAATCACACAAATGACCTAAGATTCTATGTGTAGTGGAATCTGAATGCTATGCACTTATTAGATGTTAAAATAAGTAATAAGTTATAAAGTATATATAAAAAACTCATAGAAAATGGGAAAAGCCTAAAAAGATAAAATGTGTGTGAAATGTCATGAAATGCATACGAAAAATGTTCCTAATGCTAAAATGACCTAAAGGCTTAGCATTGGACTAGCCTATTTTCTATAAGTTCTCCGCTAGCGTTGGACTAGCGAAGAAAACGAAATTAGCCACAACTAGCTTTGGACTAGTGTGGCGACGATACACATATATAATTAAAGCAAGTAAATAAATAAAGCATGTATTAAAGCAATAATCACATAAAAGCAAATAATAGCACATAGGAGCACATAACACATAAACATGATATTCTAGATGCAAAGTCCTAAAGAAAAGCAAATAAAACACATAAGCATATAGCACACATAGCACACAAAGCCTAACTATTACACCGGAGAATAACCTAATTACAATCTAAAAAAAAAAATGGAAAAGAATAAAAGATATCCTATCTAACCTATCTATTACACTTTCTATCTAAAATACATAGGTTTTAATTAAATAGATAAAACATAAACTATCTATTACATCAACTATCTAAATACAAAGAATTTACTAAATAGAATATTACCTATCTATTACATTTCTTTGAATAATTAATATTAATTCAAGTACATAATATGAAATAAATAAATGTTCACACATGTATAGAAAATATAAGCACAAAGAGATATAAGAAAACATATAAAAAAAACACATAGGAGCACGTAAAAGCACATAAAAAAAAACATTGGAAGGGTAATAGGGGTACCTCCTATTCGAAGACCCGGTACAAATTGCTATCAACATGAACAAACTTAATCAAGGTATCATTATTTAAATAAATAAACCATTAATTAAATTATTCTAGAGCAATCACTATAAACATGCTAATGATAATTCAAACAATTGTAGCAATAATAAACAAAAATAAAAATAAAAAAAAATAATGATAATAATAATTAATTATTTAGGAAGAAAAAGAAAAATTATTTAAGTAAAAATAAATAAGTAGATAAATAAATAAAATAGAACAACATAAATAAAGAAATAATAATAGAAGATAAAATACAATAATACATACTTTTAACATCCCAAATACTGATTATTAAAATAACTAAAAGGAAAATAAAGGAGCTAATTTGAACATTAATTAGACTAACAAGACCCAATTTTAGAACATTAATTATAAATTTGATAAAATAAATAAAGAAAAAGTGAAAAGAAATAATTTAAAGCTTTGAGGACTTAACTAATTTCAATTTAATTTAAAATTTTTTTTTCAAGAAAAATAAAACATTATAAGATTTGGATTAAAAATGGAAATTTAGGCAACATTCTAAAGTAAAAATGTGATTTTCAACAAACAAAAGAGTAAAATTATAATTTTAAACCTTACTTACGGTAATGACATAGTTTACAATGAATTTAAAGGCTAAAACATAATTTTCAGCAACTATAATGCCCAAAAATAAAAATTCCAGCAATAAATAAAAGACTAAAATACAATTTCTAACAATTAATGGAGGTCTTAAAACAAATTCCAGCAACATAAAGGACCAAAATATAAATTCCAGCAACAATAAGGGGGCCAAAAATAACATTCCAGCAAGTTTGGGGACAAAAATGCAAAAATTCCAGCAATGTGAGGGACCAAATTACAAATTCCAGCCACATTCAAGGACTAAAACAGAATTCCAGCAACATTTAAAGCCTAAAATACAGTAACAGCAAGCTTGGGAGGTAAAATTACAATTTCCATAAATATCAGAGGGTAAAATTGCAATTCCAGAAAAATTATAGGGGTCAAAATGTAATTACCGAAAAATATAGGGTCAAAAATGGGAAATTAAAAACGTAGGGGCCAAAATTATAATTATCTAAAAGTTGAGGGACCTAAATGCAATTAATTAGGACCTAATTGAAAAGAAAATAAAATTATGGGGGTCAATCTACAATAAACAGAAACTTAAATGCATAAATCAAAAATGTCCGGGGCCACAGAAGCATTAATGAAAGTATAAGGACTATAAAATAAATACCTATTATTAATAAAAAATAGTTAGAAAACCAAACTAATCAAAACGACGTAGTTTTGAGTGAAACTACGTCAAAACGACGTAGTTTCACTAAAACAAATTTTTTTTTTTTTTAAGATTTTTCTTTTCTCTTTTTTCTTTCTACCGGTTTTTCTTTTTCCTTTTTTTCAGATTTTTTTTTCTCTTTTCTTTCTTTTTCTTTCTTTTTCTCTCTTTTCTTTTTCCTTCTTCTTTCTTTTCCTCTTTTCTTTTTCTCTCTTCTTCCTCCCCGAACCCCCGATTTCCTCTGCTACCTATCTCTCTTCGCCGGTCTCTGTCCGATTCTCTTCTCTCTCTCTTCTCTCTCTCTCTCTCTCTCTCTCTCTCAAAATCTATTTACAATTCTACAAATCACAAATCCCACATCATAAATCAAACAACTGATGCTAATTAGTAGAAACTAAGGGAGTGAGTTAGTGATTTTATTTACCTGATTTCGGGATGGGGGGCTGGTGGAATGGTGTAGCCGGCGGTGGGAATGGTGGTAGTAGGCGCCGGTTGTTGCTGATTGTAGTTGTTGCCCTTTTCTTCTTCTTTTTTTTTTTTTTGCAGGTGCGTGTGTGTGCAGGTGTATGTTTGAATGCTTGTGCAATGTGTGTGCTTGTGGGTGAGCTATGCGTGAATGAGTGTGTGTTTGTGTGATTGCTGATGTCTGTGTGTGTTTGTGTATGTTTGGCCGAGAGAGGGAAGAAGGGAGAGGTGTTTGTGCCTGTGAGTGATCTGTGTGTGAGTTGTGGAAGTGAGGCGTGAGAATTGAGTGCAGTGTGAGCTTAGTGGGGGAGATGTGAGGTGCAGGTGTGTCTAATGCTGCAGGGGTGTGTATGCTGCGTTTTTGGGATGAATTTGCAGGGGAATGTGTATCTGCTGCGCGTGTGTGAGTGATTGTACGTGTGTGTGTGTTTTGCAGGTGTATGCAATTGTGAATGTGTGTGCCGTGTCTGTGCTCTGTGTGATCTGCTTGCAGGTGATGAAAGTGCAAGTGTGTGTATGTTGTGTGCTGTTTTGTGGAGGGGAAGGGGAGGCCAAGAGAGTGAGTGAAGTGTGTGCTAATGTGTGTATTGTGCGTGATTGTGCTGCTGTGTTTGTGTCTGTGTGCTCAGGGAAGAAGGAGAGGGGGAGTGAATTGTGTATTCAAGGTATGTGTGTTGTGCGTGTCTGGTTTGTGGAAGTGCAGGGGGGAGAGATGGTGAAAGTGAGGTGTGAGTGAGGTGAGGTCGTGCAGATGAAAATTGTGTGTGTTCTGTGTGTGTTGTGGCTTGGCTGTGAGTGTATTGCAGAGAGTTTGAAATGGCCTGTGATCTGGTGGTAGAGGGAGAGTGTGGGAAGATGTTTGTTGTGAGTTGTGAAGTTTTTGTGAGGGAAGGAGTGAATGTGTGCTGGTGAAGGTGCAGGGAGGAAGAGTGCAATTGAGTGAAAAACTGTGTGCAAATGAGAGTGAGGGAGTGCAGGTGTGCTGTGTGTATGTATGCAGAGGGAGTGAGGGAGTGCAGGTGTGAAACGTGAGAATTGAGAAGAGAAGATGAGAGTGCAGGGGAAAGGGGCTTTGTGCAGGTGAGTGTGTGTGAGGTATGTGTGTGATGCTGTGGTGTTTGTGTCTGGAGTTGGGAGGAGGAGGCAGAGAGAGTTGAGGGGAGGTGCGTGTGTGTTTCTGCAGGTGTATGTAATGTGTGCAGAAAAGGGAGTCAGGGAGCCGAGAGGGAAGAGAGTTGAGGTAGAGTGAAGAACGGTGACTGTGTGTCTGTGTAGTGAGGATTGAGTGTGTGAATGGTGAAAATCAAATTTTTGTGAAAATCTCTGAAATTTGGTAGGTTAGGTGAGGGATGATGGATGGGATTAGAGAGTGAGGTTGGTAGGCATAGGATGTCTGTAAAATGATGGTGCTTACCATTTGCAAATACAACAGTAGCAGCAGCAACGCTGCTACGGTTGTTGTTGTTGTTGTTTTTTTTTTTTTTTTTTTTTGAAAGATAAAATTGTAAGAAAATGAAGAAAATGGAATAAAAATAAAACCTTTGGACTCCCTAGAATCAAAATAAAATAAAATAAAATAAAATAGAATAAAATAGAACTAAAACTAAAATTTAGCACTATTGGAAAAAGAAAATTTAAAAATAATAATAAAAATTACAATTTTAAAATTAATTCACTATTACAGAAAATATGCCATAGACAAAAAAAAACATAATTCGAAATAAGCACTAAATAGTGTTTAAAAATTATTAAACATATATAATTATTATTATTATATTTTTTTTTTCACATAAAACCATAAATGTTAAATGCACATATAAAATATTTTACACACAAAATTCTTAGATAAAAGTGTATTGGAAAGCGTGACACAAAAATACTAAATGACTTTTAAAAATCACAAAAATTTTACACAAAATCTATTATCCCATGAAACACATATACTGAAATTTTCACTCGCAAATTCTTAAGATTAACGCATTCTTGGGAAATGTGCCCTTAATAAATAAAAAGACAAAGATTAAATAAATACTAAATGACCTCTAAAAATTATGTGATTTTTACAGAAAATTTATGAGTATTCAAAATGCATATATAAAATTTTTTTTTCACTTGAAAATTCTCATAAAAATAGCTCATTGGAAAACGTGCCGTTGAATTAAAAAATACTAAAATTTTAAATAAATGATGAATGACTCCTAAAAATCATTAAAATCATAAATAATGATAAAAATAGTAAAATATGTATTTAGAAAAATAAATAAAATAAACTAATATTTACATGGTGAAATTACCATTTTGCCCCTGATACGACGAATTAGATATAATATGCGAAAATTGTACTCGACCTCCAAAAATAAGAAAATAGCCCCTAAAATAAAAGTGACACACATATTTTTACAAAAGGTGTGTCAAAATTTGGTGTCTACACCAGTTTATTAAAACAAGTTAAAATATGCAAAAAATACAAAATTTAGAAAAAATGATATAGAATTTCTTTGAGAAAGATGGACCATGAACTGTACAAAAGAGATTATTAACTCCAAAAATTCTTAATTTGAAAAATTGACTCTCTAGGAGGTTACGGGACACAACATTGAAAGAAATCAAAGATCATGCCTTTACGTAGGAACATACAAGTCAAAATATCAATTTATTAAAATAGAATGAAATATGTGTTAGAATCACTTTTTGTGTAATGTGGGACGGGAGGGTGGGGGATGCCGCAAAAATGAAGTATTACTTTTTTTTTAAAAAGGGATAAATGCAAACTGTGCAAAAATTTGACCACTTGAGTGTATTTATTGACTCTGAGAAAATTTGATTCGGATAAAATTGACAAGTACAACAAGGACAAATTAAACTTTAAAAAAGGTCTAAAGCTACAAATTTTCGAAAAGGTACAAGTTAAAAAATCAAATTTTCGAGATTTTACAAAATTTACAATGATTGGGCCCTTGGGGTGCTTTATTTACAACAAAAATGTAATTTCTAAAATTTTATGAAAAATATCATTTCCATCTTTCTCGAAAAAATTAATAACAAAATTTAAACATGATAAAAGAGGGTTGGCTTCCAACGAGAGTACCATGCCAGAGCTCTTTATTCTATGGTTGTGAATGCAATCAAAATAGGAAAGAAATTGTATTAGTTTATTCAATAAATAACACATAACACATTAGAAAAAACAACTAATATACATAGATAATAGTAAATGGCATAACAAGAAAATAAAGGAGGTTGGTTCCCTCCTCTCGAGCCTGGTGTGCCTGATAGGGTAAGGCTGACTCTACCCTATGTTATTCTACATGAATGCATGAGGTTGAGCTCACTAATACATCTAGACTCAATTAGTTGTCGGTTCCCAAACCTTCAGACCTAAGGGTAAGGGTCATCAATCCCAAAACCCTTGGTCGGTAGCTCAAGTGATCCTCCGAACACTGCTACGTACACATTGTGCCCCGACCACATGTCCAAATGGATCTTAAAATCTCGAATCTCTAAACTTATGAACTTAAACCGAGAGTTCGGGTGATCTCCTAAACATGATTACGTGCACATCGTGCCCTGCGCACATGCCTAAGTAGATCAATATTATTCATAATCGAGACGGGTGGGTGACAACCACCAAAAATAGGAAAAGGGTAAAAACATTGAATGCACGTATGGAGTGCTCCTTATGAGAGGGAATGATAAAGGGTGGGCTATAAAGGTAACTGACCCCTTCCCCAAAATACAAACGTGGTCGGATCAATAATAATAATAAAAAATACATTGCATAAGCAACGGAGAGACGGGGAGTGTGTGAGATGCAAAAGAAAAACTTAAAAACTTAAAAAAAAAATACAATCCTAACATCCAAACGCGATGGAATAGAAGGGTTAAATAAGGAAAAGGTGATTAAACCTAGTGTTCGGACTCACTAGTGATGTCTAATGGAGTCGCCAAAATTTTATCGCGTCCTAAAAATCGTAAAAGGTACTAGTAGAGTCGTTGACTGTGGCATCCCAAAGAGACGGTCCGGTTTGGTGACCTTTTTTGAAAAGACAGAGTTTTGAAAAAACCATGCGTGTGTGAGAAAAAATCGTGTTTTAGTGAAAAAGTGTTATTCAGTAAAAAAAATGCTATTTTAAAAGAAAATAAGGTTGGGACTAAAAAAGTGTGACAATTTTGGCAAATTAATTTTAAAAAAGGGTTTTATTTCGAAAAATAGAGTCGTTACTTGGTATTGAGTTAGGGTGTACCAAATCACCCGAAAAAATCGTTTAAACAAAACAAAAAGGAAAATTTTAGAAAAATTATTTAAAATCCTTTTCCGACTCTGGTCTATGAAAAATGAGAGAAAAAGGTCCGGGAGTTACATTTGAAAAAAGGGAAGGCAAAGGATTACACCTAAGGTATCTTTTCAACCTAGCTGAGGCTAGTTGCGAGGTTTAATTAAAATTTCGTAAATTAACTGTAACACCCTAGAAATTCATGCCAAAACCATTTATTTTGTATTATGTTCATTAGAAAAAAAAAAAAAAAGAGAGGGCCGAAAGTAGTGAGAAGAAATAAGGAATTGATTTTCTATTTTACTAGCATGGTGTACCATTGCTTTGAGGAATTGTACCTAGCATCTCTTGCAAGATATAATTGTAGGATAAATCACAAAAATCTCTTCTAATGACCCTTAGCCAAGTGTAGTCTTCCATGGTTAAGAAAGTCAAGATCACTTTGGTTTTGTCTTGCTTTGAATTGGACCACCATTTTTCCAATTTTTCTTCAATTCTTTTCCATATTACTTAGCCATTTATTTTTTCTCTTTTCCTCTTCATCTTGGCCGGCCCCTATTTTCTCTTTTTCCTCTCTTTTGCTTTCATTTTCTTGAAGTATTTCTCTCCAATTTGATCCTATTTCTTCCATAGAAAGTGAGTTAATCTTCATCCTAAGCAAAGATCTTGCCTTATTAAAGGTATTAACCAAGAACTTCTCTTATTATTTCAAGCATAATTTGTAGTTTTTATAGCTTTTACCCATATCTTTAAAGTTAAGTATGATTTATTTTAGCCATGAAATATGAAGTTTTATTCCATGAATATGAGGTTTATGGACTTGTATGACTTGTAGATAGTGATTTAAACTTGAAATGACATGATTTAAGTTTGATTTGGTTGAAGAACCTTGGAGTAGTTTAGGTGTTTTTGTGATAAATTTGAGTGAAATTAAAGTGAGTTTGATGTGAAATTGGTAGAACTACTTGAACAGTCATGCTGGACCAGTTTTAGTAAAACTTTCATAACTTGGTGTAGATAACTTGGATTCGAATAATTCTTGTTGTTTTAGAAACTAGATTCATAGGGATTTAAAACGGTATAAGGCTTGCATGGTGGTTCATTGTGTATTAACCGCAGAAAAGCTTGCAAAGTTGGCTGAAAATTTGATTCTGCGTAAAACAGTTTTTATGATGAGCCAAATTGAGGGCTGATTTTGAACCTGTTCTAGTTGGAATTTGGATTGATGATCTTCACAAAAGTTGTAGCCCTATAAACTTACTTTCAAACCATGTAATCACAATTCCCTAGTTCTTAGTGGATTGACCCCAGTAATGGCACGAAGTTGGCTGAAAACCAACCCTGTGCAGATTTGGGTGATGATTCTTGGAGTAGGGATTTTGAATTTGAGTGGAATCTTGATTGAATTTGGGTTTAAATTGAATATAAAAGTTGTAGAACTTGTTGAATTGGGTTGGATTGTTGGATTTTCTTGCAAGGGAAAAATTTTTGGGTTAGTCCGATTATAGGGGAAAATGCTGCCGAAATTTCGGTAAAACCTAGGAAATAAAAGTAATTAGGCTATGATTTAAGACTTTATAAGCTGTAATTTAGTGATTTAAGCGTGCAGAAATTTTTGTAGATTAGCTATTAGTGAGTTACACCTTTCCGAGCGAAACCCTAAAAGTTAGAAAACCCTAATTTTGAAAACCCTAAACCCTAGGGTAAAACCCTAAGCTCCAAAACCCTAGAAATTAAACCCTAGAAAGACTTGGGGTATTTCTTGAATTTCCTTATGAAAGTTCTTAGATTTTATTCAGGATTTTTATACTATTATTTCTTTTGAATTTCAGGATCCGAAAGTGAGACCCGATCGTATTACGAAATATTTTCTTAGGCTTCAGGTGAGTGTTCTTATGTGTGTATGATGCATGAAATGCCATGTACTACTTGACATCATTATTTTGATGCATAAAATGATACGATATACTTGACATGATTATCTAGTGATATGTGTTACTTGAGGAAAGATGTGTACTTTATCGCATCTATTCCGCAATGTGTTATATGCTTTCACTATTATATGTGTTATTTGTGATTGAGACTTCCGTGACTAACTTCACCGTTACTTCACGGTTGGTCAACCCTATCATGAGTTAGGAGGTTATAAGGTGCTGGGTGTTTTAGGGCGTGTTGTTCTTTCCCAAAATGAGTTGAATTCCTCTGAAGAGGCCAACTCCGGATTGAACTATCTTGCTTGTTGGCCCTTCCAAGGTTGAAATTACTTCTTGGAGGTGGTAGCTTGTTTGGAGGTTATAAGGTGAATGGTGGCTAGGGTCTTGCTTGTTTATACTGGAATGTTCCTTGGCAAAGACCTGAGCTATTATCTCGGTCTGAACGTCCTTGGTTACAGTGATCAGTGCTTGCTCCTTCTGCGGTTAAGCTTGCTTCCGTAGTTGAGCCTCGTATCCGCCATTGACTACTTGTTACTTAAATTGTTCACAAATTGTTTATTTACTCGTTAAATATTTTATTGAACAAAATCACATTTTACTGGTATGGTTGCATGACTTGAGCACTCACTGGGCTATTATAGCTCATCCCGTTCATTTGTTTTCCTTAACCAGGTTTCCCAAAAATACTAAAGCTGGAAAAGCTGAGTTTGGACAGTGTACATGTTTTGTTTTGTATATTTTAATAGCCACTTGTTTAGGCTATTCTTGCACATACTGTGTAAATTTTAGTGTGTAAAACATTTTGTAATATTTGTACTTCAAATGAATTTTATGAATATATTTCTTTACGAATGTGTTTTATTTTGCATTAATTATGTGTATGTATTGAGCGAGTGCGTGATTTGAGTCCTGGCGAGAGCCAGGCAGGCAGTTCCGCTAAGCCCTTTGGTGCGCCTCTGGGTAAGGTGGGGCTGTCACATTAACCCCTGAATTTTATCACGTTCGAATGTATCTATATGAATACAAATGCTAAATTGAAATGTAGTATCAGAAGGGTCGGAATGTCCCGTCAAGGCTTGGTCAAGATTATCACATTAATTGCGAAACACGAGTTGAGACCTCGAGGGAGTCATGAGTGTCTATGCAAAAATGCGATGCAAAAAGAAAAGAAAATAGTAATAATATATATTAAGTGAATAAAGAAAGCGGGTATGCAACATGACGGGTATGGGGACTAATATCTCGTGACTGAATATTCCTACTCACGGAGGGGGGAACGGCATGTACGCCACCACTTCTCACGTGAGTAGTCGACTATTTCTAGTCGGATCACACAAATGTCCTAAAGTCTAAGTGAAATGCAACATAGATGTTATGCATTTTAAAAATGTGTCAAAATAATAATAATAATAACAATAATAAAAATAAAAATCATGCCAAATGGAAATAAAACTAAAAAATGTGTGAAGTGGTATGTAAAATACACACGGATGCACCTAACACTAAGATGCCCTAAGGGTCTAGCGTTGGACCAGCCTTTTTTAGGAATTCCCCACTAGCGTCGGACTAACGGGAAAACGAGAAGCCACAACTAGCGTTGGACTAGTATAGTGACGGAATAATATAAAACATGAATTAAATAGTAAAGCGTGGATTAAAAGCAAATTAAACATATAAAGACATATAAAGTCAAGCAGGAGCTCATAACACATAAGCATAATATCTAGATGCAAAATTCTAATGAAAGCGGTAAAACAAATAAGCACGTAAGCACGCAAAAGTAAATAAACTCTAACTATTACACCGGGGCTTAATTTACAATTTTAAAAAGAGGGGGAAAATTAAAAATACTCTATCTATTACACTTTCTATCTAATTACACAATTTTTGCTAAAATATGAGAAAAATAATCTAACTATGACTAGCTAAATACAAAATATTATATTTTTTTAAAATAATAAAAATTCAAAATTAAATAAATTAAATACGTAAATATGCAACAAGTATATAAAATAAGAAATAAACAAATAATAATAAAAATAATGCATAAAATCACGTTGGAGTATATTGGAGCACACAAAGAGGAAAATAACAAGAAGCCGAGATACCTCTTTGGAGACCCGGTACCAAAGCTTAAAAACGAACACAAGTTAAAGGGACAACTATTTAATAAAAATAAAGAGTAAAATACGAAATACTAACACATTAGAAGAATGTAAATTATAGCAAGGTAGAGGGGGAAAATAAAAAGTAGAGTAAATTGGGGCCAAATAGTAAATTTAAACTAATTGGGACAAAAATAAAAATCTACACAAGTCTAGGGGCAAAAATATAAATTAAAGCAAATTGGGGGGCAAATAGTAAATTTTAACAACTAAGGGGACTAAGAATAAAATTCTATAAGACTTGAGGAGTAAAATAAAAGCAAATAAATCTAACTGGGTAGAGATGAAAAATTATAGTTAACCGGGTGGACAAAACCATAAATTTTAACAACTGTGGCACAAAAATATAAATTCCAGCAACTAATGGGGCTCAATTGCAATTAATAAAGACTTAATTGAAAGAAATCAAACCTAAAAGGGGTCAATTTACAATAGCAGGGACTAATTTGCAAAAATTAAAAGTATTAAGGGGCACATTAAGACTACTCCAAAATCCTAAGGCCTGAAACATAAATAACTATCTTGTAATAAAATAGGCAGAAAAAAGAAATCTCAAACTAAATTTAAGAACTAGATAAATTTACTAAATAAATTAACTTAATGCAATCAATTAATTAAACTAAAACTAAATTAACTAGTCAAACACATTTATTAACTCAATAAAGAACGGCAACTCAAAACAAAATAATGATTAATCTAACTAAATAAATAAATAACAACTCATGAAAAAAACTCAAAAATCGAAAATCCCTAATCCCAAATAATTTTTCCAGAAGCTATTCCCTTTCTCCTTTCAATCTTTTTTTCTTTCTTTCTTTCTTTCCCTTTTTGTTCTTTTCTTTTCTCTTTTCTGGTTTCTATCACATTTCTCCTCTTGTCTTTCTTTCTATTTTCTTTTCTCTTTCTCCTTTTTCCTTCTCTTTCATTTTTCTATTTCCCTTTCTAGATTTCTAATTCTCCCTTTCTCTTCTCACCTGGTTCACTCTTCTACTCTTCTTCTCATTCTTTCTCTCACTCTCTATTTTTCTGTCTTCCTCTCAGATCTCCATTTCTTGGTTCTTCCCTTCTTTCCCTTGTTCTCTCACGTCTTCTTTCTAGATCCTCTTTCACTCTCTCAATCGCTCTCTTCTCTGCAACTTCTCTTTCTCATTTCATTTCGCTTTTTTTTTTTCATACCAGAATCATTTAATTTCCTACCTTCCCTAAATTTGGTTTTGTTCTTCAACCCCCCAGAACACCCGAAACTAATCTTCAATTCAGATTCTATGCAAATTGATGGCCAAATCTCAAGTTCTTCATGCTCAAATCCAATCCCAAATGCCTGATTTAAACAAATTAAAAGCAAAAACATAGCTACTCTATCTAGATTGAAGCAGAAAGAATCTGGAACTTGGTGAAAATTTGGTCACAGTGGTGGTTTTCAGACTATAGTTCAGGTTGTAATTAGGTTGATTGGCAGCTTGTTTTTTATGTCCTTGGGGCCGGTTTGGAAGCTGTTAATTGGTTCGATTGTGGGGCTATTGTGACCTGCGATAGTGGTGGTTTGGGTTGGGCTTACTCCGGTGGTTGTGGGGATTGGTGGATGATGGTGGAAGCCGTGGGTTTTAGTTGGGCAGGGGAGATGCAATTGGTGTTTGTGATGGCTGGATTGATGGGTAATGGTGGATTTTGGCAAATGGCCATGTGCTATTTCTGTGGTTGGTTTGATTGGCATTGTGGTTGGTCACTGGTGGTGCAATTGGTGGTGTTGATGGCTAATGTAGTTGCTGTCAATGGTGGTTTATTGGGGTATTGTGAGGCTAGTTTTGGCTTTGGGTGGTGGCAGTGGTATTGCTGTTACGGGTGGGTGAATCTATGTGTGCAAAGTGCGTGAGTGGCGTGCGAATTGTGTGTATAAATCTGTTCGTAAATGTCTGTGTGTGTAATAGTTGTTTGTGATATGTGAATCACTATGAAACTGGTGTGTGCTGTGTGACAGTGTATGAGATGAATCGATGTGTGGTGTGTACACGATGGTGATTGCTTGGTGGTTGGATTTGTGGTTGGGTTTGCAGTTGGGTTATTTGGTGGTGGGGTATGTTGTGGGTGTTCAATTGAACATGTGTTTGCAAGTAAGCTGGTGAAGATGGACAGAGGAGGCGGTTAGTGGTAGAGGTTCCGGTGGATTGTGGGTTGGATTGATGATTTTGATGGCTATAGACTGTTTGGTAGTGTGTGCTTATTGATGTGCAGTTGTGTGTGGTGATGGAGAAACTGATGGACAGAGGGGTTGTGTCTGGTGGTGATGGTGGAGCAGGGTGGTGATGTGCTGAGGTTTTGATTGTTCTGGTTGTTCTGTGATGTGATTTTGACGGTGGTGTTGGAAAGTAAAGCAAATTCTCAGGATTATTTGGTGGTCAGATGGTGGTAGACGGTGGTGAGGGGAAAAGATGATGGTGGTTCAGGTGGTGGAAGAGGGAGGAGAGAGAGGAGAGAGAGAACGTAAAAATCAAATCCAGAAGAAGAAAAACCCTAAATACCAGCAAACAAACAAAAATAAACGCACAAAAAAGAACACAAAAAAATCTGCAAAATAATTTCAAGAACAAGAAATGTAAAAGAAAACCTAAAATCCATAAAAAAGCAAGAAATTTGTGTAATTTTTTATATCAAATAAGTGTAAAAGGGTAACAAGGAGCTAAGATGGTACTTTAGAATAAAAGATGATGGATTGGACCTTCCTGCTTTGAAAAATGAAAAATGAAAATTTTTTGAATGTTCTTGGTGTTCTTGAATTTTTTTGTTTTTTTTTTTATCTTAGTGTGTGTGAATATAATGTGTTAGTATGTGTGTTTGATCCTAGCAGGTAAAAAAAATGTGTGATAGTGTGTGTACAGGATTTTAGTAGGTGAAAAAAGTGTGTGTTAGTGTGTGTATAGGATTTTAGTAGGTGAAAAATAAAGTGTAAAGTGTGTGTATAGTATTTTAGTGTGTGAAAAAAGTATAAAGTGTATGTAGTCGAAGAATTAACCTGGTATATTCTAATTTGGTCCTCCTTTTTTATTCTTTAGTGGAGGTATTTATAGTACTAGTTATCTTGGTCATCAAGAATACTACAAAATAATGAAAACGCCACCGGTAATAAAAATTTCAATTTTATTTAAAAAAATATTTTAAATCAAAAAAATCAAGAATTAATACAAAGAAATGACAGTAAATTCTAAAATTTGACAAAATATTGAAAGTAGATTTCAAATCAAAAGTTAGAGTTTAAAACTGATAAAAAAAAATGCTCTCAGGGTGTGAAATGACGATTTTATCCCTGAACAATGAAAATATACAGAAAAATAGCTATTGACCTTGAAAAATCATCAAAAATTAAAAATCATCTTAAAACCCTAAGAAATGCATTTATGACTCAAAAATTGACAAAAAATGAATTTAGACTGTAAAATGACGATTTTACCCTCAAACAATAAAAATACATAGAAAATAGCTATTGGCCTCAAAAAATTATTAAAAATTAAAAATAAGCTTAAAACCCTAAAAAATATATTTATGACTCAAAAATTGATGAAAAATGAATTTAAACTATAAAATGACCATTTTGCCCTTAAACAATGAAAATTAATAGAAAATTAGCTATTGACCTCGAAATATTATCAAAAATTAAAAATAAGCTTAAAACCCTAAGAAATGTATTTATGACTCAAAAATTGACGAAAAATGAATTTAAACTGTAAAATGACGATTTTGCCCTTAGACAATGAAAATTCACAAAAAAATAGCTATTGACCTTGAAAAATTACCAAAAATTAAAAATAAGCTTAGAACCCTTGGAAATGCATTCATGACTCAAAATTGGCAAAAAATGAATTTTAACTGTAAAATGATGATTTTGCTCTTGAATTCAGTATTTACAGAAGAAATAGCAATCGTCTCCGAAAAAATAAAAAAATTTAGAAACATGCTTACAAAATTAGAAAAATAAATTTGGGAACCTAAAATGAGCTAAAATGGTGTTCGCAAGGCAAACTTACCATTTTGCTCTTGTGCTAGTAAAAATATAAAAGAATACCAATTAAATCCAGAAAAATTATAAAAAATTAACAAATTCGCATGAAAATAAAAATATGAACTTAAAACCTCCAAAAGCTGATAGAGAAATATTTACAGATAAATTTACTTTTTTACCCCCGAGATTATTGAAAAATTAGAATTTGGCCCAACATATAAACATGCCCCCCAAGATTATTGACAAATTACAATTTGACCCCAAAAAATATAAAATGTCCCCCAATGTTTGAAAAATAAATGGTGTGTCAAAATTTGGTGTCTACAGCATGGTCAATAGATAGTTAGATTTTAAATTTACAAAAAAACAGAGAGAAGGAATTTGAGGATGACAAGAGGCTTTTAGTATAGCACCTTTTTGGACACAAGTATAGAATTTACCAATTTATTGGATTACAAACGATACCAGTAAGAGAATCGGAAAAATCTTTCATGAAGTCCAAGAGGTCATAACATCTCAAGTTGGTAGCTAGAAAGTTAAACATCTCAAATGTTGGTTGTAATTGATATAACACAATTCCTGCTAAGAGAAAAAATGGTTAAGCTACATGAAGCAGTATAGTGGGTGAATTTTTAGCATGAATGTTGTCCCATACTTTTAGTATAATTAGGGTATCATAGGTAGTGAGAAAAATTGTACATAAAGAATAGTTATTGAAAAAGAGCTGATGGAGAATCAACATGTGGTTAATTAAGAGTAGAAAATCATCTTCTAAAAAGCATATGGACAAATAAAGAACCAAAGAAATGCAATCAAGAGAACAAGATGGAGGAGAATGAAGTAGAACAAGATGGAGGAGAATGAAGTAGACCAAGATTTGCTAGAACAATCAAAACTTTAATTATTAACTATAGTGGGAGAAGAAACAACAATTACCGTACCTTCAAGGGAAAAAATAACCAAATACCAAGAACAAGAGAATGCTGGTACAAATACTGCATTAACAACATACAACAGGAATGAAATATAGGAGTGTAGGGAAATAGGGTAGCAAATAGTAAGGGAGTGGAATGGAGTAGATTATCAATTAGGAATCAAAATCAGGGGAAGAGGATAATGCAAGAGAACAATCACAATGTAGAACACAAATGGTGGGAAAGGTATATGTGATTTTATGCCTTAACAGGTCACAAATGGCATATTCAGGAGGACATTATCCTTAGGGGTGCAAAAGAAGGAACTAAACGGTATGGCTTTGCGTTAATGCAAATAGATAAAGAACAACTATTAGACGTCAAACCAAGAGAATTTAGGATCATTCCTAGAAATATCCACATCCAATTGAAATATCTGAGTTGAAGAACTTTTGGTTTCAAATCGTCTAGTTTTGATGATTAACAAACAAATGATGAAAGATCTTAGTGCAATTTCTTATTTATTTTTTAAATTATCTATGTGAAATTTGTGGCATGAATAGATTTATGATTAGAAATTGCATGTGATGATAAGAAAGTTGGGTAACATGTTTTAATGATCATGGTATATTATGTAAATATGTTCGTATGCTCTTTATCGCTAAAATGGATTTAGAAATATATGTGTTGAGAATGATGTCACTTTATGAAGCAAATTAATAATTTTGTGCTTATTTGGTAGATTTGGAAAATTATGCAACAATTGATGAATTCAATATGTGTTATGATGAATTTAGAATGAAAGTATGTGGTGATTGCATGCACTTGCTAGAACTGACTTTGTTAAAGTTTTGATCAAAACAAATGATCATATTTATGAAGGATGTTTGATGATATATCGTGCTTTTGTGGACTCATAAAGGTTTTGCACTTGGATTCATCTAGTGTCATTTATATGCCTCATGTGTACTTATATGACTTTTATAGAATGATTGAGGAACATTAAGTATTTGGAGCTTTGAATAGTTTAAGACCATGTCCTTTCGTTCTCTCTCTTTTTTTTGGCAAGACCTCATACACAGGGAGGAGATGCTAGCTCTAAATTTTATTAATATGTCAAAAAATAAAATATGGAGAGGGACATAGACCAAAACATCCAGTACATAGAAATACATAGTAACAGAAGGAGGAGTACTACTCCTTTGCAAAGTTGAAAGCAAAATAAATAAGGGCCTGTTCTCAATAGCTTTAGATTTTGGGAAAACTAATTTTTGATTAGCGATTCTAAAAAATTAGATTTTTATTAATCTCATAATTGTATTCATTTGCTTTGAAAATTCTGACTAAAAGCTAATATAGCATATTCTAAAAAAAATCTATAAAAAGTGATTTTTTAAACTAAATGACCAAAATATCCTTATATATTTAAAGCAAGTTTCTTATGTGAAATAATAAAATTTTTAATTACATTTTTTAACTTGTTAAATGAAATTATAGCCTAAAATAATCCATTTCACGTAGACATTTTTATAATGTAAAGTATTTTAATCGTGTTTTTTTTTTTTTTTTGTAAAGAGGGAATGTGTATATTATTCACTTTAAGTATGTAAAACACACAATTTTTTAAACTTAAGAATCGTACTTTAAAACAAAGAAATATAGGTTATGATGTGTTCTACAATATCAAAATGAAAGACAACCATTCTAGGAAAATTTAAATTGATATGTAATGTGAATTTGAAAAATTTAAAAATACAATAAACATCCATATAACAAAACCAAGTTGTTGTCTTCCATATTTTCAGCCCATCTCTTGTCTAAATTGTTTTATGACTTTTTCGTAGCCCTGTTTACTCAAGTGAGTGGTTGGCTTGTATCCGTTTTTCACCACTTGAACACAAATTTTAATAAAGATCTCAGTTGTTTTATCGTCCCACACAGCTTTTTGGCAAGGGGATTCTGCAACCTTGTGTTTTCCCCTTTTGTTGGAGGTTTTTGCTTCACTTTCCATTTTGCTGCCTGTAAATTTACAACATGAACAAAAACCACAATGCTAATGTCAACAACACAAGAAAGAATTTTTGTAAGGAATCAAAGTATTGCTTAAAAGTTTTTTGAACCCTAAAACTCTACTAACTTGGTCCCTTTCAGTTAATAGTAAAAACACAACATTATTTATTTCCAATGATGTTAATTATTTTTTAAATATATGAAACATATATGTAAACAATTGACCAAGCGATTAGATGAAGGAAGAAGTCTAGTGTGTTCTTGTACGCATTCATGTATAGAGTTTAGGAAGTTTGTTATTCTTCATCAACCCTTCCGCATTGCAAGCATTCCCACCATCCCAAAACAGAAAATTAAGACATGCAAGCTGGTCCTTTAAACTATTGGCATACAAAGCTAGCTACACTTTCTAGAAAAAACCAACCCACCGCCTTCCCCCCACCCCCGCCCCACAAAACCAAAAAAAAAAAACTTGGCCCTTGAAAAAACCCCCATATGCCTCAAATTCATATATTCATTAAGCTACAATGACAAAAAGAGATCAATTCAAATCTAGCGAATTATAAATAAAAGTCTACTTAAAATTTATAGGTCACCTTCTAAATTTCTTGAAAATAAACCAAGAGAAATGAATCACAACAAAAGAAATCGTACTAAAACTTCAGTACTAAAATTTGCATATTTTCTGCTTCGCATACAAGGTAATAGTCCTTGCCATTAGGATTTTTCTTCCTTTTTTGAGTGTGCTAATACAAGAACAGGGTATCTATCTAAAGTTTTATTTTTGATGTACCTATAGAGTAAACAGTAGAAAATATATATATAAGACCAAAGTGCTTTTTGCTCTTTATGGGAAAGATATAGGTTGTCTAAAGCTCCAAATGAGTAGCAAATTTGCACTAATTTGAGCATTTGTAACTTGTCTGTTCTAGTACACATTAATTAGATTACTCATGAAGGGGGCCAATGATAGTCAAGTTGGTTGAACAACTGCCTAGTCCACTCAATGAATGCAATTTAATGTTAAAGGCAGGTGATAGCCTTGTAAGCAAAACCTTGTTCCAACCTGGAAGCCAAACCCCATACAACACATTAACCCCTACTAAGAACAAAAAACAAAGAAAAAGAAGACTCGATTAATTTTGATGAAGTAGGGTCTTGGTTATCACAACCTCCAACTAAGATTACTCTTGCGTTTTGGGCCTTAACTGTTAACTATCAATGCCATAATATCTTTAGGGTCTTGGTTTTTGGATATTTAGATCAATTTATATTGTTCAATTTAATGTAAAATTATTTATCACATTAATCAGTCCAATACATGCACAAATTTGCGTGGGATGTGAAGTCAAAAGTAGATAAAGATTAAAGGGCTGTGGCACAAATGTTAAAAAGCTTGACTTCTTCTTTATGTGAATCCTGTGTTTGCTTTAGTGGACTTAGGCATTTGCTTAGTCAACATCATCAGATTTATTTGCTACTGTTAGTGTATGCCCTAAAACCAAGATGGTTTAAGGTGTTTTGTGTTACACTTATTTATGTTATATTTATCCATGTGGTATTTTTCTTTATCATCTATACTTGTATTTCCATGTTACTTGTTTGATTGATAAAGTCCTTAGAATATTGACTGTGTATTAGAGATTGTAAGGGTTACAATTATGAGACTCTAATACATAAAGTCATATTCTTAAATATCCCTAGTCATAGTATTAATGAGATTGGACATCATTAATACGGATAGACTAGCACATACTTTGCCTCTACTTATGGTAAGTAGTAGTTGATCTCATTGACTATGGTGTGCGTGACACTTAAGTTGGTATGTGGATGCTTGTTTGAGAACAAGTTCATTGGATTGATCCGCCAAGAGTTTTCAACTATAGTGCCAATGGTTGAACTCTTAATGGCTATGGTGTAAGTGATCCTTTGACTTGAGATTACCACAGTATCTTGAGTGTGGATTGCTATACTTTGACTCTATTCGTCGGTGCCCGTAAAAGGGTAGCTCATAGGTTAGAGATTGGGTATAGTTTGAAGCATGGAAAGATAGTGAGTAATCGATGTAGGATTCACCACTCCTTAATAGGAGAGTATATCCCTTTATGGCCACTTGTTAGAAGTATTAACTCATAAATCTTCTGCAGAAGTGATAGTATAACTTGGAAGTAGTTTCAAGGTTATACATCATGGAGAGTTATATTTCTGGAACAAGAAAATATAAATTAGTCTTTTAAAAGTATGCACTATACTTTTAGACTAATTGGGATATAGTGTGGTAAAAGGATATTAATTACACGGTACCATTGTCATTGAAGGGTATGGTCTACCATATGACTTTCCTATTCACTTGGGTGGTCATGATGCATTGCTAGACGCCACTCATGATCTATAAGTATGAATTGATTAATTAGTGAATTAATGATAAATTAAAAGTGTTTAATTTATCTAGCTCAATTAATGAGTTATAATTTATACTTATTGCCAACGTGAATGGAATCTAATGGGTCACACACATAAAGAACAAAATCTTTGGGTTAAAATGTAATTAAGATAAGTATGAGATGCTTATGGGGTTAATTTATGAGATAAATTAACTTAAAGGACTTGTTTATAAATATTCTAAGTCTTGCAGGAAATTAGTTTCCTAAAAGAAATAAAGTAACTAATTGGTTTCCTTATGGAATAGATTTCCTAAAGGAGAAGGATTAGCTTAAAATAAGTTACCTAAACCTTCTTGGTTTCCAATTAGCTTTATTTCCTAAAAGACTAGAATACTTCCTCTATAAATAGGTTTAGCTTTGACTCTTGAATTATTATTGCAACACAAAAGAAAACTAGTGAGAGAAAATTGAAGAAAGAAAAAACACGCCTCTTCCTCTCTTTCTAGGCGTCTCTCTCTCTCTCCTAAGGGTTAGGTTTTTCTTCTTATTGTGTTCTAAATAATTCAAGGGAGCTAGCACTCAAAAGTCAAAGCAAGCAAGCCTACAAGGTTCCCAAAGAAAGTTGTTCGTGTGGATATCATTAGAGGCTCTACGCTTGGAGGGCTTTTTTGTGGTAGATCAAACATCTTCTTCGAAGGATCTTTGCCTAGTAGCATAGAAATCTTCTGTGCTTAAGGTAATTTTCGTGCAAACCCCCTTGTTAATCATATAGATATGTCAAAGAGATCCATGGTTAAGGTAATAAATTTTTATTTTTCCGTTGCATTACCTATGCTATTACCTTACAACTACTCATTCTAGCAGGACAGTCTTTTGATCATAATTCTAGATAAAGAAAGAATTCAAAACAATCCAAATGTTTTACTTCGATCCATCTTTCTTTTTACTCTTTAAGTGAATTATAATACGAGTTCTTGCTACTCAAAACTATGTACTTTGATCATTAATGGTGACAAATACCAAACTAAATGTCAAAAATTCACGCTATTCATTCAAATCAAAGTTGTTGAACCTTATAGATCATGAATCTATTAGTTACTATTTGTCATTAAAATGTTGGGAAATAATATGTGGTCTACACACATACCACACTTTTGTATTCACAATTTTCTTCATTAAGTAATCCTAAGTTATCAAAAAAGAAGTAGCCGCAATCATAATATTGTTTGTCACAATATCTCTTTCAGGCATTTCTACAAACACCCTTCTTGCTAAAACCAAATCCCCAGACTTAGCAACCTAGTTTACAAAATCAGATCACACTCAAGCCCCAAAATCATCATTTGACAATGGAATGCTTCCCCCAACTTAGGCATATCAAAACCAAAGCAAAAACCAATCATCAAAGAAAACACATTTGTATTGGGAACTAACTTAAAAGACCTCAACCCATTACAAAAATCAAAAGATTCTTGTTGCTTGATAATTTCAAAGTTAAAGAATCAATGAGGAATGAGAACGTTTGTGCTAAATAAGAGCCGAAAATCAAAAAAGAAGGAAAAAAACCACCAAATTCAGAAACAATGCATCAAAAACAAACATCAACAATCATAAAGACAGATATTCAAGGACAGATTCTAGTAAGCTTATAAAATTGAAAAAAAATAACTGAAAAATCAAAAGAATTGAAAGCAATTAAGCCAAAAGAACAAACAAGATAACCTGCGAAATTGCCATTTTGGATGGTTGATTTCCACTTGAGATCATTGGAGATTCTTTTCCGATGAGTTCGTAGGTTTCAACCCAGAGATCACCGGAGATTTTTTTCAGGTGATTTCCTCACTAATCAGAGAGGAGATGAGGGAGAGCCGATCAGCTTTTTCCACTCATTGGAAGAGGGGAGAGATAAGATTAGTAAATGGAGAGAAAATGTGATGCGGTTTTTTTCATAAATAGAATAGTTATTTGAGTTCATTTTTGTCATGTAAATAAAAGGCGCTTAATTAGAATATGGAAAATCACCTTTGCAATAGCTTCTACTTTTGGGATTATTAGTTGTACAAAAAATCTAAAATCTAATTTGAGATTTAATTGAGAACACTCTTAAAACAACTTATTGGTAATCTATAATCTAAAAATTGGCTAAATAATCTATTGAAAACAGACCCAATGGAGTACTGCTCCCTTACAATTTGAGTTGTAACATATGGTATATTTCTTTTTTCCAGATGTATTATTGACCTAGTTTTAGAAGGAATTTGTTACATGTCATAAGTGACAAACTACGCCATGATAGCACAATCTACCAATGAGTTTGCTGCTTGATTCCCTTCCTTGAAAATATGAATCACTGAGTTGTTAACTTGTTGAAGAAGGAAACGAATCTGCATGAGCAATTTACACAATGGTCATTTGGCCACTATGCCACCTCCAATTAACCGAGCCAATACCTGAGATTTAGTCTCAAACACCAAGTTACTAAACCCCTTAGAAACACACAACTGTAAAGCAAAAAGAAGTGAAGAAACTTTTGCCGTCAAGACATCCTGTCCTCCAAACTCTTTGTCAATGGCTGCAATCGTGTTTCCATTACTATCTCTACGAATTCCACAACCAGAAGCCTTTTTATCCTTGATGCTTGCATCTGTATTAAATTTTAACATTCTATCTAAAGGCTTCTTCCACCACGCTGCAAGAGGGCAAATTTTTGGAGCAGGCCTTAGCTTAAAACCCTTTACAAAACTCACACCCATATCTCGTGCAATCCAATTTTCATCAAACAAGCCTGATTGAGATAGTAAAAAGAAAAAATATTCTAGCTCTTAGATGATATGTCTACTATCAAAGTCACAATTGTTGAATCTTGCCACATTTCTTTCTTTCTGGATAAACCATAACACAACAACCAGCACTATACTTATTATTGAGTGCAAAGAAAAAGACGATAATGATAAATTCCACTGCATAATCAAAGCCAAAACACAAACAAGAATAGACCTAGAAATACCAAAACAATTATAGAAATATTGCCATACCTGTGAAGCCCTATCATCATCAATGAATAAATGTTGTGTATTCTCTCGTGCATGGCTGCAACAATGGCACCAAGAAGATAAAGGTATCCCTCGATGCTAAATTCAAAATCCAATGGAATGAGGTCTTTGAACAATCCCCCACGCAAAAAAAAAAAAAAAAAAAGAAAGGACATTTTTGGTGGAAGATAATTGCTATAGATTAATCCCGATGTCATGGATAAATCTTTTCTTTGCCAGGTGTCGCGCCCTAAAAAATTGTAAAAGGAAAGGTACTAGTAGAGTCGTGACTGTCGCGTCCCGAAAAAGACGGTCTAGTCTGATGACCCTTTTGGAAAGCAAGTTTTTGGGAAAAATTGTGCGCGTGTGTGAAAAATCAAATTTTAATAGAAAAAGTGTATTTTAAGAAAAATGGTATTTTAAAAGAAAACAAGGCCGGGACTAGAAGTGCGACAGATTTGACCAAATAATTTTTGAAAAAGGGTTTTATTTTTAAAAAAAAAATGGAGTCACCACTTGGTACTGAGTTAGGGTGTACCAAGTCACCCAAAAAATCGTTTAACAAAACAAAAATAAAAATTTTAGAAAAATCATTTAAAACCCTTTTTTGACTCCGGTCTACGAAAAACGAGAGAAAAATGTTCGAGAGTCACATTTGAAGAAAGGGAAGGCAAAGGCTTGCACCTAAGGCACCCTTTCAACCTAGCCGAGGCTAGTTGCGAGGTTTAATCAAAATTTCCTAAATTAACCCTAGATTCTATCGCATTTTGGATGTGTCTAAATGAATGCAAATGCTAAAATCTAAATGTGAATATCGGGAGGGTCATATGTTCCATCGAGGCTTGGTCGGAATTATCGCATTAATTGCGAAACCCGAGTCGAGACCTCGAGGGAGTCATGAGTTTTTATGCAAAATGCGATGCAAAAGAAAAGAAAAGAATATATAGTAATAAGTGAAGAAAGAAAAAGGGTATGCAATATAACGGGTACGAGGAACTAATAGGTTGTGACTGAATGTTTCTACTCACGGAGAGGGGAACGGCATGTACGCCACCACTTCCCACGTGAGTAGACGACTATTTCTAGTTAGATCACACAAATTTCCTAAAGTCTAAGTGAAATGCAACCTAGATGTCATGCATTTTAAAAATGTGTCAAAATAATAATAATAATAATAATGATAAGAATAATAATAATAAAATCATGACACATGGAAAGAAAACTAGAAGTGTGTGAAACATGAAATGCATACGAATGCACCTAACACTAAAATGTCCTAAGGGTCTAGCGTTGGACTAGCTCGTTCTAAAAATCCCATTAGCGTTGGACTAGCTGGAAAAGAAAGAAGCCACAACTAGCGTTGGACTAGTGTAGTGACGGAATATCATAAATCATGAATTTAAAGCATTAATTAAAAGCAAATTAAACAAATAAAAACATGTAGGATCACATAGGAGCACATAACACATAAGCATGATATCTATATGCAAAATTCTTAAGGAAAGCGGTAAAAGAAATAGACACATAAGCACGCAAAAGTAAATAAATCCTAACTATTACACTGGGGGCTTGATTTACAATTTAAGGGGGGAAATTAAAAATGCCCTATCTATTACATTTTTCTATCTAATTACACAATTTTTGATAAAATATGAGAAAAATAATCTAACTATTACATTGACTAGCTAAATACAAAATATTATATTTTTTTTTAAATAATAAAAATTAAAAATTACATAAATTAGATACGTAATTAAGCAAAAAGTATGTAAAATAAGAAACAAAATAATAATAATAATAATAATGCATAAAATCACATTGGAGCATATTGGAGCACATAAAGATGAAAATAACAAGTAGTTAGGATACCTCTTTGAAGACATAGTATTAGATGCTAACAAAAATGAACACACGCATTAAAGGTACCACTATTTAAGGAAATAAAGCATAAAAAAATAAAAAATAAATAAATAAAATACTAGCAAATTGAGGGTAAAATATAAACTCCATTAAACTAAAGAGGCCTAAAAACAAAATTCAAGTAGACTTAAGGGCCAATTAGTAAGCTCAAGTAAGCAGGAGGGGCACGATTGTAATTGAAGCTATTAAAGAACCAAATAAACAAAATTCCAACAAATGGGGGGTCAAACGGTAAAACTAAAGACTTAATTGCATAATAATAATAATAATAATAATAATAATAATAATAATAATAATAATAATAAATCTAGGGATATACTTAAGATTCATAAAACTCAAAAACTAGATACTTACTTTATCAAAGTCATTGATTAACTAACTAATTTAATTATCAAAGATAACTCAGTGACCTAAGCTAAAACAACTGAATGACAAACTAATCAGACTAATTAATTGAATAGATTGAACAAACTAAGACAAAACAAAAACAAATGAATACCAGAAAAATAAAAATAAAATAAAATAAAACATCCCCTTCAATCGTGCCTTCTTCTTCCTCTTTATTTCATTCTCTCTCTATAACACCCTAAAAATTCATGCAAAACCATTTATTTTGTATTATGTTCATTAGGAAAAAAAAAAAAAAGGTGGCCGAATTTGTGGAAAAAAAAAATAGAGAATGAGCATGTTGTACTTTCTTCCTTAGGAGTTGTACTTAGGATATCTTGCAAGACTAATTATAGGATAAATAATAAAATTCCCTCCTAATTAACCATTGCCAAGTGTAGTCTTCCATGGAGAGAAAGTCAAGACTACTTTGCCTTTGTCTTGTTTTGATTGGTCAATTTTTTTCCCAATTCTTTTCCATTTCTTTTCTTCTTTACTTAGCCAATTTTCTCTCTTTTCTTTTTCTTCTTGGCCGGCTGCTCTCTTCTCTTTTTCTCTCCATTTTCTTTCATTTTTCTTGGAGCTTTTACTTCCATTTACTCATTTTTCAACCATAGAAATTGAGTGGAACTTCCTCCTAAGCAACAATCTTGTCTACCTAGAGGTATTTCCCATGAATTTCTCTTCTAATTTCAAGTGAAAGATTATAGTTTTTAGCTCTTAAGTTATGTTTTTATGGTTAAGTATGATTGATTTTGGCCATGAAAAATGAAGTTTTATTCCATGAATGTGAAGCTTGTGAACTTGTATGCCTTGTAGATAGTAAATTAAACTTGAAATGGCATGATCTAGGTTTGATTTGCTTGAAGAACTTGAAGTAGTTTATGTATTTTTGTGATGAATTTGAATGGAATTGAATTGAGTTTGATGTGAGATTAGTAGAACTACTTGAGATTGGGTTGTTGGATGTTTTCTTGCAGGTTAAAAATTTTTGGGTTAGTCCGATTGTAGGGGAAGTGCTGCCGAAATTTCGGTAAAACCTAGGAAATAAAAGTAATTAGGCTATGATTTAAGACTTTATAAGCTTTAATTTAGTGATTTAAGCGTGTAGAAATTTTCGTAGATTAGCTATTAGTGAATTAAACCTTTCCGAGCAAAACCCTAGAAAGTTAGAAAACCCTAATTTTGAAAACCCTAAACCCTAGGGTAAAACCCGTAAGCTCCAAAACCCTAGAAATTAAACCCTAGAAAGACTTGGGGTATTTCTTGAATTTCCTTATGAAATTTCTTAGATTTTAGTCAGGATTTTTATACGATTATTTCTCGTGAATTTCAGGATCCGGAAGTGAGACTCAACCTTACCGCGAAATCTTTTCTTAGACATTTCAGGTGAGTGTTCTTATGTGTGCATGATGCATGAAATGCCATGTTCTACTTGATATTTTTATTTGATAAAATGTGTTACTTGAGAAAAGATGTGTACTTTATCGCATCTATTTCACGATGTGTTACATGCTTTCACTATTAAATGTGTTAATTGTGCGTGAGACTACCGTGACTAACTTCACCGTTACTTCACGGTTAGTCAACCCTGACGTGACTTGGGAGGACATAAGGTGCTGGGTGTTTTAGGGCGTGTGTTCTTTCCCTAAATGAGTTGAATTCCTCTAAGAGGCCAACTCCGGATTGAACTTTCTTGCTTGTTGGCCCTTCCAAGGTTGAGATTACTCCCTAGGAGGTGGTAGCTTGTTTGGAGGTTACAAGGTGAATGGTGGTTAGGGTACTTGCTTGTTTATACTGGTATGTTCCTTGACGAGGACCTGAGTTATTATCTCGGTCCGAACGTCTTGGTTACATGTTCAGTGCTTGCTACTTCTGCGGTTGAGCTTGCTCCCGTAGTTGAGCCTCGTATCTGCCAGTGACTACTTGTTAATTAAATTGTTCACAAATTGTTTATTTACTCGTTAAATATTTTATCGAACAAAAATTATATTTTACTGGTATGGTTGCATGACTTGAGCACTCACTGGGCTATTTTAGCTCATCCCATTTATTTGTTTCTTTAACCAGGTTTCCAAAACTACTAAAGCTGGAAAAGCTGATTTGGACCTAGTAAATATTTTGTTTAATGTGTTTTGATAGCCTAAATGTGTAGGCTTTTATTGTAAATATTATTTACATTTTGGGGATGTAAAACTCTTGTGATATTTACACTTTTAAGTAAATATTATGAATGTATTTATTTATGAGTGCATTTTATTTCGAGTTAAGTACGCTTGGATGTTTAAGCGAGTGCGTGTTTGAGTCCTGGCGAGAGCTAGGCAGGCAGTCCGCTAAGCCCTTTGGTATGCCTTTGGGTAAGGTGGGGCTGTCACACTCTCTCTTTTCCTCTACCTCCATTTCTCCCCTATTTCTGCTTTCTCTCGCGCTGGTCTCCGGCTCCTTGTCTTTCTCTCTTTCTCTATGCTGTTTTAGCCTTCTCTATTTCTCACTGCCTCACCCTCTCTTCTCTCTTTCTCGCCTTCTAATCTTTTCTTCTTCTCGCCATTTAGCTTCTTTCTCTTTCTTTCTTCACCCCTGGCTCCTATTCTCTCTTTTCTCTCCCCTGATGTCCTCCTTCTCCAGCTTCACTCTTTGTCGACTTCTCGGTCTCTCTCTCCTCTCTCTCGTCGCCTGTTCTCTTTCTCTATTCAAGAATCACTCCCTTGATTTATTTCTATTCTCCCTCCTCTGAATTCTCTGGTTTTTCTTCTTTCCTCTCTCTCTCGCTTCTCTCACTTTTCTCTCTATGTTCTCTACTGATTCTGTTCTCTCTCACTTCCTAAAATTGAAAACGAAATCTAACCCCCAAATCTCTCCAAAATCACAGTGAGGGAAGGGGTAAAGGAGGTGGCTTTGACCTGACAGTCATTGAGTGGTTTGTGGTTGTGATTTGGGGATTATGGGATATTCAGGCGGTTGTGTTCGCAACTGTTGGTGGTGCGATGGCTTTTGGGTAGCGGTGTGATACTTGATTGAGTAATCTGGGATTAATTTTTGCAGGTGGGAAAATTCTGGGCTGGTAGAGCTGGGTTTGCGCGAATTGGTGGTGTACGGAGTGAGTCGACTAATTCGGTGATTATGGCTTGGGTGGTCATGGTGGGTTGGATGACTGGATTTGGGATTTTCAGGTGATTGTTGGATGGCTGGATTTGGGATTTTTCAGGTTGTTATTGGTGTTGACAGATTGGGATGATAGTCAGTGAATTGAGTGGTGATTGCAGGGATATCTTAGCGAGAATGTGCTGGCTATTTTTCTAATTTTGCTTGCAATTTGTTGTAATTGTGATTAATTTTTCTTGCAGGTGATAGGTAGTAATGGTTTCGGTGCTATGTTGATTCTTTTGGGTTGGTGGTTTTCAATTGTGTTTTTCAGGTGGCAATTGAAATGGTCATAGTGGGAATTGGTGGTAGGGACGTTGGAAATTTGCCGGTGAAATTTTTTTTTTGTTGTATGATTGTTTTATGTTTGCATGTAATTGATGGTGCGAGGGGCTGAAGTTTTTGTTGATACTGGTGGTTCTAGTGGACTGGTGGTGATAGACAGTGGTGAGGTGGTGGTTTGATTTGGCAGGGGACACGGTGATGGTTGTGCTGTTTTCTTGCAGGTACTGGATCGTGTGGTAAAGTGTTCGGGAAGGTGGTTGTTGGACGAGAGGGTAGTGAAGCTGTGAATTGGTGTTTGAAGGTTGGATTTTTGCTGCGAATTGTGGTGGTGAATCGTGGGAGAGATGGAAATTGATGATGGTTTTTCTATTTTGGTGTAATTTATGGTTGATGGGATGCTGTTTTAAGATGGTGTTCCCTTGCAGGTGGTTTGAATTTTGGTTTTTGCAGCTTCGGTGGTGATGGATTGGACCTAACTGATGGCAAGGGGGTGGAATTTTTTGGTTGGTTTGGTAGTGATGGTTACAGGGGATGGAAAGAACAGTGAAGGGAGGAACTGTGGTTCTTGATGGAGTAGTAGAGAGAGAGAGAGAAGAAACGGAGAGAATAAATTCCAGAAATAAGAACAGCTAGCAAAAATCCCAGATTCTTTAAACTAAAAGAATAACAAATACATTTAACTGAAATTCCAAATGAACATCTAAAATTAATCAAATTCACATGAAGCAATGGATGAAATTGAAGCAAAATTAAAAGAAGAACTCACCTTTCAAAGCTTAAGGGCCAATTTGATGATACATAGTAGAATTTGACTTCTTGAAGGACGATGAACAGTACCAGACCAGGAAGAAGACGGCTAGTGTGTGTGTGTTTTTTAGATGTTTTGGTGTGTGTTTGATCCATAAAGATATGAATGGTGTGTGTTTAGGGTTTTCTAATTTTTCTTCTTTTTTTTCTGCTGATTACAAGGGTATTTATAGGCCACTTGTCTTGTTGGCCAAGAATACTTTAAAATAACAAAAACGCCACCGGTATTAAAAATGCTAATTTTATTAAAAAAATATTTTTTAATCCTAAAATTAAAAAATTGATACAAAGAATCTAACAATAATCTCTAAATTTTCAAAAAGAATTCACAGTAGATTTCAAAATTATCAATTAGAGCTTAAAATTGATAAAACGCGCTCGGGACGTAAAATGACGATTTTGTCCCTAGACAACGAAAATACACAAAAAAATAGATATTAGCCTTAAAAAATTATCAAAAATTACAAGTAAGTTTAAAACATTAAAAAATGCCTATATGACTCAAAATTTGACAAAAGAATGAATTTAAGCTGTAAAATGATGATTTTACCCTTAGACAATGAAAATTTACAAAAAAAAATAGCTATTGATCTCGAAAAATTACCAAAAATTAAAAATAAGCTTAAAACACTGGAAAATTCATTTACGACTCAAAATTTGACAAAAAATGAATTTAGATTGTAAAATGACGATTTTGCCCTTGGGTAAAAAAATATAAGAAAAATACCAATTGAATATGAGAAAAATCACAGAAAATTAAAAAATATGTATGAAAGTTAAAATATGAATTCAAACCCCCCAAAATTAATGAAAAAGTATTTACATATAAAAAATTACTATTTTGCCCCCCAGATTATTGAAAATTAAAATTTGTCTCAAAAAGTGCAAACATGCCCTTCTAATGTTTGAAAATAAATGGTGTGTCAAAATTTGGTGTCCACACCAGATCATTTGCCAAGCAGAAGAAATTGAAAAATTGCCATCATTCGATGCTGCCCACACTATGATATCCTTAGATCCCGTAGCAATAGGCATCTATGTAACTTGGACGCCAAAAAAATGTGGTATCCAACCTAAAAATCAAGCCAAATTCCAACCATGCTCATCCAAAAATTCTAGAACTAAGAAATGAGGCACATCCATGTTTCTGAAGCTTTTTAATTAGAGGTTCATCTGAACACCATCTATCCTGCCAGAAATCGACCATGCCACCACCTACGCCCCACCTAATGCTTTTTTCAGCTATATCCCTTATCTCCACTAACTTTTTCCAAGTGAGTCGTCATGGCTTGAAGCTGGTTTAAAAGATCCTTACATAAGGATTCAAAAATTATTGGATCTCTGCCTACACAAGCAAATTGTTGATAAAACTCTAAAATAGCATTTTCTTTTGACCCAATTTTTTTTCCTCTCCTTGGCAAAGAAACAAATGAATTTACTAGCCTTGGATGACACCCTTTTACACATTTCTTATGCATGAATTCAGCCCAAGGTGAAGCATTCTCTCATAATTTCCACCACTGCTTCATCGAAAAAGAATCAATCATGTCCTCCAAAGCACTAAACCCTAGCCCACCCTCCTCTGTAGGATAGCAAAAATTGTTCCATGTAGTCCAATGAATGCGTCTGGAGTCAACAATAGCATTCCATGAAAAGCCATTAAATAATCTTTGCAAGATAAAGAGCACCCTTTTTGTAGGATTCAAAACCTATAAAAGATAAATTGGCATGGATAGCATAACATGACAAAGCAAGATAATTTTACCACCAGGAGATAGTATTTTTGCAGCCCAAAGTTGGAGTTTAGCCCTAATCTTTGCAATAACACCATCAAACAAAATAGACTTCGGTCTCCTAGAGGTCAAAGGTACACCTAGTAAACAAATAGCAGCTGTTGATGGCAGAAACCCGTTAAAGTCTTGATCATTCTCAGCATCAAAGGTTGAGTTTTGGCACAAATAAATGAGCTCTTCTCTATATTAATTTTCTGCCCTGAGTTGCATTGATACTGATAAGTGCTAAAGTGAACTAGTTTTTTTTAGGTTAGGTTTTTAGGGTTTTCCATGAGTTTTTCTCTATTTCTTAGCTATTTCTTCTCTTTTATGATTTTAATGTCAAATTGTGTAAATGCATGATTTAAAAGTGTTTTTACACCATTTTGTAGGGTTTTGATAGCTTCAACTCGATTTCAATTGATTGGAGTGCAATGAAGAAATAGGCGAAGAAGAATTGGAATGGAAACAGTTTGGCAGCTTGGACATATTTTAGTGTTTTGGTCATATCTAGAGCTAGATACATTGGATTGGGATGAATCTTGAAGTATTTTGAAGCTAAGACAATTTTCTACAATTCATACGAAGACATCAAAGTCCAGTTCTCACGTTTCAATGGTCAAAATCCCAAGTTACTGAAGCACATTTGCACTGCAAGGCTGTTCCGACCAGTTCTTAGTATTTTGAGTATATCTCTGGCTACAAAGCTCTAAATGACATGATTTTTGATGTTTTGGAAAGATATCTCAAGGGGCTACAACTTTTGTGTTTTAAGGAAAAGCTAATTCGGCTGCCTTTGAGGCCAAATCTGACATAGACAAACCGCCTGACAACCCGCGCGCGATTTGTTCTGCGGTTTCCATTCAGAAATTAAGTGAACAAACCGCGCGACAACCCGCGCGCGGTTTATGCCGCGGTTTCTTCACAGAATCTGCAGCGTATTTAGCAGCTAAACTGGCCATTTGACGAGGAGAAGAACCCTAACTGGAGAAAAACACACACACGCCGCAGACACCTCAAAAACACACATTTGGCACATCTAGAGTGATGTAGGGAGGAGAAAGCAAGAGTAGAGGGAACAACTCAAGGGCTTCAATGATAAAAGCAAGAAGATTTTATCAAGATGCAAGGGAAGATTCAAGAGGGCTGCATGAGAATGAGCTTTCTCTTTCTTTCTTGTCTTTTGTTAATTTTATTCTTGTAATTATGAATTGAGTTGTTTATGATTTAGATGGGATGAACCCTAGATTCTTATGTTTATGATTTTATTCTTGGTTTAATGAAAGACCCACTTTGTTCTTAGATTTATTCATGAGTTTATTTGTGTTTTGGATTGGGATTTGCATGCATCCTTCAATTCAAGTGTTGATTTTGTATGGGTATATCGAGAGATTGCACATATGATTAGATCACTTCATGAATAGAGAGAACTTGAATGAATTGCTAGAGATAGGATTATATGAGTTCTTCCTAAGTTGAGTTTTAGGATTAAAGCTCAACTACAAATAGAGTCCATTGATTAGAAATTGCATCTTTTAGGGGTTTTAATTGAGAAGAGATTCCAATTAATCAACCGAGAAGGTAGGAATTGGTTCACTTGAGAAAGGATATAATTCACATTAGGGATTCTAGGGTCTAAGAAATTGGGTTAATCATTAATCAAGTTAGAGTCTTGGCATGTTGGTTTAGGGGAATTCTTCATCTAAATTCACCTCTACTTTTGTCCATTCTCTCTACTATATTCTATATTGTCATTTAGTTAGATAATTAGTTTTAGCTAATTTGTATTTTCATTTAATTCGTCATTCACTTTGTGAGGTTAGATAATAGAAAGAAGGTTAATACTAGTATTCACATAGTCTCTGTGGGATACGACACTCGGTACTCCTGTACACTGTACTACTGGAAACGATAGGTGCACTTGCCTAAGTATCCATAGTATAGCGAAAGGATTATCAAGTTTTTGGCGCCGTTGCCGGGGACTTAAGATATTAGGAACGCCGTATTTTTATTACTCTAACCATTTTGTGTCTTTTTATGTTTATTCTTGTTATTTTGTTTAATTTTTGTTTCTTAGCTTTTCTTTGATTTTTGGTGTAGAAGTTGGTGTTTTTGAGGATCTCAACTCTACAACTTTCACTTAAGAATGGCAGAGTACTTCTACGATTGGTCTAATGAACAAGGTAACAACGCCGAGCTTACAGGTACGAATGAATTTAGTACTCTTGAAAGGCTACTTGAGAATATTGTTGATAAAAATAATGAGCAGATTGAGTGTATTCCCTCTTATTCCCAAGGTAATGCTATTGTTTGTACTTGTTGTGGTGGAAGTCACGAGTCGTTTGAGTGTCTCCATTCTAGACAAGTACTTTTTAATGATATTTATGCCTGCCCCCTTCTTTATGACCCCTATCCCAATACTTGTAACTCGGGGTGGTGGGATCATTCATCTTTTGAATGGAAGGAACAAGGGATTCCACAAAATCATGCTTGGGAGTTAGCCAATGATAGGGTAGATGATCTTAGAATTGAATCGTATTCTCCCCTTGTGGAGTCTAATCCCGAGTTAGAATTGGCAGTTGTGAATTTTATGAAAGCTTCGAATGATAGGATGGATAAAATAGAGGCTGAAGTTGAGAAAACGGGAGAAAAACTTGTTGCTATCACCAAGGCTATTGAGAGTCTCGTAGGACAAATCACTGAAGCTATGAACACTAGGCATCCATTTGAGATACTGAGTGACATTGAATTTAATCCCAGTGGACAAGTAGAAGTGATTCATAATGATTATGGTGATCAATTGAGTGCACCTCCGATAGTGATTAAAAGGGAAGAACATGAGTGTGTTGAAGTAGTAAAAGAGAGTGAGGTAGTGGTTGTAAGTGAGGATGAGATACTTAGTGAAACATTTGAAATGGGAACATCTTCACTTTCAATTGCTCTCTCCATTCCACAGGAAGCACCTCATGTGTATAATTTTAAGCCTTTATACATAAATCTTCTTTGTGGTACTAACATTTTACAGGTTCCTTCTTGCTATGGAGTTCTTGATAGTAACATTGCATGTAAGAGGAAACTAGAGGAATATGAGAGCAAGCACACAATGGAAGAATGCCATTCTATCATTGTTGCTATTCCATCACCGAAGCTGAAAAGTGATGAGTTGCAAAGGGCTAAAAAAGATAAATATCCAACGACTGAGATCCAACGGCCTAGAAGAAAGAAGGAGTGGGCCAAAGACATCTTTCATCAAGGGGTTACGTGATACCACTTGATGGCGTCGAGCTAACGACGTTAAACAAGCGCTTGTTGGGAGGCAACCCAACATTTATTTCATTATTTTATTTTATTTTTAGTTATTTTTATGTTTATGTAGAATACTTTGGCACGTATAAATAACTTGGATGATGTAATATTTTTGTACCTATGATGCAGCTGCAGTAATTCGTTCATTTCTGGATCTCTTACCTGTAGCTGTATCGTCCGTTGAGTGGTTCCACTACGTAAGGGGAGTATTAGTTCTTATTTTTATATCTTAATTTTTCCTTCTTTTCCCTTTCTTTCTCACACATTGGGGACAATGTGTGGATTAAGTGTGGGGGGGGAGGTTAAATTGTATCGTGGTGGTGCTACTTGTTGGATAATATTTGGAAAAATTTATTGTTGGATTGGTTTGTATTGTTGAATTTTGTGTTAATGGGGGTTGGCCATATTTTAGGGGAAACTCTATCAAATTTTTTTCAGAAATTGTCCAACTTATTTGAGTTATTAATGTTTTATCTTAAGTTTTATGGAGTACTACTATATTCAAGTTGTTAGTTATCAATTTTCCCTTCCCAAGTAGAGTAATTATGTACATTTTTTAGGATTGTCTTCTTAATTGACTAGGGATGTGATTGCGTGATTTTGAAGTTTTATTTTGAAGAAAGTATATTAGGTAAAGTAGATTGAATTATGCTTAAATTTTTTGTGAGTTTAGTGAAGTTTTTCTGCTTTATTTGTTTTTCTTCAGGAGTTAAGTAGTGAATATAGTTTATAAGTATGGCTTGTGCCTATGATTGGTAATGTGTTAGGGAAAAGGGACTAAATGAGTTGAAAAAAAAAATGAGAAAAAAAATAAGAAGAAGAAAAAAAAAAAGAAAAAAAAATAGAGAATAATTAAGCTTAGGTTTTACTCCACTGGTTTTAGTACTGAGTAACCGGGGGTCTTCATCTGGTCAATGTCGACTTTCGCGTAAAAAGGTGCTAGAATTATGAGTATGCATAGCAGCTTAGACAAATGAAGTGTTGAGTAACCGGGGATCTTCATCTGACCAATGTCGATCTTCGCGTAAAAAGGCAACTTCATGTTTTAAGTAAAGGCTAAGCTTAAGAAAAAAAAAAAAAAAAAGTCCCAAGTTGTGAAAAATGAATGGATCATGGGCGTATAGTTGTACTTGTTAGCTATACAATCTGCTTACTTATGAGTTTCGAATATAGTAGAGAAATGGAACTGAACTTGTTTAATTGACGTATAATTCTTTCTGCTTTGCTTAATATGATGAGTATTTAAAATAAGATGGATGTTTGCATAATTGTGTTCCACGGTTGTTGAGAAGTTGTTCTTGAAGATGTACGTTTTGCTTTTACTTTTGTTAAGTCATTGTTTGAGATTTGTATGGTTCATTGCTTGAGGACAAGCAATGGCTTAAGTGTGGGGGAATTGATAAGTGCTAAAGTGAACTAGTTTTTTTTAGGTTAGGTTTTTAGGGTTTTCCATGAGTTTTTCTCTATTTCTTAGCTATTTCTTCTCTTTTATGATTTTAATGTCAAATTGTGTAAATGCATGATTTAAAAGTGTTTTTACACCATTTTGTAGGGTTTTGATAGCTTCAACTCGATTTCAATTGATTGGAGTGCAATGAAGAAATAGGCGAAGAAGAATTGGAATGGAAACAGTTTGGCAGCTTGGACATATTTCAGTGTTTTGGTCATATCTAGAGCTAGATACATTGGATTGGGATGAATCTTGAAGTATTTTGAAGCTAAGACAATTTTCTACAATTCATACGAAGACATCAAAGTCCAGTTCTCACGTTTCAATGGTCAAAATCCCAAGTTACTGAAGCACATTTGCACTGCAAGGCTGTTCCGACCAGTTCTTAGTATTTTGAGTATATCTCTGGCTACAAAGCTCTAAATGACATGATTTTTGATGTTTTGGAAAGCTATCTCAAGGGGCTACAACTTTTGTGTTTTAAGGAAAAGCTAATTCGGCTGCCTTTGAGGCCAAATCTGACGTAGACAAACCGCGTGACAACCCGCGCGCGATTTGTTCTGCGGTTTCCATTCAGAAATTAAGTGAACAAACCGCGCGACAACCCGCGCGCGGTTTATGCCGCGGTTTCTTCACAGAATCTGCAGCGTATTTAGCAGCTAAACTGGCCATTTGACGAGGAGAAGAACCCTAACTGGAGAAAAACACACACACGCCGCAGACACCTCAAAAACACACATTTGGCACATCTAGAGTGATGTAGGGAGGAGAAAGCAAGAGTAGAGGAACAACTCAAGGGCTTCAATGGTAAAAGCAAGAAGATTTTATCAAGATGCAAGGGAAGATTCAAGAGGGCTGCATGAGAATGAGCTTTCTCTTTCTTTCTTGTCTTTTGTTAATTTTATTCTTGTAATTATGAATTGAGTTGTTTATGATTTAGATGGGATGAACCCTAGATTCTTATGTTTATGATTTTATTCTTGGTTTAATGAAAGACCCACTTTGTTCTTAGATTTATTCATGAGTTTATTTGTGTTTTGGATTGGGATTTGCATGCATCCTTCAATTCAAGTGTTGATTTTGTATGGGTATATCGAGAGATTGCACATATGATTAGATCACTTCATGAATAGAGAGAACTTGAATGAATTGCTAGAGATAGGATTACATGAGTTCTTCCTAAGTTGAGTTTTAGGATTAAAGCTCAACTACAAATAGAGTCCATTGATTAGAAATTGCATCTTTTAGGGGTTTTAATTGAGAAGAGATTCCAATTAATCAACCGAGAAGGTAGGAATTGGTTCACTTGAGAAAGGATATAATTCACATTAGGGATTCTAGGGTCTAAGAAATTGGGTTAATCATTAATCAAGTTAGAGTCTTGGCATGTTGGTTTAGGGGAATTCTTCATCTAAATTCACCTCTACTTTTGTCCATTCTCTCTACTATATTCTATATTGTCATTTAGTTAGATAATTAGTTTTAGCTAATTTGTATTTTCATTTAATTCGTCATTCACTTTGTGAGGTTAGATAATAGAAAGAAGGTTAATACTAGTATTCACATAGTCCCTGTGGGATACGACACTCGGTACTCCTGTACACTGTACTACTGGAAACGATAGGTGCACTTGCCTAAGTATCCATAGTATAGCGAAAGGGATATCAGATACTCCGTACAAAAATCTGTAAACAACTTTAACGCCTCCTCTAAAGCCCTAATGAAAACCACCATATCGTCAGCAAAAGGTAGGTAGGGGATGACACCCCCAGGAGATTTATAAGTACAAGAAGGATTATGTTGCATCAAGTGCTGAATATCCCTACCAAAATTTCATTGCAAGAAGAAACAAGCCCAGTGAAAGTGAGTCGCCTTGTCCAACACTTCTCATAGGTTTGAAAAAACTAGAAGGTTACCGATTGATCAAAATAGAGAACTAATTCTTTGAAATTATGCGATATACTAGGTCCATAGATTGTTCCTGGAAACTGAAAGCCCTTATCATTGCCATCAAAAAATGCCACTTCACTCTATTGTATGCTTTCTCCATATCCAATTTGAGGATTAATTTAGTGCTAATAATTTTTTACCCAAGTCCTGCACAAGCTATTGAACTAAGAGAATATTGTCCAAAAATTTCCTTCTTGGTATAAAACTAGATTGAAAAGGAGAAATAATACTGGCAGAATTTTGTTGAGGCAATTAGTAACAATTTTAGAAATAATCTTTGAGCTCACGTTACACAGACTAATGGGTCAAAAATCCTTTCAATAAATTGCTCTTTGTTTTTTAGGAATAAGAACAATAGGTGTGCTTGTAAAATCTCTTGGAATAGTAACACCACGGAAAAAATCAAGAATAGCTCCATGTTGATCTTGACTGATTAAATCCTAACAAGTCTGGTAGAACACAGCTCCAAACCCATTCGGACCCGCAACACTATCACCGTGAAGAGAGATAACCACTTCTTTCACCTCTTGGATAGAAGAAAGCTCCAAAAAAACCACATTCGCTGCTCAAAAAACTTAAGAAGGACAAAAGATGGAGTAGGATTGAATAAAAAATATCTCTATCAGCAGAAAAAAGATTACCAAAATATTGTTGGATACAATTTTTCAACAATTCCACATCCTCTACACAATGCCCATTTACATCCTTGATTCGCCCTATAAAATTATCATCCCTCCTCTTTTTCACAGAAGCATGGAAGAAAGCTGTATTGGCATCCCCCTCTTTGAGCCATTTAACTGCAGCCTTTTGCCTCCAGAACTCACTTTGTTCAGCTAAAGCCTGGGTATGAGATGCCCTAGCTTTAGACAGTCAAATCCTAGCTTCTTCATTTATGCATATCATACTCCAATTCACTTTGTAAAAGCTTCTTCTCTGCTACCCAACCTTTGTTGTCAACATTACCAAATACCTCTTTATTCCATCTCTTTAACTTTCCCCTTACTACAGCCAATTTGTCGCGTCCGAAAAAATCATATGTAAAAGGGTGTTAGTGGGGTCGTTGCCTGTAGCGTCCCGAAAAAGACGGTCCGGTCCGAGATCCCTTTTGAAAAGATAGATTATTAAAAAATGGTGCGTGTGTGATAAAAATCGAGTTTTTAGTTAAAAGATGCATTTTTTAGAAAAAATAGCATTTTAAAAGAAAGTAAGGCCGGGACTAAAATGTGACAGTTTTGGCCAACTAATTTTGAAAAAGGATTTTATTTGAAAAATGGAGTTGCCACTTGGTACTGAGTTAGAGTGTACCAAGTCACCCAAAAAATCGTTTAACAAAAAAAATTTTTAGAAAAATCATTTATAACCCTTTTTCGACTCCGGTCTACGAAAAAAACGAGAGAAAAAGGTCCGGGAGGCTAGTTGCGAGGTTTAATTAAAATTTCCTAAATTAACTCTAGATTCTATTGCGTTTGGACGTATCTAAATGAATGCAAATCCTAAATCTAAATGTGGGTATCAGGAGGGTCGAAATGTACCATCGGGGCTTGATCGAGATTATCGCATTAATTGCAAAACCCGAATCGAGACCTCGAGGGAGTCACGAGTGTGAATGCAAAAATGAAATGCAAAAAGAAAAGAAAAAATAGTAAAATAGATAATAAGTGATTAAAGAAAGTGGGGATGCAACATGACGGGTATGGGGGACTAATATCTCATAACTGAATGTTTCTACTCACGGAGGGGGGAACGGCATGTACGCCACTGCTTCCCACGTGAGTAGACGACTATTTCTAGTCGAATCACACAAATGTCTTAATTTCTAAGTGAGATGCAACCTAAATGTCATGTATTTTTTTTAAAATGTGTCAAAATAATAATAGTAATAATAAAAATAAATAATAATAATAATAAAAATAATAATAATAAAATCACGTCGAATGGAGAGAAAACTAAAAGTGTGTGAAATGAGATGAGAAATGCACACAAATGTACCTAACACTAAAATGTCCTAAGGGTCTAACGTTGGACTAGCCCGTTCTTAAAAAACCCACTAGCGTTGGACTAGCGGAAAAGAGTGAAGCCACAACTAGCGTTGGACTAGTGTGGTGACGGCATACCATAAATCATGAATTAAACATTAAAGCATGAATTAAAAGCAAATTAAACATATAAAAACATATAAAATCACATAGGAGCACATAACACATAAGCATAATATTTTAGATGCAAAAATCCTAAGGAAAGCGGTAAAAGAAATAAACACGTAAGCACGCAAAAGCAAATAAACCCTAACTATTACACCGGGGCTTAATTTACAATTTAAAAGGGGAGAAATTAAAAATGCCCTATCTATTACACTTTCTATCTAATTACATAATTTTTGCTAAAATATGAGAAAAATAATCTAACTATTACATTGACTAGCTAAATACAAAATATTACATTTTTGTCAAAATAATAAAATTTGAAATTAAATAACACAAAATAAATAAATACGCAAAAAGTGCATAAAATAAGAAACGCATAAAAAAAATGCATAAAATATCACATTAAAGCACGTTGAAACACATAAAGAAGCAATTAAAAGGTAACGAAAATACATTTTTGAAGATCCGGTACAAATACTACTCAAAATGAACAAACAAGTTAAGGCATCTTGGTATAAACAAATAAAGGTTTAAAATATGAAATACTAACAAAATTATGATAAAATGTGAATTCTATGAGACTAAGGACCTCAAAGCAAATTCAACTAATCTAGGGGCCGAATAATAAATTCAAGTAAGCATTGGGGTTCAATTGTAAATTAACACTAAATGGGGGTGCAAAAATAAAATTTCCACAAAGTATGGGGGTACAAAATATAAATTCCAGAAAATAAGAATAAAATTGTAATTAAGGAAATTAACTGAAAAAATGTTAAATCTAGGGGGATAAATCTAAAAATAATGGGGACTAAATTGCATGACACAAATAACAGTTTTGGGGCTAATTAGTAATACTAAAAAAAAAACAAGGACTACCATAAATGTTTACTTCATTATGAAATAACCCAAAAAAAAATGAAACACTACATTAATCAATTGAATTAACATAATTGTTTAAACTAATTAACCAACATAACTAAACATAAATGAAAAACAAAACAAAAAGGAATGGCCCAAAAAATAAAATATTAGAATGGAACAAAGCTAATTAACATAAATAAACTTACTTAGCATAGCCCATTAAGTAACTTTAAATCTATCCGATCAAAACCCAAATCAAATAATTGAATGAAAGAGAGAAGAGAAAAAAAGAAAAAAAAATACTAAAACTCCTAATTTCTTTCTTCTTCAGCAGAAAACCCGAACCTCCCCAGACTTCTTTTTCTTTTTCTTCTTTGCATCCTCTGCCTCTCTTCTCTCTCCCTGTTCTTTTCTCTGTTTTTCCACCGAAATCTATTCTCTCCCTTCTCTAACTTAGTTATTTTCTTTTTCTCCAGCAGCTCCCTCTAATTCTCCTCTCTCTCTCTTTTCTTCTTCCCTTCTCTGTTACCCAAATCACTTTTTCTTCTTTCTCACTTTCCGCTACGTCTCTATTCTTTCTCCTCCCTGGCTTTTTCTCTATTTCGCTTTTCTATTTTCTCTCTTTTCTTTCTGCTTGATCTAGCTCTCTCTAGCATTTGATTTCTCTCTTTTCATCTCACTCTCGTCGAATTCTTTCTATCGCTCACCACCTCTCTTTCTCTACTGTTTATTTCTTTTCTCCGGTCAGCGTTTCTGGCATGTTCTCCCTCCCTCAGTCGGCCCTTCAGTTACTCTCTCATTCTCTTTCGTTCAATTATTCCCTCCCCAGAAGTCTACAGATTTAATTCCTACAGTTCTCTTTACAAAACAAGGGAAAGGGATATGGATGTGGGGCAGCGTAAAGAGGTGGTGGTTTGGATGATGGTGAACGGTTGTGGCTAATGGTTTTGGGTTTTGGGTTGATGTGATTTGTGCAATTGCAGGTTTTATATGGGCTAATTAGGGCTGTGATTGTGTGTGAGCTAGTGACTTGGTATTGTCTGTGTTTGTGATTGTCATTGGGGCTGTTGTGCTATGGCTGTGGTGATAGGATTGGGTAATTGCTAGTCTTTTGATTGGCTTTGGTGGTTCTGTGACTGTGACGGTGAACTGATGAAGGCATAAATTTGATTGTGGCTGTGGTGTTGATTTGTCTGTGTTTGCTTGTATGTGCAGGTTATGCTGAGATTTGTGATAGTGATGAGCATCAGTCATGGGGCAGATGGTGGCTGGGATTGTGGTCTAGTGACTGTTTGGTTGTTTGTTGTTGTAATAGGATGTAGGAGATATGATTGTGTAGGTGGAGGTGTTGGGTGATGAATTTGGAGGTTTATGGAGGTTGTACAGACGGCGTACTGGTTATGATGATTTGATGACTGTCTTTTTGTGATTATAGACAGGGGAGATAAAGATGTAAAGGGCGGTGATGGTGAATTTTTGGTAGTAATTGGGTTTTAAAATTTTTGAGCTGATTATGGATTTGGTTTGAACTGGAATTGCTGTCTCTGCTAGTTGTTAGGCAATTTGTGGGGACTATTTTATGCAGGTCGTCCAGCAATGGTGGAAGTTACAGTGGTGGGTTAAGCTCACGGTGGTGGTGAGGCCATGGTGAATATTTTTTGGTTATTTTGGTAATGCTGGAGGCTGATTGCGTGTTTGTGTTTATGATTGGTTTTCTGTAGGATTGTGAACATATTGGAGTTGTAATTTGAGGGATAGAGTGTGCAGATTGAATTAATGCTTAAACGATGGAAATTGTGGGTCTGTTTGGTTGTAGTCGTGGTGATGGAAGTTGGTTGATGGAAATTCTGGCATTGAAGGTTTACTGGGGTAGTGGTTGCAGATGGAATCAGGGGAAGATGGAGCTTGTTTCTGATGGTTGAATGGTGGTGGTTGTACGGTGATGATGGTGGTTCAGGGCGGTAGAGAAAGGAGGAGGGAGAGAGACGGTAGTCGTAGACAAAACCAGATTGATTGAAAATGAATATGTAACACAAAACCCAAAAAATGACCCAGAACCCATAAATAAAACAAAACAAAACCAAAAAGAAAAGAAAGAAAAAGAAACAAAAAGATGCAAAATCTTCAACCAAAACCACTAATAAACTACATTCAATTGATCACACCTATACAAGAATAGAAGAAAAACGGATTAAATTAAAAAAAGAACTCACCTTTTAACTTGAAGAAGGATGAACAGTAAATTGAAACCGGGAACAGTAACCAGAAATGAAACTAGCGGCTCCTACGTGTGTTTTTAGGTGATTTGTGTGTGTTTTAATCTAAAATCACAAAAGCAAAAGTGTTTTAGGATTTTCCATTTGTTCCTTCTTTTTTTGCTGATTAAAAGGGGTATTTATAGGCCACTTGTCTTGTTGGTCAAGAATGCTATGAAATAACGAAAACACCACTGGTATTAAAAATGCTAATTTTATTAAAAAAATATCTTTTAACCCTAAAATTAAAAATTAATACAAGGAATATGACAGCGATCTCTAAATTTTCAAAAGAATTCATGGTAGATTTCAAAAATAAAAACTAGAGTTCAAAACTGATAAAAACGCGCTCGGGGTATAAAATGACGATTTTACCCTAAACAACAAAAATACACAAAAAAATAGATATTAGCCTAAAAAAATTATCAAAAATTAAAATTAAGCTTACAACATTATAAAATGCCTTTTTGACTAAAAATTTGACAAAAAATGAATTTAAGCTGTAAAATGACGATTTTACCCTTGGGCAATAAAAATTCACAGAAAAATAATTATTGTCCTCAAAAAATTATCAAAAATTACAAATAAGCTTAAAACACTAGAAAATGCATTTTTGACTCAAAATTGGTGAAAAATGAATTTAATTTGTAAAATGACGATTTTGCCCTTAGGCAATGAAAATTCACAGAAAAAATAGTAATCGCCTCTGAAAAAAATCAAGAAAATTTAGAAACATTCTTAAAGAATTAAAAAAATAAATTTGGAACTTAAAATGAGCTAAAATGGCACTCGCGAGAGGAAATTACCATTTTGCCCTTATACTGGTAAAAATATAAAGAAGACCAATTAAATCCAGAAAAATCATAAGAAATTAACAAATTCACATAAAAGTAAAAATATGAATTTAAAACCCCCAAAAGTTGATAGAAAAATATTTACAGATAAAATTACTATTTTGCCCCTAGATTATTGAAAAATTAAAATTTGTTCGAAAAAGTGTAAACATGCCCTTCCAATGTTTGAAAATAAATGGTATGTCAAAATGGTGTCTACACAATTTAGTATAAAATTTTTGCATTCCATGCCCCGTTGTAGGTTGCTCCCAAGCTTGTCTAATAGTCCCTAGAAAATCCCTATGTCTCGGTCGAATATTGAGGATTTGAAATGAAGGACAGGAGGCATTAGATTGAGAAGCATAAATCAAGAGAGGACGATAATCTGATCTTCCCCTAGACAAGTGGGAGACCCGGGAAGAAGAAAAAACCCCTTGCCATGTAAAGTTGGCTAAGGCCTTGTCCAGTTTCTACCAAACCCTTCCAATACTCCAGGTGAAAGGAAAGCCATCAAACGGCAATGTAGACAGCTCACAATTATCAACTGCTTCATTAAACTCTTCCATGGCTCAAAGGTTGAGTAGATTCCCTCCAATTCTTTCACCCATTGTAGATTCCACATTGAAGTCACCTACTACCAACCATGGGCCATTCATCAATTGAGAAATAGACTCCACAGCAATCCATAGATCTCTCTTAGCCACCATATTACACTTCGCATACACGATAGAAATAAACATATACTCCCTAGAAAAGAACTCTGTCCTTAAAATGCACCACTTGTTCAGCCATAGTCTGGAAAGAACAAGTGAATTCAGACCTCCAAAAGAACCAAATTTTGTTATTTAAAAGTCCACAACCATGATCAAATTTCTTTTCCTGCCTAACCACCGACAAATAAGATTCATGAGATACAGGTTCAATGAGTATCAATAAATGGAGAGGTTTAGCTTTACACAAATCAACAAGATAATAGAGTTTATCTCTATTTGAGACCCCCCAAATATTTCAGATTAAGATATTAGTTGGACTTAACATGGAGAGAATGCAAAGAATACTTAGCTTTCGTAGTACCTGTAGACACTAAATTTTGACACATCCTTAAAAAAAATGTATTTTTACTTCATTCATGTGTACTTCTTTTATTTTTCGGGGGTCAATCACAATTTTTTTTTTATATTTTGACTAATTAGTTATATCAGGGGTAAAATGATAATTTTAGCATGAAGATATATGTTTATTTTATTTTAATTTTTAAATTCATATTTTTATGTTTTTTTATGATTTTTCTAATTTTAATGATTTTTCAGAGACATTTAGTAATTATTTAGAATTTTTGATATTTTTAAGTTAATGACGCGTTTTTCAAGGCAAGCCTTTTTATTAGAATTTTTGTGTAAAAATTTTTATATATACATTTTGTATGCTTATAGATTTTCTATAAAAACTTCATGATTTTCAGAGATTGATTAGCAGTTATATCAAGGTTTTGTCTTTTTATCTATTAATGATGCGTTTCTCAATGTTTCATCAATGTAGAATTTTTTTTTTATAATGAAATTTCTTTCTTTAAGTAACGTTGAATTTTAGTAAGTTTCTTTTAATTTTAGGGAGTACGAATGGTGTTTTTTTTAATTCACTTCATTTTTCTTCATTTTTTCCTACAAATGTCACTTAAAAAAAAAGAGAGAGAGAGAAATAGCAGCAACCTTGCTAAGCCATATCCCTACCCCAAACACCATCATTTTCCCAGCCACTCTACTCATTATCATCACAACCCAATCACCCCAACTTGGATTGACATATCCAGATTTTGGGAGATTTTTGCTCACTTTTGATCACTTCATCATCATCACAATTGCACACTTCACTATTTCATTTTTTTCACTCCCTCTCCCTTCGACCTCCTACACAGACCAGCTCACCATTTTCACTCACTTCACAATTTCACTCACCTACACACACAAACTCTATCAATCTCCTCCCATACTTACCTCTCAGCCCTCACCAGCACAGTTCACACTCTCCATTTCCCTTTTCATTAGGCACAACTACACAACACACCATTCACATTCACGTCACTTCATTCATCATCATCACCATATCTCATCAATTCACACAACTTCTCCCTCTCGGTTCTCCCTCACTCAGTAGAACACACACCAACAGTTTCACACTCATTTTTCAACGACACAAACACTAACACTTCACTCACCTTCTTACAAAACAAAGGCACACAACTCTCCTTCCTCTCCCTCTCGGCCCTCACCCATCCCTATTATTGCACAATGCACAGATTCACTCACCATCGCCTTCACTACTGAATCCCCCACAGCTATACTCACACACCACACACACTCATAATCCATACTTTCTCAGTTCATCAGCACATCACACAAATACACACACAAACCACCAACTGGCACACCCACAACACATAAAACACACAGAGAACACTCACTTCACCGATATACAAGCACATACACACCTGCACAAACACATCAATTCATCTACAAAAACACTCATTTTTCACCCACACACACACTTCCTCTCGGCCATCCATCACACACCGCTCTTACCATACCACCAATAACACACCAACCACACACACTCACTTTACCATCCTCTACACCTGCTTTTCCCTCACCAGAACACAAAACACTACATATGAAATTACACAAGCTTACAATTCACTCTCCCTCTCGGCTCTCCACGGCTCCTTTCACCCGCACAAACACACACTTCACACACCTGCATAATCAAACAACCATTTACAAGAACACAGAACACACACACGCATACAAGCTCATCCACACAGATTTCACACATAGCACACACTCATTTGCACACATTCACACACATCATCCATAGTCACGCACATGAATCACCCAAAATTCTCACAAATTTCTCTTGGCAAGCTCACACATCACATGCACAAGCACATTTACACAGTCACACACTACAAGTTACCTCATTCATCTCAATCTAGCCATCCAAAACTCACAAACCACTGCCAAAAACCAATTGAACCACCTCCACTCACCTTCATCTCCACGTACTGCCGCACACCACTACCCACAAACAGAACCATTAGCGCCGTTGTTCGTCTCCACCGTGGGCAGCCACCATCCACTACCAATCGTAGCCTCGCCTCCATATCACCCCTGCTCTCCACAGTTGCCCGCTGTCTCCCAAATCCAGGTAAAGCTCTCACTCCTTTTATTTCAATTCCTGTACTTTTTGTTTTGGTTGATAATTGATAGAATTAAAAATTTTAAAAATTTGATTTTAGAAAGGGATTTAGAGATTTGAGGGGAAAACTGAGAGAGAGTGTGAGAAAGAAGAGAGAACCGAGAGATGAAAGAGAGAAAGAGGCAGAAGAAGAGAAAACGAGGGAGAAAGAGAAATAGAAAGAAAGAAAATGGAGAGGACACAGAGAAAGAAAGAAGGGGACGGTCGGCCAAAAGAGAGAGAGAGAGAGAGAGAGAGAGAGAGAGAATGGAGAGAAGAAAGAGAGAAGGAGAGAAATAGAGAAAAGAAAGAAAAGAGAGCAAGAAGGAAAAAAAAGAAAAGAGAAATCGGTAAAAAAAAATTAAAAAAATTTGGTTAGTTTCTTTTTATTTATTATTATTATTTTCAGAATAATATTGCGTTTTAGCCCCCTAGAGTTTTTATTAGCTTATTACTTTGCCCTAAGTATTTTGAGTGTTGCACTTAGGTCCGTAATATTTGTAAATTGACCCCCTAGAGCTTAATTTCCTTTCATTTTGGTCTTATTAATTTCAGTTTAGTCCCTAATCTTGCTGAAATCATATTTTTGGCTTTTGAATGTTGCTGAAAATTGTAAATTTAGTCCCCCATGTTGCTAAAAATTGCATTTTTCCTCCTAAGTTTGCTAGAAATTATATTTTTATCCTTGTGTTTGCTAGAAATTGCATTTTTGCCCCAATGCATTGCTGGAAATTTTTATGTAGTCCCTTTAAGTTATTGGAAATTCTTTTATGGCCTTAGAACATTGCTGGAATTTAGGTTTTTGCCCCCCAAGTGGCCAGCATTTGCATTTTAGTCCTTGAGTGTTGCTGAAAATTACAGTTTGATCTCTCTTAGTTGCTGGAAATTCATTTTTAGTCCTTAATTGTTGCTGAAAATTTGATTTTTTATCCCCTAGGCTATCTAAAATTACATTTTGACCCCCATACTTGTCATAATTTATAATTTTATCCTTTAACTTGATGGACTTTTAATTTTATCGCTTAGCTTTGTTGAAATTTGTAATTTTGCCCCTAGATTTTCTAATATTTGCATTTTACCCTCAAACTTTTGAAAATTTAATTAATTTATTTATTTATTTCTTGCCCAAAAATTTTTTTAATTAAGTCCTTAAAACTTTAATTATTTCTTTTCATTTTTTAAAAATTTTCAATTAATGTCCCAAATTTTGGGCTTTTTGTCTAATTAATGCTCAAATTAGTTTTTTTGTTTGTTTCTCTTTTAATTATTTTGGTGATTTTTAGTTGTATTTTAAAAGCTTAATTATATTTTTTTATTTTTATGTATTTAAATTAAATACTTGTTTTCATCATAAATGTTTAATTATTGCTTTTAATTTTTTATTATTCCTATAATTGTTTTGAACTTTGTGGCATGGTTATAGTGATTAATATTGTATTATTACTTTATGGTTTATTTATTCAAATAGTGTTACCTTAATATGTTTGATCATATTGTTAGTATGTATACTGGTTATTCAAATGAGAGGTATTCTTATTATCCCTCAATTCTCCTTATGTGTTTTATGTGTTGTTTTAATTTCCTTTTATATTTGAATATTTATCTATTTTTGTGTTTGTTTATTTATTTAAATTTAATTTTAATTATTCAGAGGAATGTAATAGATAGGTGATATTTTATTTGACAAAAATTTGTATTTAGATGGCAAATGTAATAGATAGGTGATATTTTATTTGACAAAAATTTGTATTTAGATGGCAAATGTAATAGATAGGTTTTATTTATTTATTTACTTATTTGACAAAAACTTTATGTATTTTAGATAGGAAATGTAATAGATAGTGATGTGGGTAGATTAGGTATACAAATATAGCAATAAATCTCTCAAATTTTACACATACAAGTAATAAAAATACCTAATTCCCCAATAACTGCAAGTATACAGGTCGAGATGAATATAGGGATATTACAGTCGATCCCACGAGAAAACTTTAGTGGCAATTACCAAAGCTTGCTAACTTACTTTATTATCTAAATATTTCATCGAACATGCGATAGGTGAAATAAAGAAAGCTCAAATACTTTTAGAAAAACTAATGGATGGAACTCACAAATACAAGTTTAGGGTGTAGAATCCACTAATGATCACAAATATGCATGAAAAGATTAATAACTTGCTTATAACATCTTGTCTTACTTAGGATTCAATTCTATTAGTAAGCAAAACTTATTCTCATAATGAATTGATTACTACTGCCAAACCTCATTCTCATGATGATTTGATGTTACTAACAACAAGATTTCCTATTCTTATAGTGAAGTTTCTTATTGCTAGCACGTTATGATCATGAATTGTGGTTATTACTTGCTAAGCAAATAGCCTAATTCCACCTACAAGCACCACATCCTGATGTGTCTACTAGTAGGTTTCATCTACTTTTCTCTATTGTTTCATGCAATTCTCATTGTCATATAACAATCAAGATGATTTGCAATTGAGATTAATCAACTACAAATTTGAAAACCAAGTAAATGAATAAAGCAATAACAAGACATGTCAAGATAAGTCTTTATTCAATACATATCATTAGTTTCATCCATCCCTTAAAGTAGTATTTAGATCATAATGAAAAATATAGTATGAGAGTCATGAAATCAATATACAAAACCATAACAAAGTAAGTAAATAAGAGATAGGATGAAAAAATCTTATTCAAATGAGGAATAAGGCTCCAAGTATCTTCTATTTCTCCCTTGAAAATGGATTGGTACATAGGAATTCCTCAAGAGTTTTCCTTACAAGAATTGAGTTTCCTACTACAAACTATAAAGAAAACACCAACCTACAACTACTTGGGAGTGCTCCTCCATTCAAGACTTGTTTTAAAAGTCTTGCATGAGCTCTCTATTTATAGAAAAATTCACCTCAATCATCTGGACAACTTGCAAGACAATTTAAAAGAAAAATTGTCTTGAAATCACAAAAAGATTTTCATTGAATTTTGCAATGTTTCTTTGGGTAGTGCAGGTGCAAAGAATCTTCAAAAAGTCATTAAAAGGGGCTGGAAGATAAGCTCCAAGTTGAAGCCATCGTTTTCAAACCGACATGCATGATCCGCGGGGTTGTTGGTTTGCAGATATTTTTTAGCGGATTGCTCCCAGAAGAAGGCCTAATCAACTTTTGCTCAAAATATGAAGGTTGTAGATCTTTGAATTAGCTTTCCAACACCACAAGAATCAAGTCATTTCAGGTTCTGTATGAAAAGATATGGCCAAAAAACAAAGACATGGTTGGGAGAGCTTGTTCTTCAGTAATTTGGATTTTTGGCTATAAAGATGTGAGAGATGCATTTTGATGTCTTCATAAGAGTTTTAGAGCATTCTTTTAGCTTTAAAATTCAAGAAGAATCATCTCAATACAATATTTTTAGCTTGAGTTATTGCCAAAATACTAAAATGTGTCATTGTTACCGATGCCTAGTTTTCTCCAATTCTTCACTTTCATTGCTTCTTTGCGCTTCTCTTTTGCTTGTTATTCCTTTTATGCCATTGAGAATTTTTGTGATGTTGATCCTTTAATTCCATGGTGAATTTGTTGAAGAAAATTTCTTAAATATTAAGCAAAACAATCCTCCAAGTTTGAATGTAAAAGTTTTGTGCCATTGAGCTTCAAATCCAATCATCCTTGAATCTACTAAGAATATGATGACTTGTGTTCCAATTGATCCAAATTATGATTGAATATATAAAATCTACAAGATTATGTAAAGATTGTGCATTAATTTACTCAAAATATAAATTTTGCTTTAAAACCATAAAATTGGGTAAAACCCTAAATTTTGAGAAATTCTTCAAATGGAAGAAACTTAGTGAAAATGAGCCATTTTCATATCAAAATACTAAAAACACACTAAAAATATATATAAATTGCTATGCTAAAATAGGTAAAATTATCACTTATCAAACTCTCCCACACTTGAATCAGTGCTTACCCTCAAGCAATTGGAAAATCAAGAGATCAAATAATGATTCATGCATTTGAAATAACACATGCCACTTTTTTAATGCAATTCTACAAGATAAAGTAAATAGGCATTATGCAATCCTTGTAAAATTTCTAATACTAATCATACCAAGTAAACGGGAAGTAATTATCTCAAGATTAAAGCTTATTCAACCAAATTCCTTTGCCTTACAAAATTTTGCAAGAAAATGAATCATATGGTCAATCAAAGTACTTCACATGTCTATGATTATTTTCATTTTTTCACTTGAGGGAGTATTATTTTGCTAACTAATTGCTCAAGACAAGAATGCCTTTTGACACAAAAATTAACATTGATCGATGAAGATTCCCGGTTACTCAACACCTTAATGTTAAGCAAGTAGCAAAAAATATATTTGAGAAGTAAAATTGCCTTTTTACGCACAGATCGACATTAGCTGATGAAGATTCCTGGTTACTCAATGATTTAATCACTCAAATTGCTATGCATTACTCATAATTCATGTACCGTTTTACGCAAAAGTCAACATTTTTAGATGAAGACCCCTGGTTACTAAGCACAAGAACCATTGGAGTAGGAAAAACTACTTCATTCTTTTTCATTTTTGTAGTGTAAGTATCCCTTATTTCAAGTACTAAACCATAGATTACATGCTAGAACTAATTGACCATAATCATGGTTTAACTTGTACAATCAAGTAAAGAAAAGGAATTTAAAATAAAACATACCAAATCAAGACATAATTACAACCATTTTACAAGATATACTTTCTTAAAAACAAAACTCCAAATCACATAATAATTATTTCTTCATATATTTGTAGAAAATATTCAATCAAAGTTGTATATATTATTTCAAAAAGTAAAGGAATTTAACATGTTCATGGCACAAAGTATGATAAAAAGGCAAATTTGCAAAAAAAATTTGATCATATTTTACCAAAACAATATCTTGACACATTTTACCAAAGACCCCACCAAACATAATCCTTTAACTTTCCCCCACACTTAAAATGTCACATTGTCCTTTAATGTATAAAATAAAAGATAAGAAAGAAAAATGGAACAAGAAAACTTCCCTTGTTTGGTTCATGAGTCTCAAAAGTTGATATTATTGTTGTCCATTAATGTCCATTGACCTTTGTGAAGTTTCTTTTGCAATGGTTCACCATGTCTTCAATTGATCCATTCCTACTCCACAACCTTATTTCAAAACTTAGAAAAACTCAAAAGCTATGTTAAAGTATGTTTCGATGACAAATAAGCTCAAAAAGTAACATTGCATGTTTTGAAGTAATTGATTTTCCCCACACTTAGTTCTTGCAATGTAGCTCCAATGGGTGAGATTTTGATACTTATGTTATGTGAGCAAATGTAATGTCTTATGATGAAGTGAAAAGAAAATGAAATTAGAACTCAAATGCCTCAAATCGAGATTTCGTACTTTAATGCAAAAAGTTAAAGTTTGAATCATTGACATGAAACATGAGATGAAATCCAATTAAATGTGTTAAGTGGTGTTTTTCATGCCCATAAAGTTGCCAAATAATCACACAAATCATGCCATAACATTTGCCAAACAAAATCACTCAAAAGCACCAATGGAGGACCAAAATTCATGGATCCGTGGGTCAGCCCGCAAATCACTGACTCGCGATCTACAGCAGCTCCAAAAGTTGCTACTGCAAATTTCGTGTAACAGGTTGATTTTCAGCACTTTGGCCATTGATTTCAACCATTTAAACCTCTAGTTTTGGGCAAATAACTTTATGATCCTATAACCATGTCAACAAAATTTGAAATCATGCATTAAAAATCATCCTAAACATCAACACAAATGAAATGAGAATCGATCAAAATTAGGCCTCCCGAAAATTCTGCAACATTGAATTTCAAGATGAATTTGAAATTCAAATTTTCCTTTTTGATGTTTTGATCAATTCAACACTTCAAATATGTTTTTAAGGTAAACAAAAAAGTTGTCTACATGATTTTTAAGCATCCAAAATATCAAAATTTCAAAGTTAGCACTCAAAATCTCAAAGAATCTCCCTTAAGTAAAGTAACTAAATAAACAGTTACCTTTTTCACTAAAAAGCTCATTTGATTCTTTGCATGTTTTGGACTTCAAAATCACTTTGAACAAGTTTTCAAATGATAAAACAAAGTTGCTCAAACTAATTTATGCATCAAAAGTCCATGGATTACCAAATGAGGATCAAAATTCTAATGAAAGTTTGTTCATGAATAGTAATTAATGGAATAGTAACTTGCACTTCCATGCTTCCAATTGGTTCACTTGTTCTTTTAAACATCAAAACCAATTTACACACATTTCAAATGATGAAACTAAGATGTCTAAACCAAATGTACCTTCAAAACACAAGGGATATGAGAGTTTGGCGTTCAACATCCAAGTTTAAACATAAACCTCATGGATTGCATCAAAATAGTTCAAGTTCAAATTCAAACTAAACTAATCAAAGAAGCTAACTACAAAACACATATAAAACACAAAACAAACTAAAGCAACTAAAAATACCAAAAACATTGGGTTGCCTCCAACAAGTGCTTCATTTAAAGTCTAGAGCTAGACTTTTCTTCAAATCTCATTAATGTGATTGGTGAATCCCATAAAGGATAAACAACTCCATGTGAGCTCAAATTGTCAATCAAATTGAGTTGCTCCTTTTGCTCAAATATTTGTGCTTCATCACAAGGATCTTCCATTTCTACACTCATGAAGCAAGAATCAAGAGAATCTTGGCCAACTTCATAACCAAGGTTGTCAAGATTATTCTCTTGAGTTAGAATCAAATTGGTACCAATGAAATTAACCTCACACATGAAAGCATGGTAATTAGTCACTAAATTCACCCCAAACTTACCTTCATCAATTTTATTTTCACTTTCCTCATTAGGGAGTGGGGGAATGGGAATTGTTCTTGAAGTTGAGGTTTTATTTAAGTCCATTTGCTCCTTAGACATCATTACCTCACTTCTTATACCCTTATGCTTTACATGCTCATTTTCCACATTTATTTGCTCAAAAGTGAAGGTTCATCTACTTGATTACCACAAGGAAAGGTGTTTGCTTCTACATTCTCACTAGGATTATGTGCCATATAACTAGGTTGTTCAACTTGAATCCTAGTGGTCAATGCATGAGCTATTTGGTTTTCTATTCTATCAAATTTTCCTCTAACCTTTCAAATCTACTTTCCATCTTTTGAAACCTTTCATTAGTATCAATTGTCAACCTATCAATCTTGCTATTAGTAGAACTAGCTAATTCCCTTAATTGATTATTTGTAGCATTTGCTAGTTCATTAGTAACATTAGCTACTTTTTCTATAGCCAATTCCCAAGCCTGTTTAGTTTCAATAGGTTGAGCTTGTTGGTTATTCCACCTTTCATTTTGAATTAGTGAACATGAATTACTTTGAGGTGGATGATTAAATTGCTAACACATTGTACTTGTGCCAAACTAGCACATTCATTTGAATTATGCTTTCCTCCACAATTAGCACAACATGCAACATTTACATGAGACATAGAACCAACAACATCAAGAAGCTTATTAAACATGTTTTCAAATTTATCCATTCTATTACTCAACTTATCAAAAGCTTCATTTTGGTACATACCTGAAAATCTTGAATGGTTACCTCCATTATGTTGCCATTGAGATTGATTGGTTGCAACTTTCTTCTATCAACTTTTGAGCTTCACTTGTTGACTTTGCCATCAAAGCTCCACCTGCGGCTGCATCTAGATTAACTTTAGTAGGATAGGTTAATCCATTGTAAAATGTTTGGACTATTAGCCAATCGGGAAGTCCATGGTGAGGACAGTTTCCTTAGCAAGTCCTTATACTTCTCTCCAAGATTCAGTACAATGAATCATTCTCTTGTTGACTAAAGTTAATTATGTCCATTCTCAACTTAGCCGTTTTAATAGGTGGAAAATACTTATTCAAGAAAGCATTTGACAAAGTAACCCAATTTGTGAATGTGTTTGGTGCATGTGAAATAAGCCATGTTTAGCATTGCCATATAAGGAAAATGGAAACAATCTAAGTTTTATAGCATCTTCACTAACTCCTTGAAACTTGATTGTATCACATAATGCCTCAAAACTAGCTAAATGCACATAAGGGTCCTCAATTGAGTTTCCTCCAAATTGATCTTTTTGAACCATTTGTATCAAAGAGGGATTAAGTTCAAAAGAATTTGCACTTACCGGTGGCCTTGAAATACTAGTTTGAGAACATGAAATACCTCGGCATAGCAAAATCTCTTAATGCTCTTTGAGAAAATGACTCCATTTGTTCCATTTGAGGTTGTTCAATTGAGACTTCTATACCACCTTCCATGAATACCTACTTGGTACCTACAAAAATCAAAATCAAGAAAGATTATAAAACAACAAAGAACTAAAGTCTAGATTAATAAAGCTTGTATTTCACTTTAATATTGCCTTGGTTTCCCTAGCAACGGCACCAAAAACTTGATGTGGGTGGATTAGGTATACAAATATAGCAATAAATCTCTCAAATTTCACACACATACAAGTAATAAAAATACCTAATTCCCTATAACTGCAAGTATACAGGTCGAGACTGAGTATAGGGATATTAGGGTCGATCCCACGAAGGAAACTTTAGTGGCAATTACCAAAGCTTGTTAACTTACTTTATTATCTAGACATTTCATCGAACATGTGGTAGGCGAAGTAAAGAAAGCTTCAAATACTTTAAGAAAAACTAATGGATGGAACTCACAAATACAAGTTTAGGGTGTAGAATCCACTAATGGTCACAAATATGCATGAAAAGATTAATAACTTGCTTATAACACCTTGTCTTACTTAGGATTCAATTCTATTAGCAACCAAAACTTATTCTCATAATGAATTGATTACTACTACCAAACCTCATTCTCATGATGATTTGATGTTACTAACAACAAGATTTCCTATTCTCATAGTGAAGTTTCCTATTGCTAGCATGTTATGATCATGAATTGTGGTTATTACTTGTTAAGCAAATAACCTTATTCCACCTATAAGCACCACATCCTCATGTGTCTACTAGTAGGTTTCATCTACTTTTCTCTATTGTTACATGCAATTCTCAGTTGTCATATAACAAACAAGATGATTTGCAACTTGAGATTAATCAACTACAAATTTGAAAACCAAGTAAATGAATAAGCAAGAACAAGACATGTCAAGATAAGTCTTTATTCAATACATATCATTAGTTTCATCCACCCCTTAGACTAGTATTTAGATCATAATGAAAAATATAGCATGAGAGTTATGAAATCAATACACAAAACTATAACAAAGTAAGTAAATAAAGATAGGATGAAGAAATCTTATTCGAATGATGAACAAGGCTCCAAGTATCTTCTATTTCTCCCTTGAAAATGGATTGGTACATAAGAATTCCTCAAGAGTTTTCCTTACAAGTAGTTGAGTTTCTTACTACAAACTATAAAGAAAACACTAAACTACAACTACTTGGGAGTGCTCCTCCCTCCTAAGACTTGTTCTAAATGTCTTGCAAGAGCTCCTTATTTATAGACAAATTCACCTAATCAAGTCTGGAACAAATGATTACATTGAATTTTCCAAATCACCAAAAATCTTCCTTGGTTTTTGAAATATTCCCTTGGGCAACCAAAATAAAAATTGCATCTGAAAAAGTCTAGAAAAGCAATGTGAAAAGAGCTCCAACTTGCAGCTAGCCGACCTTAATTCGTTTGTGATCCGCGGGTGTGATCTACGGGTTGCTCCCAGAAGATGGCCAAATCAGCTTTTCCTTAAAACATGAAAATTTTAGCCATTTGAGTTGGCTTTCCAACACAACAACAATCAAGTCATTTGGGGCTATGGCTGCAAACATATGGCCAAAATACTGAGAGGTGGTCAGAAGATCTTTGTAGTACAAATTTACTTCAGTAATTTGGCATTTAGGATGTGAAAACATGAGAATTGGATTTTGATGTCTCATAAGAATTGTGGAGTATTCTCTTAGCTTTAAAATACAAGAAGAATCATCTCAACCCAAGTTTGGTAGCTCAAGTTATTGCTAAAATACTGAAATGTGTCATTGTCACCAAACTGTTTCTTCTCCAACTATTTTTCTTCCATTGCTTCTTTGCACCATATCTTTTATTGGTTATCCCTTTTATGCCCTTGAGACCTTTTTGTGATGTTGATCTTTTAATTCCATGGTGAATTTGTTGATGAGAATTTCTCGAAAGCTGAGTAAAATAATCCTCTAAGTTTGAATGTAAAAGTTGTTCCATTGAAACTCCTAATCCAATCATCCTTGAATCCACTAAAAATGGAATGACCTTTACTCCAATCGATCCAAATTATGATTGAATATATAAAACCTGCAAGATTGTACAAAGATTGTGCATTAATTTGCTCAAAATATAAAGTCCACCTAAAAACCCTAAACACCGGGTAAAAACTTTAATTTCTGGGAAATTCTTCGAATGGATAATATTTGTGAATTTGAGCCGTTTTATATTAAAAATACTAAAAATATACTAAAAACATATATAAAACACTATACTAAAATAGATAAATTTATCACTTATCACAGTGCATTTCTTGTCAAACTTTTACTTAGCACACAAACTTCCTAGATTTATACATTTCACTATTTAGTTATACTTAGATGAAGCGTATGTGGAATAGCAAAAATTTAAACTAATTTAGCCCTAGGTCTACCCCTCATAAGAACTAAAATTAATTTGTTGTCTCCTCAAATCCTCTCTAGGCCTCTCCTCTGTCAAAGGTATGATTTCATACTTTCTTGTTCAACAATTTTCTAACCAATTTCATTGTGGTTGAATCACATTTTCAATTTTGTTCATATTATTATTTCTTTATATATTTCCAATGGTTTTTTTTTTTTTGTGAATTCTTTTCTAGGGTTGTAAATTGCATGAATTTAAAAACTGTTTTGCATCATCGATTGTATTATTGTGTTTTATTCTCATAGAATTATACGATTAATGTGTTTTTTTTTATTTAGTGTTTTGATTTTGTTCGTTCATTATCCTTGCAGCAGGCACCTAACCTTGAAGGAAAATCAAGTTAATTGTTATGCTTGGGTAGTGGTACTATATTGGGGAAAAAAAATAAAAAAGAGTACTGCACGACACGATGAAGACGAACTCTTGCAAATCACATTGCGTGAACGAGCAGAACATGTCCTTAGTTATCGCAAATCAGCTAGGTAACACTAGGCAAAGCCAGACCAGAATTACGTCCAACTGCCTAGGTTTAAATTGTTGTAGAATCAAGTTAAAAAAAAAAACAAAAAAAAATATAGCAAGTCTATTTCTTTACCAGTTTCTTTCAGTTTTTTTTCATATCCTCCAATCCAACAAATTTACTTACAATTCTTTTGACCCTTGTAGTCTTAATTATCATTCACCATTTGGAGCTTTTCAATATCACAATTTTCAGATAACAATATATATGATTGATGACAATAAGAAAGATCGCGAAAATTTAATGATTAATATCCAAAATCGTACAATTATTCCGGGTGACGTTAAGTAATGTATAGTTGGTTCCATTAGGCAAAGGTATAAAATGGGATATATATATATATATATATATATATATGTATGTATGTATGTATGTATGTATGTATGTATGTATGTTCTTTTGGCCATCATTAAATTCATGTTCTTCCTGAAATGCTGCTAACTTGGATGTTTACCAGCAAGATCAAATGAAATTGCAGAAATAGTAAATTTAGTTGCTGATTTTTCACTTCTTTGGTGACGTTGTATCACCGATGAAAAAAGTGGATGATATAGCCCAGATTTTTGTACATGCTGAGAGGGCTATAACGCATATTTTTATTCTTAGTTTATTACATTAATATATTTAGTTATTGCACTTATATCATTGTTAATGCTAATTCTTATAATACTATTTGAATATTATTTGTTGAATTACTAAATAAGAATATTAATTTATCTAATTTTTATATTTATATTTTAGCATGTTATAATTCTTAGAATATTATTTGGATAAATTTTGAATTATTAAATAAAAATAATTATACAAATACTAGATACTTTAATCAATAAAATAATATTTCAATCTTTAACCAAATGCGAGATGAGATTATTATTTAAGAAATTTTATCGAGTCCTGCACCAATCAAATGCTAAACAAATAAGATTGTGAATCTTAAGATGACTCGTGCCAAGATTCATAATATTTAGATGAGTTATTATCCCATCTTATATAATCTCGGCAAGAATAGTGGTCTTGTTGGCAACGAGGGTTTCTGGGGGCACAGGGTCTTGCAGCCCTTTGCCATTTCGTGCGAGTTAGCAGTAGCGTAATTTTTCAACACGTGAAACTGTTTAAAATAGTGATGTAATTAATTTTTTAAAATTATTTTATTTTTATATTTTTTTTAATTTAAATTTTATCAACATAATACACATTTTTTTTTATAATTCAAGAAAAAGGGAAGTGGGTACGAATGACTCTATCGAACTAAAAGGAAGAATGAGAAAATAACTTAAATTTTATCTCACAAACTCACTCCAAAGCTCATGATAACTGTTAAAAGTACCGCAGGAGTTTAAGTACTAGATTTTAACAATCAACTCTTCCGATGTGAGTATTTATGTTTTTTTAACAATTCAAAAAAAAAAAAAAAGAATACATCCTATTTTACCCGAACTGAAAGAAAAAATAAGAAAAGAAGTTAAACTTTAACTCACAAACCCCTCCAAAACTATGGTAACACACATCTTAATTTTCTATTTTATCATAATCACAAACTTGTAAGAAATGAAACTTATCACGATAAATCATGATTATCACGATAAATCATGATTATGAACCTGTGATAAATGGGTAAATCATGACTATAAACCTGTGATAAATAGAACTTGTGTGCCTCAAATCCGAACGAACCATGGCGGACCAGAACATTCCATCAATCTCACTCTTGCCCGTAAACCCTTGTCGTTAACAAGACCACTACTGCCGTCCTGCCGCTGCCCTTTTTCTCGTCCGCCAACAGCCGTTTCTCTAGTTTACTTTTCTTCATCCCAGTGATCTTCTAAAAATTTCTGGTGAGTTTCTTTGCTTCCTTAAACGTCGATTCAACCAGGTTTTGTTTTTTATGCTTAATCTTGGTAAGCTAATTTATTAATGGTTAGGGCAAGTAGACCTTCTCATCTAAATTCTTAGCGAAGCTGGATTTTTCTGAAAAGAATTCCATATATTTTTGGATAATTAGATTAACAATGGCCTTTCTGATTGTGAAACATTGGATTTGTGTTGTTAGAAGAAAACAGAGTTTTGAAGTTTCGGAAAAAAATGGACATTGGAACTGTATTTTAAACGGTGGAAAAAAAGTTGGAAAAGAAGAAAATTTTGTTATTTTCAAGGATATATGGAGATATATAAAGGATTTGAAGTTTTATTTTTTCCTGCGTTTTTTGTTTTCTTGGGATGAAATTTCATCCTCTGCCAGTTTTAGCTTCTTTTCTTTGTCTGAAAATTCATAACTAAATGCACCTGATGCAACATTGGATGTCGTTATCAGTTATGATACTCTGTCTACACGCTTCGCTTGTGTAGTTGTGGTTAAGACCTTTGTAATGAAAATTTAAAGAGAATTGTTTGTTTAAGGTTATTAATTTTTGTATGCATATACCCTAAGTACTTGTATCATTGCAGTTGGTTTTTACAGATGGAGGCAGAAGTTGTTGAAGCTGAGATAGTGTTGCCGACGCACCTTAATTTTAAGAGGGTTCAGATGTATGAAAAGTACCCAAAAGGTCAAGCTAGAGGGAGGCACTGGAAACATCTTAAGCAGATTATTCAAGCTGAGAATTATCAAAACTTTCCCACTGACGAACCCAATTGTGAGTTTACAGAGGATTTCATAATTAAAATTTGCCTATCTTTAAAATTCTTATGCTTTGCTGGGTACCATGTTTGTGGAGATAAAGATCAGTATACAAAGTTTTTTGAACTTCACTAAACTAATTCTTTGTTTACTGCTTTGAAAATTGGACATGCTTGTAAGCACCAAGGAGGAGAGGTCTCAGAGCCAAGTACTCCCTCCAGTTTGTCAGGGTTTAACTTTCTGTATACATTCACTTCGCCTAAGAGATGTTTAAATGTATTTAACATCTTTATGAATACCGCTTGGGCAATGTATATTTATTTACAAGGAGCTTTTTAAATGCAAAATAATTGCATTAATACAACTAAGTAATTAGCTGAATCTGATAGACTGGCCAAAAATTGTACCATGAACAATTAATAATTTATGGGACTGTGGAAGCAAAGCCTTTCATGGCCAGAGAGTGGTATTTGATTGAATTTGGTTTTTCTAGTAACAATCTGTGCTAACTGAAAATCAGGATTTTAGAGAGAAGAAGGAAGGAGAGAAAGAGAAAGGGGGGGGGGGGGCAGGGGGCATGGAGCTGTTTATTTAGTTAAGATGTTTTTGGTGTAAACACCAAAGGATCCTGAAGGAGGAAATAGATTTGGGGCATATTGTTGGCAACTTTTTATTTAACTATAAAATTTTAATAAGATACAAACCGTAAAAAGAGTTAACTGATTATAAGAGAAAACATCCAAAATCCAAATATGAGCATGACATTTTATGTCTTTAATTGATAGGATTTGCTCTATGCAAGAAAGAATGCTCAACCAAAAGATGGTGGATGGTCATTTCATTCATCAAAAAAATGGATGAAGATTAATGCGGAAATTTTCGTTCCAAGTTCTTCTTTTATGGTAATGAATTCAATGTTAGAATAGTGTTAGTCTTGCAAAGCTTGTGTTGTGTTTCTAGTTTACTCAGTTTAGTTCAAATCCAAATCCAGTAAAACCTCTTTCTAGGATTTTGGAATCTGAACACGGAAAGTTGAGAAAATTCCATGACTGCTTGCAATCTTGTCTTTAATTGATTCTATGCTTTCTCTCTAGAGCTACATGAGGGTAAGTTTGTCATTCAATGAGATGATGACCAGGTTATTCTTCAGTATCTGAGAATATTTGACATATTGAACATATTCTTTGTCTTGTGCTTTCGAAACAACATTGTTGATGGACAATAGCATCCCTTTACCTTGGTTTTTATCTTTCCATTCTGTCTGTTGTTTTTTGTTAAATTTGTTAAAGTGTTACGCATTTTGTTGCTTCTTCTTTGAGCTCCATATCTCTAAATTGTTTTTTTTTTTTTTCCTTCTACTAGCTTTTTTAACAATTTTATTTTCACTGGGCATTTTGCATTTGTCTGCAGATGTTAACATCGAATCACCTCCTCCTATGCATCCGTGCAAAAGAATTTGTGATATAACTGGCTTTGAGGTATTGGTTCCTTTGAATTTGCTTGTTTCTTGTTTGATTCTTTTGTAAGGGAGTGATTTTTAATTACTAAAAAGTGTTTTTTCCTAATTGATGGCAAGATAGGTAAAGGTAGAGCTTACCTATTTTTGTATTACTTCAAGAAATTGTTATTTTAGGCAAGATAATATTTTTGACAACTTTGTAAAATTGAGTGAGCTTATGTGAACAAAAATCATTTGTACATCTCTTGAAATTTGATATTTTAAAAGAAGTTTTATGTTTCTTGGTTCTCCATATGTGTAATTATGCTAGTTAGTGATATCTTTGGTTGATAGCATGGGACATGTTTGAAAATAACGTATCATGATGGGCGAACAAAGGGGAAAAAAGGAATCCATTTGTTTGTCAGCTGTCGGAGTTATTAAACACAACTCATTCTATTATTACCATTGGCACCCAAATAGTTCTTCCAATTGTGCTTTTGGCATATTTGGCAATAATGTACCATGAGGATATTAACATTGATAAAGTGTAATTCTCAACATGGTTAATTATTGTTTCTGAATTCCTTTAGTTCTTTATAACTGTATCTAACTTTAGGTGTGAATGAGTTATAGATCTGTGACTTGAGGACATATTTGTCATTAAGTTAACACGACCAGCTCAGTGTTTAAAAATAGGGAAGTTTCCATTTGAATGTGGAATCTGTACGTGAAGAAATCAAACTTAGTAAATGAAATTGCTAGTATTGTGCTATCATTTTCATTGGAACGGTAATTATATTTGCTCCGCATGTGGCCATTAGCTGTCGGGCGTTCAATGATTTCTTTTGGGTGGTGCTTGTCAACTTGTGAGTGTATTGTTATAAAGCATGATGGTGTATTTTCTGACACTGTTGGATTTGTTTCTTCTTGCCTTTGCTTCTGCATTAGTCAAATTTCTGTTTGCATGAATCAAACATCAGAGTTATTTAACAATGAATTTTTTTCATTTAATTAGTTCAAATTGTGATCAGTTTTCATACTCTTGTTTCTTGTTCACATGTTCTCCTAACTTGCTGGTCTAATTCAGTTAACTTGTCAAATTTAATCTCAATTTTAGCTTTTTTATGTAGATTTCGTTCAATAGGCTTGATCTTGTTAAATTAGAAGTATTGAAAGGTAAATAGGAGACTGGGTTTGCTTAATGATAGTAAAGCCCATTGAATTTGGAGGAACTATTTATTTTTCATGGCAGGGTGTGGAGATTCTTTAAGCAATCGTTATCTAATGTAGAAAAACAGCATGACTCTGATATCGAATTGTGGGGCAATAAAATCTGCCTTTTTTTTTTTTTTTTTGGGTAAGCAATAATGGCTGCTTGTTCTATCTCTGAGGATTTATGTACTTAAGAACTATCTGGGGATTACAGTATGCTTTGGCTGAGCCCTGTGGTTCCTGTTGTATGGAAAGCTTGTTTCACCAGGGTGAGTGTGCTAGGTTAGTTTGGTAAATGTAGTAGTGCATTTTATTGATTTTGCTGTGTTTTTGTGATTTTGTTTTATATGGCATTTAATGTATAATATAAGATTCAAGTATTGTTTTTCTTGGTCTGAACTTGTGCCATACGTGGCTACTATTTGTATACCCAGATTATATGCGAGTTCTCTTATTGAATGAATAATATAGGTATTCCCAACTCGTCCTGAATTACCAAAGAATTGCTTCATACACTTGTATTTTGACATGATTATGTGAATCTTCCTCTTGCAGGCACCTTACTTCGATCCAAGGACCAAACTTCGTTATGCTAATGCTGAGGTCTTCAAAACTATAAGGTCCCTTCCCAACGATTATGTTCAGAAGTACTTGGCTCTTAGAAATGCAGCAGTTGTGCTGAAATAGTTGTAGATGGATACTGTAATCTCTTTCTGGAGGAGTGGTTGTATAGAAGCCTGAAATGGCTTGATGGTTATTACTACTGATCTATTACCTGAAACATCTGTTCGTTCTGGCAATTGTGACTGTGCTGTCATTGCGTTCTAACTGCCCTTTTAAAGTTGAATTTAGTACTGGTTTTCATCCATATTGTAATAAACGCTTGACATAGCACCTATCGAACTAATGTCTAGCTTTTTAAAGTAAAAATGAAAACATAAAAAAGAAATTTTATTTAATGTGATTCCCTTTTGGAGAATTAATGTTTCCATATGATAAATCTTCATGAGCTATGAAAATATGAATTATTATTTTTAGGCCTTTTGCATGACACACCTCGTACACTTCAGTAGCTTCTTTAGATGGAAGACTGTGAAAATCTAAAAAACAAAGAGATTGTTGCTTTCTCACAGAAAGTCCTTCCTCCGGTTCCCTAATCCCCTCTTTTTAAGGCAAAAGGCTGATGTGTCCAAATATCTGTCGCTTTCCCTCCATATGCTTGCAGCATATCTGCTACGGCTCACCATCTTAATCAATAGGTTGATTAATTGGGTAAAAATCTTTAGAGATCGAACTTCACTAAATTTCACCGTGGGCTGCATCCGGAGCAATGTTTTTAAACTTAGACCAGTAAGTGAACCAGAGGAGGAGTTGGTTTACAGTCCGACCGTTTTGACCAATCGGTTCGCCGCTTTCCCTTTTTTTTTAATTTTTTGGATAATCCTTCAATGGTTTTTAGACGTTGTTTGAAACATATTCTTCAATAGTTTTTGTGGCTCATTTTTGTAATTTCAAATGGTTTCCAATGCGATAATTGACCCCAATATCGTGTTCGAGTTTAAAAATTTGCACGTTATTTAAGAAACAAATTAAAAGATTCGCCCAAACAGGCAGATTCTGGAGTGACAACTGAGTCCAAGTACAATCAAGAATGTAAAATCGATAATTCAAGAAGCGATGGTGGGCGACGCTAAAGAACAAAAAATAAGAGTGAAGATTTGAAAGTTGGCATTACTTAGGGAGTTGATTCCCCACCAGCTGTCAACCACCACTGTTCAATGGACTCTGATTTGGCTAAGGTTCTCGGGTTCTACTACTAAGTTCAATTTGATTTTGTTCTTTTTCTCCTCAATTTCATTCTTGTTGTGCTTCTTCAATGATCTAAATTATCCTATCCTATGATGCTGGCCTTCTTCCACTGTTGAATTTCTTGAATCAGTTATATTGCTCTTCAATTTTTTTCTCCTATTTTTTGATTTCTACTCGAATCTTGGAGTTGGCAACCAGCCATTTTTATCATCCTCTTCATATCTTGATTGTTGCTTAATTTTCTACAAATATCTTTGTTTAATTTATTGTTTAAAGACTGTTCATTTATTGGTTATATGTGATATTACCGTGTTGAACGGTTAGCTTTTATCATGTATCTTTCTCTATTGCAAGAAAAGTCCTCGTTACCGCTGGTTCACAGTTTTTGAAGTTTTTTAAGGTTTACATGGTTGGGTCAATTTATGGTTTTCAAGTTTTTTCAACTTTTATATAGAACTGGACCGACGACGTGGTTGGTTCGCGATTCGACTAGTCCGGTCAGGTTCTGAAAATACGGATCTGGAGACACTTTTGAGCTCAAAGTCGAGTTATATGCTCAAGTTCTAGCTAGTGAAATCATCTGTTATAGGATCTGCTAGTGAAATCCTCCTTTTTTATGGTGTTTGAAGATTTTATGGTCCTAAATCATCTAGTTTTGAAGATTAACAAGTAAATGATGAAGGAATCTAATAGTATGTCAAGTTGTCCTTGCATTTTAAAAAAGTTATGTTGATTAAACTGTAAAGAATCAACCATGTGGACGACCATAGTAGATGCGAATATTTGGATAATTTCAAGAAAGGATACGGATCCCATGTGGATGCAGCACGAAGCTAACGTGGACAAGCATGTGGGACATTTGAATGCCCGGATAGGCTTAAAATAAAATGCTCAAAATGGTTGCGAATGTAGATGCAGACTTTGATTCGGACGATATGCAAACGCTTGATGCAAATGTCCTCTTTGTCATCCGAATGTTTGGATTATGCATTTTTTCTGTCTAATGGCTAACTTCCTGTGGAATTATCTATTTGATCGATCGAGACCATTTTCAGCATAATTCTCACCCCTTATATATACCAATTAGTATAGAATTAATTATAACTTTTGCCTACAAGGTTTACAAATATTTTAGAGTGAATTTGGGTAAGGATTAGGGCTTGTGGTTATTTGGTAGATTGTTGAATTTGAGTGTAGTTCTTCATTGGGTGAGTGGAAGCAGTCAATTGTAACATACTATGGGGGTTGAGAGTGTTATAAAATTCTTGGCTTGTTTTGATAGAGTTTAGTGTGACCAAAGTCGAGATGTTGGGTCAACTAGAGTTAGAATAAGAGAGCAAAAGTGATCCTCCCTTATGTACAAGTTGGTTTACTTCACTTAAATAGAAAAAGCTACTAGTGGATTTAAACTTAAGTCGTTGAATTTAAGAATGGATGTAGATGTCGAGTTTGACACCGGACTAATATAAATTCGCTGTGTCTCTTACTTTTTTCTTTTTACATATTGTTCTTATTATTGCTTATTTAACTTACCTATTTGCTTTATCATTATTTTGGCATAATGTTAAGTGTGTTCACTTAGGCAAATTTGGTTAATTTAAATAGAGTGAAAAATTAAGCACAATTGTATTTAGTTTTTGAACAACCTAGTTTTACCCCCTTTTAGGTTGCTTTTGGGCCTAACAATTGGTGTTAGAGTTTGGTCTCCATTAGTATTAGCCTAACAAGTTAGGAATAGATCATGGCAACCAACAATGCTTTATTTTTAAAGGGACATCCTATTGATAGACCGCCTATGCTTAATAGTGTTAATTATGATAGTTGGAGAGATATAATGAAAGTTTTCTTACAATCTTTAGTAGTTGAATTATGACATAAATTGTTTGTGAAAGTCTATATGAAGCTACCATTTTATATGAGCAATTAGGCAAAATTAGGTAAAAAAAAAAACTAGATATGAATTGAGTGATCAAGATAGGATAAATCTTTTTTTAAATGCCAAAGCTATGAATGTATTATTATTATTTTTTTTGGCAAACCCCCATACACGAGGAGAGGAAGCCAACCCCAAATTTTATTTAACTTGAGAAATGTGAAAACATGGAGGAGGACAAAACCAAGCCTCCACTACATGAAAAACAAAAAGCATTAAAGGAGTACTACTCTCTTACATACTAGAGCTAAAGAAAAAGAGCTAAAAATCTAAAAAGTACATACACGGATTTGGGGAGTACCAATCTTGTCTATTCTAATGAGCCTAAGCACTGGAACTGGGAGATCCTCAGGTGAAAAGATCTGATCCTATGTAAGCTAAATGAAGCCAATGAATCTGCAATTGAATTCGCTTGTCTAAAGATGTGAACTAGGGAACCATCCACGTTCTTCAACAAAAGTCTAACATGTACCAAGACATAACATAGTGACCAATGTCCCACCCTAGAACTGGAAATCAAATCCACCAAAAGTTTCGAATCAACCTCAGCATAAATGTTAGTAACATTATGTTGTTCACACAATTTTAATCCAAAACGAAGTGCCCATGCCTCACCCATTAATATAGACATTTCACCAAATTTCTTATAAAAAGCAGTAATAACATTCCCATTAGCATCTCTAAAACTCCACCCCCATAGGCCCTACCATCCCTCAAAGAAGCATCAATATTGAGTTTTACAAACCCACGTTTAGGCTTTTCCCATGCAACTAGACTAATGACACGTCTGAGAGGGTTACGGCATGCAAAAAGCTTTTAAAAGAAGACACCCATAGTACCTTGCAGTTGCCTTGGCATGAGTTTCTTTGATGACCCCAGCAAAGATAACCACTTCTCCACCATCCAAACAATTTTGGAAACTGAAAATTTTGTTCCATTAAATTTTGCATCATTCTTGCATAACCATATACACCAGAGAATCAAAACTGGGACAATAGAGGCAATGTGATCCTTTACCGGAAGAAATAGATTCCAAGAGATTAACAAGGCTGCTACACATGAATAGCTCCTCCTTGGAATGCCAAAGCAATCCATGAAAGACCCCATACCTCACTCACAACTTCCCCTTCCAGGAACAAGCGCATGATTCCTTCAATGCTACCACAACACAAACATTTAGAAGCCAACTGAATACCCTTCTTTTGTAACAACTCATCAACGGGTACAATATTATAAAGTACTCTCCAAACCAAAAAAGAAATTTTGATAGGAAGAGTAGGATGCCAAACCATTTCCAATGCTCTAGAATAATTCCTCCGTTGTCTCCCCCACTCCCAAGCAGAAGAAGTGGTGAAAACACTCGTTGAAGATAGCACCCAAACCATCACATCATCAACTGCAAGATAAAAAGGAATGTTTAGGACAGAAGAGACCACATTTGTAGGTAACAATTGTCTTAACTTCCTTTCATTCCACCCCACCGAAGTAAAGAATTCAGCAACAAGAAGATGAGGGGGGTTCGTAACACCACACATCTCTGCCAAGGTATCATCACCAACCCACCGATCATGCCAGAAGTCCACCAATCCTTCACCCAAACTCCATCTTATGTGCATTTTAGCATGATCTCTAATGTTCAAGAGTCTTCTCTACACACATGACCCAACCCCAAGATCTACTCTAGATGGATGATCACGGGATGCATACTTACAATTCCTCTCTCTAAACTTCCACCATAACTTCATGGAAAAAGCATCAACTACATCACTGAGCAGCCTAAAACCCAGACCCCCCCTCCTCCAGAGTATAGCAAACACGCTCCCACCTCATCCAATGCACACTAGAACACCACCTTTATTCCACAAAAAAACATTAAATAATCGATTCAAAGAAGAAAGAAGAGAATTTGGAGGACTCACTACCTGAATCAGATATAATGGTATAGAAGACAGAAAGTGATTTAGAAGGACAATCTTACCACCAAAAGATAATAGTTTAGTACTCCAAGCTTGCAGTTTCCCTCTTATTTTAGCTAAAATCCCATAAAAGAGGATCCTCTTAGCCATGCCATGGAACAAATGGCACCAAGATAAGTAATTGGAAAGCTCTCTCTCCTATGCCCCAACATAGACTCAATAGAAACCAATTGGTGAGGCTGTACCTTGTTTGATGGAACAAAAGAACTCTTTGAAACATTAATCTTCTGACATGAGATTAACTAATAATGTTCCAAAAATTCAGCAAACTGCTCAATAACATCATGCGAACATCTAATGAAGATCATGATATCATTAGCAAATTGCAGATAAGGTACCCTCATTCCTCTTGCAGCATAAAAGCACTCTGTATTGTTAGAGAAAAGCTAGAGAATCCCTCTTCCCAAAAATTTAGCAACTATGATGAACAATGTAGGTGATAAGGGATCCTCTTGCTGAACATCTCTAAAAGATTTGAAGAACCCAACAGACTCATCATTGATCAACATAGAAAACCAATTGTTTGGAACAATCCGAAACACCAAATCAACAGCTTTCTCATTGAAACCAAAACCCCTTAAACTTTGCATAAAAAAGCCCAATTGACGTGATCATATGCTTTCTCCATATTTAGCTTAATGACCAAATTAGGGTGAATCAACTTCCTATCAATCTTAGAGATTAGCTCTTGCGCCACCAAGATATTGTAAACTATACCACGTCCAGGAACGAAACCCATTTGCCAGGGCGATATAGCAATAGGCAACAGCTTGTTGAGGCGATTCACCAATATTTTGGAAATGAGTTTTGAGGAGACGTTGCATAGACTAATGGGCCAAAAATCTTTCCAATGAAATGCACCATTTTTCTTCAGGATCAACACAATCATAGTACTAGATATGCCTCTAGGAATAGGAGCACCTAAAAAGAAATCCTCAACAGCGTCAAACAAATCTTCAAAGCTGATGTCATAGCAATGCTGATAAAACTATGCATTAAAACCATCTAGTTTTGCCATACTATCAGCATCCAAGGAGAACAACACCTGTCTCAGCTCCTTCCTATCTGATGTAGAGCTCACCTAAAGACTAGCATCATCTAGTACCTGTGGCAACTGAAAAGGTATATCCAAAATAGGAGAACTAGAATGATCAGTGGTAAACAAAGATGAATAGTACTCCATAGCTGAATTTTTACCTCATCCATTTCCTTCAACCACTCCCCAGAATCATCTTTAATTCTCCCAATGATGTTTCCATACCTTCTTTGACGCATACAAAAGTGAAAGTATACGGTGTTGGTATCCCCTTCCTTGATCCATTTGATGGCGGACTTCTGCCTCCAGAATTCACATTCCATAGCTAACTCCTTAGCATGCACAACCCTAGCTTCCTGCACACGCAATCTAGACATTTCATTCATATGCTCATCATATTCTTGCTCCATCTTGAGAAGAATATCAAAATCCTTAAAGACCCGTGAGCTAACATTACCAAAATCTCTTTATTCCATTCTTTCAATCTCTTCCTCAGCCTCATAAGTTTGTGAAAGAACAAAAGAAAACCCTTACAAGAACAAGGTTGCTCTTAACACTCCTTATCCTCCCATAGAAAATTAGAATGATGTCTCCAAATATTCTGAAATCTAAAAGCCCATTTTTGCCATCCTAAAGACCCACACCGGATAAGTAGAGGACGATGATCAGACCTTCCTCTCACCAAGTGAGATGCCCTAGAGATTGGGAATGATTCAGATGACCTCTCATTAACCAGCACCCTATCCAACCTTTGCCACATTCTGCCATTAGCCCAATTAAAAGGGGAGCCATTAAAATCCAGGGCACTCAAGCTCGAATTCAAAAGGGCCATGTTAAATTCCTCCATATCTCTAGAGCATGGTGCATGCCCTTCAATTCTCTCCTCACTTGAAGAAACAATGTTAAAGCCTCCTGCAACATCCCACGGAATTGATATCTCCACGTTGTCTCTCTCCAACTGCTCCCATAACTCCCTTCTAGCAACCAAGGAATGCTTCCCATACACTATCGAAATAAATATTGAGTCTCCTAATTGAATAGAAAGCTGGGAATGAACCATTTGGCCTCCCAAATCCTCAAAGGAACAAGAAATATCACTAGACCACATAATCCAAACCTTTCTTCCAAGAAACACCGCAAAATTATCAAATTTAAGCTTTAACCGAATAGTTGTAGCATGATTAGATACAACCAAAGATTCCATTAGAGCAAGGAATTTAATGTTATTTTTTCGACATAAATCACACACATAACGAATAGAATCTCTATGACAATCCCCCCTAATGTTCCACACAAGAAAACTCATTGGACTTACTATCATTGGAACAGAGATTATAGTTAGCTGAAGAAAGATAACGCCAATCGATTTTGCTGCCCTTTGGCCTACCTCTCTTGTTGCCTAGCTTGCTAAGAAGCTGGTTATCCACCTCCCTCAAATCCTCCATGACTGCAATACCAGAAGCTCTCAATCTACTACCCAATTCCACCTGCGCCTCCTTGAGTTGATCAACCGACATCAAAATATCATCCAGCTTGTCTATTGAAGCTCTCCTACCAACCTATCTCCTTGGCTTGGGTTTTCGAGGGGATGTTAGAGAAGAGAGTTTATGATATTGTACCACTTTCCCCTGATCGCCATTGACGTTATCTTCCAGCAATAAGAAAGGGTGTTGTCGAGAGCTTGAGCAACATCCATTGTAGGTAGTGAAACAGCAGTAGCGTCGTTCCCATTAGTGGGTGCATCATTTTCGTTAGCAGCATCATCCCTCGAGCCTGCTATTTGCTTTCCATGCAAAATCTCAACTGCCATGGAAGGAGCTTGACTGTCGTTGGTAGTGTTCGCCTCAACAGCACCAATAGTTCCAACTGCAGCCTTACTTTAAAACTATTGTCTCTAGTTTTGTGACTTTTGTTCTCCATTAAGGCATCACCTTTCTTAACATAGATTTGTCTAATGTTTATTTTCTGATGAGGAGCAGGCCACTCCTTAATCTTTATAGGCTTTAATGCAAGATTCTTCTTGAAATAGCACTCAGTTATATGATTCAACCTTCCACAGAAGTTACAAAATTCTGGCCAATGCTCATAATCAATTTGTTACCAAGTCCTAAAATTCTCATCTCCAATCCACACTCTCTTTAAGGGCACCTTTGGCACATCCAGTTCAATCAAAATTTGTGCAGTTAAGGGCCTTCTTAATCGAATGTAGCCCCATCTACCTAAAGTGGTCTGCCCAGCACTTTTGTAATCTTTCTCAAATACTGCTTGTTGAACAACGGTAAAGGAATATTAGGAAAGTTAACCCAAACTGGAGCAATGGACAAATCATAGTTAGGATTGAAACTAATAGACCCCTTGGAGATTGTCATTGGAGCATTATTAACAAACCAAGTTCGTCGATCAAGCAACCTATTGTAGTCTTCTTCTATTGATGGCCAAATGATTATATGGTTAGAGTCTAGCAAACCCACCGGACAAGCAGCCTTGAGATCCAATGAATGAAAGAATTTCCTGATTGTTTCCATTAGTGGCCTGCTCTAGGAGAACCTCCCAACCAAAGTGCCAGAGAAAGGCTTTGCAAGTTCCTGCATTTGTTGACGAGAAATGATGCAAGCTGGATCCTCCCTATGCAAACCAACAGCACCATAATCCGATAATGCTTCATGAGAATGGATGGAACTATTCTGAGACTTAAGAATTACAACAAAGGTTTTTTTTGGTGAGATTGATCAGGAGGATTAGCCATCATTGCATACCAAAATGAAGAAAAATAGAAAAGGAGAAGGAAGAAAAGACGATCAGTCGGCAAGAAGCTTCGTCCGATCAGTAGCCGGCAACCAAAAAAAACTTCAAATTCGAAAAACCCCCATAAAGTGGGGAAGTCATTGCAAAGAGTGTTTTTTTTTTTTTTTTGCTTATAGTGTGTTTATGAATGTATTATCTAATACTTTGGATATTAATGAATTTTCAAGAGTAAAAGGATGTAGGCTGACAAAAGACATATGGGACAAATTGAAGAAATTGCATGAAGGCAATGATGATGTAGAAGAACAAAAGGAGGAAAATAGAGGACAAGCCTTTAACAACTTCCAAATTACATGGGACAATTTTCATTTTAATGGTGAACTTGAAGAGGATCATAAAACAACTAAAATTGTCTTTATACCCTTTGGAAATAATGAGGTATCAACTAGCTACTCTTCTCATGATGAATGTGATAGTGAATGTGATGATGATAGCATTGAAGCATTTGTTCTGAAATTGCATGACAATTTGAAAGAGTCTTGAGCCAAAAACAAGGTTTTGAGAATTAAGATAAATGCTTTGTTAAAAGAGAATTATAAAATTTTTAAAGAAAATCAAAATCTAAAAAATAAAAATGATGATTTTAAGAAAAAAAAGATTGATTTTGATTCCAAAAATGAGATTTTGAGAAGGAAGTTCGATGAGAAAATAGATTTTTTGAGAAAATTAGAATTGAACACGATGTGTTGAGGAAAAAGATTGATGAGCTTTAAAAAATTCTCCAAAATGAAAAAAAAAAGGTTTATACAAAGAACAAAGCTGACAAAATTGTTTTAAACAAAAATAAAACTACTTTTTTTGAAGAATGGCATTTTTTTATGAAGTCTACATTTATTAGAGATCCAAACACTATTTGTCATTTTTGTTGTCAAGATAGCCACATGTAAAAAAATTTTAAGTTAAGCATGAAAGCCATGTGGGTTGAAAGACAAAGCATTAACCCCCTTAGACCTAAGAAGATATGGGTATTAAAATCTATTGATTGATTTTGTAGGTTTGGAGATCATCACAAGACAAGGTAATGCTAGGACAAAAATGACTAAATGGTAAATGTATTTGTAATTTTCATAGTTGTCTATGTGGTTTATGCGATGATTGATGATTTTATTGATTAATACAATTATGTTTAAAAGAATTGAACAAAGAATAATATTTGTGAGACATATTAATACTTTTTGTACTTACTTGAAGAGTTATGTAACTTTAATGTATTTAGTGTCATTTATATACTTTATGTGCACATATTAAATAAATAACACGCATGAATGTGTGAAAGTTGGAGAAAATTGATTTTCTTACAATTTTGTTCAAAACAAGTAATTTTTTAGTATATACTTGATGATATTTTTTTTTGGACTCTTTAGAAATTATGCATTCTTGATCTATTTTGATTCATTTATGGAATTGAATTGAGTGTATCTAATTCACTTTAGTGATCATAGATGTTAAAGGTACTTATTTCCACTTCTTGTTTACACATATTGAACACACTTCATTTTTTGTTGTTTTCACAAAAATTACATTTCAATTTACTTGTGCTATTTTATTTATCTTATTTTGAAGGACGTTTTGTGTTTTTCTCGGTTTACACTACATTTGTTCTTTTTTTCTAGAAACAATGTTTGGATTTTAAAGATTTCAATTTTTCAAAATTGTGTTGATCATAAGACAAGGTGAAACTTTATATGATTGATGAAAATTTGACACAAGTGTGATTATATTTTGCATTATTGCATTAATATTGGTGTGGGGAGCAATGCTTTCACATTTTGATTCCACTATCTCACCATTTTTCCTAATGTCCAAAAAGGAATAGTAGGTTTTTTAAAAATTGTGTTTTATCATCAATTGTATTTTCAAAATATTTTTAAACAATGCTAAATACTTAGGGGGAGAAGATATGTTTAAAAATGAGTTTTTTGTTTTCAAGTCAAAACATGTTTTCATGATATGCTCACATATAGGTGTAAGGTAATAGCATAGGTAACGCAGCGGAAAAATAAAAACTTATTACCTTAACCACGGATCTCTTTGACATATCTATATGATTAACAAGGGGGTTTGCATGAAGATTACCTTAAGCATAGAAGATTTCTATGCTTCTAGGCAAAGATCCTTCGAAGAAGATGTTTGATCTACCATGAAAAGCCCTCCAAGCGTAGAGCCTCTAACGATATCCACACGAACAACTTCTTTGGGAACCTTGTAGGCTTGCTTGCTTTGACTTTTGAGTGCTAGCTCCCTTGAATTATTAAGAACACAAGAAAAAGAAAAACCTAACCCTTAGGAGAGAGAGAGAGAGACGCCTAGAGAGAGAGAGAGAGGCGTGCCTTTTCTTTCTTCTATTTTCTCTCACTAGTTTTCTTTTTGTGTAGCAATAACAACTCAAGAGTCAAAGCATGAACCTATTTATAGAGGAAGTATTCTAGTCTTTTAAGAAATAAAGCTAATTAGAAACCAAGAAGGTTTAGGCAACTTACTTTAAGCTAATCCTTCTCCTTTAGGAAATCTATTCCATAAGGAAACCAATTAGTTACTTTATTTCTTTTAGGAAACTAATTTCCTGCAAGACTTAGAATATTTATAAATAAGTCCTTTAAGTTAATTTATCTCATAAATTAACCCCATAAGTATCTCATACTTATCTTAATTACATTTTAACCCAAAGATTTTGTTCTTTATGTGTGTGACCCATTAGGTTCCATTCACGTTGGCAATAAGTATAAATTATAACTCATTAATTGAGCTAGATAAATTAAACACTTTTAATTTATCATTAATTCACTAATTAATCAATTCATACTTATAGATCATGAGTGGCGTCTAGCAATGCATCATGACCACCCAAGTGAATAGGAAAGTCATATGGTAGACCATACCCTTCAATGACAATGTTACCGTGTAATTAATATCCTTTCACCACACTATATCCCAATTAGTCTAAAAATATAGTGCATACTTTTAAATGACTAATTTATATTTTCTTGTTCCAGAAATATAACTCTCCATGATGTATAACCTTGAAACTACTTCCAAGTTATACTATCACTTCTGCAGAAGATTTATGAGTTAATATTTCCAACAAGTGACCATTAAGGGATATACTCTCCTATTAAGGAGTGGTGAATCCTATATTGATTACTCACTATCTTTCCATGCTTCAAACTATACCCAATCTCTAACCTATGAGCTACCCTTTTACGGGCACCGAGGAATAGAGTCAAAGTATAGCAATCCACACTCAAGATACTATGGTAATCTCAAGTCAAAGGATCACTTACACCATTGCCATTAAGAGTTCAACTATTGGCACTATAGTTGAAACTCTTGGCAGATCAATCCAATGAACTTGTTCTCAAACAAGCATCCACATACTAGCTTAAGTGTCACGCACACCATAGTCAATGAGATCAACTACTACTTACCATAAGTAGAGGCAAAGTATGTGCTAGTCTATCCGTATTAATGATGTCCAATCTCATTAATACTATGACTAGGGATATTTAAGAATATGACTTTATGTATTAGTAGTCTCATAATTGTAACCCTTACAATCTCTAATACACAGTCAATATTCTAAGGACTTTATCAATCAAACAAGTAACATGGAAATACAAGTATAGATGATAAAGAAAAATACCACATGGATAAATATAACATAAATAAGTGTAAAACAAAACACCTTTAAACCATCTTGGTTTTAGGGCATACACTAACAATAGGGGGAACAAATGATTTTCAAAACAAAAATTATTTTTATACTCAAAATCATACATGCATTTGTTGAGGAAAAGCATTGATTATCAATTCTTTAATACAACTTGCAAATGTAGTTTTGATGATACTAAAAGAGGGAGAATAATATGAAATCACGAGTGTGACATGATGTACTTACAATTGACTATTGACATGATGTATTGACAATTGAGCATTTTGAACATTTTCTTGCGCACACACTTAGGGAAGCTCATAATTCATTAGCAATCCCTTAGGCACATTTTGATGGAAAGTTATTTTATTGCCCATAATCACTTTATCCCCATTTCTCATTATTTGGTTTGTTATCATTAAAAAGGAAGAGATTGAAAAATTTATGGTGCTAAATTATCTAGTTTTAATAATTAATAAACAAATGATGAAGGAATTTAATAGACTATCAAGTTGTCTTTGTAACTTAAATAAGTCCGGTTGATTGGAGAATAAAAAAAAAGGAAAAACTATAAAGAATCAACCATGCGTTCGGCCATGCAGATGCACATAGTAAAGATTTGGATGTCCAGATTCTTTCCAGAAAGGATGCGGACTCTAATTGGACTCCATGCGGATGCAATGCGAAAGCTGATACAGACGAACATGTGGACATTTGCATGCTTGGATAGGCTTAAATGAAATGGTTAGAATGATTGTAGATGCAAATGCAAACTTTTGCCTAAAATTGAACGAAATGTGAACACTTGAGGTGGATATTTGGATTATGTATTTTTCTGTAGTAGCTAAATTCTCCAAAACTATCCATCTGACTGTTGGAGGCCATTTTGCAGCATAATTCTCACCCTCTATAAACACCAATTAGTGTAGAATCAATTGTAACTTTTGCCTAAAATTTTATAAATATTTTAGAGTGATTTTGGGAGAAAAGCTCGAGTTTGGGTTGAGACTTGCAGTTCTTTGATAGGTAAATTGTTGAGTTTCAATGTAGTTCTTCATTGGGTGCATGGAAGCATTCAATTTTACCATAGTTTGGGGGGTTGAGCGTGTTATAAAACTCTTGGCTTCTCTGGATAGAGCTTAGTGAGACTAAAGTGAAACTTTACTAGAGCTATAAAAGGGAGCAAGAGCGATCCTCCTTGATATATAAGTTTTTTTGCTTCATCAACAATTGAAGAAGCTATTAATGGATTTAAACTCCAAGTTGTGGAACTTGGGAGTGGTTGTAGGTGTCGAGTTTGGTCCTAATTATTATAAATTGGTTATGTATCTTACTCTCTTCTATTTACTTATTGTTCTTGTTGTTACTTATTTGAGTTATCTATTTGTTTCATCATTATCTTGGTGTATTGCTAAGTGTGTTGACTTAGGCAAATTTGGTTAGTTCAAATTGGGTGAATAATTAAGCATAATTGCATTTAGTTTTTGAATAGCCTAATTCATCCTGCCATCTTAGGTTGCTCTAGGCTTAACAGTGTTAAATACTGATCTAGATATACTATTGGGTCCCTTGGTGCAACCTAAGAGGTGAATAAATTAGTTTTTTTTTTATGGAGAAAATTGCAATTTTGGTCCCAAATGCTTGAGACATTGGTAGTTTCAGTCCCTGAAGTTTAGACAAAAGCAAATCTAGTACCAAATATTTCACATTTTCAGCACATTTAGTCCTATTGGCCAGTTTTCTCAAAATTTTATTTGGATTCGATCATGTTAAACTCACGTGACCATTAGAACATTTTTCAAAATGAATTAAAAAAGAAAAAAATTGATTGTCATAATTTGTAATTAAAAGCACACACGCGAATGCATTACTAGGTTGATTTTTTCAATTTTATCTATTTATTTATCATTTGTGAACTCAAATTAGTGCCTTTAATTACCAATTATGGCAATTAAAATTTTTTTCTTTAATCTAATTCTTTTTGAAAATTTTTGTAACCGACACGTGAATATCATGTAACCAGATTCCAACAAGATTTTTGTAAAATTGGTCAATATGACTAAACATGCCAAAAATTGAAACATTTGGTACTAGATTTGCCTTTGTCCAAACTTTAAGAATTAAAACTGCCGATACCCCAAACATTTGATACCAAAATTGTAATTTTCTCTTTTTTATGGCAAAACCCGTACACGGGAGAGGGGGGATGCCAACCCCAATTTTATTAATCAAAAAAGGAAAAAGTACAAAAGTTAATGATATCAAATGTAAGGTAGTTCTAAACTATCAAGCCTAATTATAGATTTTACATTCTTTGGAAGATGATCTAAAATGAGAAAAGTACAATCATGACCAAGCTGAAGAGTAGACAAACCATCCGCCGTTGCATTATCTTCTTGAAATATATTGTAACAGCCCCACCTTACCCAGAGGCGCACCAAAGGGCTTAGCGGACTGCTTGCCTAGCTCTCGCCAGGACTCAAGTGAAGCACTCACTCAGAACATGCACGTGTGCTTAACTCCCAATAAAATGAAATAAAATAGAATAAAATAAAATATATTAATATTACTTAATTTAAAGGTACAAGTAACATCAAGAAGTTTACATGTCACAATATACATGATTTCCACCGAGATAGTCCAAAACAGTTTGGCTATTATAATAATTAAGACATCTATTATATTCAAAACCAGTCGATCCAGCTTTAATTTTTCAAGAACCTGGGTAAAGGAAAACAAATAAAAGGAATGAGCTATAATAGCCTAGTGAGTGTCCAAGTCATGCAGTCATACCCAGAATCTATTATTTTATTGAACAAAATAATTGACAAGATTAAATAAGTAGGGCACGAACAATTTAATTAACAGGTAGTTAATGGCGGATACAGGGCTCAACTACGGAAGCAAGCTTAACCGTAGAAGAAGCAGGTACTGATCATGTAACCATGATGTTAGGACTGAGATAATAGCTCAGGTCTTTATCAAAGGTCATGCCAGTATTATCAAGCAAGAACCCTAACCACCATTCACCTTATAACCTCCGTACAGGCTACCACATCCAGGGAGAAAAAATCTCAACCCTGGAGGGCCAACACGCAAGAAAGTTCAATCCAGAGTTGGCCTCTTTGAGGATTCACAACTCATCAGGGAAAGAACATCACGCTCTAAAACACCCAGCACCTTATATCCTCCCAAGCCTGTCCGGGTTGACTCTTCGTGAAGTAACGGTGAAGTTAGTCACGGAAGTCTCATGCACAAGTAACACGTTGGATAATGAAAGCGTGTAACACATTGCGGAATAGATGTAATAAAGTACACATCTTTCCTCAAATAACACATGTCATAACATAACATTTACAAGCATAACATAATATTTCTTAATATAACATTCTCAAGTACGACAAAGTATTTCATGCATCATGCACACATAGAGACACTCACTTGGAATGCCTAGAAAGTATTTCGTAAAAAGTCGAGATTCACTTTCAAGTCTTGAAATTTAAAAGAAATAATATGATGAAAACCCGATTAAAACCCTACGTAAATTAACAAGAAATTTCAAGAAATAACCCAATTATTTCTAGGGTTTTTAGAGCTTAGGGTTTTACCCTAAGGTTTAGGGTTTTAGATTTAGGGTTTTGGCTTTAGGGTTTTCCCGTCTTAGAAAAATTCAATTCATCAATAGATGATTTTCTAAAAATTTTTGCACACCAAATTCTCTAAATTTAACATATTCTAGGTTAGAAATTTCATCCACTATTTTTCCTTCTTATTTCTACAAAATTTTCAGCAGCATCTCCCCTTAAAACCGGACTAAACCAAATTTTTTCCTTGCAAGAAATCAACCATCCAATCCATTTCTCAACAAGTTCTACAACTTCTAAATTCAATTCAAACTCAATTCCATTCAAAATTCCACTCAAAATTCAAGTTTCAAGCCCAAGTTTCTTCATCCAAGCAATATATAATACATAAAATTTCAAGGTTTAAATGCTATCTACTAGTCTATCTAAGCATAAGAACACTTTATCTAGCAAGTAAATCTTCATTTCTAACTAAATTCTTCAAGTAGTAATAACAAGAATCTAGATTTAAACTTGGACAAAAGACTAATTAAAACTTGAAATTAGTAGGAAAAGTTCATAGTAGGTACCTTAAACAAGCTTAGAACCTTGCTTAGGAAGAAGAAAAGCTCCTTTCTATGATAAAATTGCCCAAGATTTGGAGAGAAAACTCCAAGAAAATGAAAAACAAGAGAGAGTATAAAGAGAGCTAGGAAGTTTGGCCAAGGGGGAAAAGAAATGGAAGAGAATTAGGTCAAGAAAGTATAAAAGAAATAAAAGAATAATGGAAGAAAGTACAACCAATCAAAGATAGACAAAAGTCATGCTATGGTTTAGATATTTTGACTTAATAGTCCCTAGTTGGTGAAATATGATTAGTGGAAATTTTAATCACTTATCACTTAATAATTAACTAGTTTTATGGCATAAATTTTTAAAGCAAAAGAGAGGAAAGAGGGGGTAGGGAATTCGGCCAAGAGAGAAAGAAAGGAGAAAGAAATAGGCCAAGAAAATAGAAAAGAAATAAAGAAAATAGCGGAGAAAAGAATGACCAATTAGGGCAAGACAAGAGTCATGTGAAGTTGTATGCTTTTAATGAAAAGTTGGCTAACTTGGTTAAGTTTGATTGGTGATAATTTTATCATTTATCTTTTAGTAATTAACAACTTTATGGCACAAAATTAAAACAAAAAATGAAAAGAAATAGAGAAGAGGGAGCCGGCCATGAGGAGAGAAAAGAAGAAGAAAATTCGGCCAAGAAGAAAGAAAAGAAAGCAAGAGAATAAGTGAAATTTTTTAGTAAAATTGAGCTAAAATTCAATTGGTCAAAAGACTAGAAAATAGTAGAATAAGTTAGTCACTATTAAACACTAATATAAACTAATGGTCCAATGAAATTAATCCCAATTAGGTACTTAAGGTGTCTCACTTAATCATGAAAGAATCTCATTTACTTAACCTAATTAACTCAAGTAATCTTTCAACTAATGAATCAAAGATTAATACTAAACCCTAAATAAAAGAAATCTCCTTATGAAATACATTTCGGTTTTCCTTTTCTTTTCTTTTCTCTCTCTTTTTTTTTCTACTAATGGACATAACATAAATTAAATGGGTTTTGATGTGAATTTCTAGGGCGTTACATATATGATCCAAAGATGCCTACAATTCCCATAGCAATTATCTAATTGAACTCAAAACTGCACAAATTGACCATTTCCCCGAGGCATCAGAATGAACAAGTTGGACTAAAACCTTTGAGTCCGCCTCAACCACAAGATTGGTTACCTGTCTTTCTGCACAAAACCACAGTCCATATAATGATGCTAAAGCCTTAGCATCAATCATGTCAGTCTCTCCAAACTCCTTATAAAACTCAAAAACAAGGTTACCACTCTGATCTCTGAGTATACCACCCCCAAATGCCCTACAATTTTGAACACTCGCATCTATATTGAGCTTAAATTACCCCCAACATGGCCTCTTCCACCTGGCAATTGTTGGCTCTTTGTTCTTGTCATTATGTATGTGAAAGAGTTTTGCCCAACTACAATCTTCAAAACTTGATAAATGCATTTTTGGAATAGCCTTCACACTTGCCAACTGAGCCATAAATTGCTCAACCCTATGAATTACAATGCTAGCATCAAAGCATTTAGCTTGGAACTATGCCTCATTCTTGCGTAACCATATAAACCAAAATCACAATAGGGAGTACACAAATTAGATGGCAAAAGTTTCCTTTTGGTGAAGACATGAACCAAGTCATCAAGAGCGATGAAATACGAGAGAACTTCCTCCACTCCAGCCCAGACGCTTTGAAGAAATGTTGTCATGTCTTCATCGCCACTTTCCCATGCAAAAAAAGATGCCCCAATGACTCTTGGCTCTCCAAACAACAGGAACATCTAGAGGCCAACAACAAACCCTTCTGTTGCATAATACAGTCGATAGGCACATAAGAGTTCAACATTCTCCAATAGAAAAAAGGACATTTTAAGGGGAAGAAGAGAATTTCAAATTCCCTTAGACACCATTGAGACACCTATTATCCTTCCAAGACTATTCCAAGCAGATGTAACAAAAAGGAACCATCAGAACAACCCCTCTATACCATTTTATCTTCCTCTGCCCGCCAAATGGGTATCTCCTTAAAAACTTCCACGACATTAGATGGTAACCAATATCTAAGCTTATCCAAATTCTACCCCTGCGCAATGTAAAACTCAGCAACCAAAAAATGGGGAGCAGTAGATTGGGTGTTAACAATTGATAAAGGTACATCCAGCACCCAACAATCATAACAAAAATCAATAAACCCTTACCTATATGCCACCTAACATTAGACTTCGCATCCAAATGAACTACGACCAACCTTCTCCATATATGAGAACCCCTAAGACGAGATGCGTGTATAGGATGAGCAGCTCCTATATATATGCATTAATACCGCCCATGGTGAAGCCTCCAACCTCAATCTCCACCACAATTTGAAAGAGAAGGCCCACTCCATATCAAACAAGGATCTGACTCGTATACCCCCTCCTTGACTGGAAGGCATATCCTCTCCCAAGAAACCTAATGGATTTGTTTATAATCCTACTGGTTTCACAAAAAAGCATTAAATAATTTGTTTAGCCTCCTAATCACACCCTTTGGTGGCTTCAGTACCTAAAGAAGATATAAAGGTATCGAATTTAAAATATGTTTGATCAATACAATTTTTCCTCCAGTTGAGAGAAAATGTGTACTCCAATGCTGCAATCTCCTACGCATTGAAAAAAGGATTCTATCAAACAATATACAATTTGGTTTTTCCAAAACGAGAGGGACCCCCAAGTACTTAAAAGGCAACTCTTGATGATGAAAACTAGTCGCTTGTATCCCTTGAACTTGATGAGAAGATAGCCTGGTTGAACAAATAAAAGAGCTTTTGGCCACATTGACTCTTTGTCAAGACAACCTTTGATAAGAGTGCAAGAAATCCATAATGTCCCTCAAACACCCCTCAGAAGCCCTCGTGAAAATAATTGTGTCATCTGGAAAGGCTAAATAAGGAACCAGACCACCAAGAGGGTTGAAAAAATATTGAGGATGTTCCAAAAACAACTGGTGAATCTGTCTTCCCATAAATTTAGCCGCTAAAAGAAATAAAGCAGGTGACAACGGATCACCTTGACGCACCCCTTTGGTAGCTTTGAAAAATCCAGTGGGCTCTACATTGATTAAAATAGAGAACCAATTGTTGGACATTGCACAACATACCAAGTTTACAACTAGTCCTTGAAACCCAAAAGCCCTCATCATGGCTAGAAGAAATGACCATTCAACTCAGTCATAAGCTTTCTCCATATCTAACTTAGGAATATGATTCAACTTCTTGATATTCTTTTCTAAATTTGTAAATAATTCCTGTGCCAAAAGAACATTGTCTTGTATACCCCTCCTAGGCAAAAAACTAGTTTGCCATTATGAGATAATGTGAGAGAGCAACCTACTAAGCCTGTTAGCCACAATTTTAGTTATGATTTTGGAAGAAACATTACACAAGCTAAAAGGCCAGAACTAACTCCATTGACACGTGCCCTCCGTTTTTGGAATCAAGATAATTATAGTATTGGTGAATCCACTGGGCATTGCCATACCTTTAAAGTAGTCTTGTGCAACACACTGTAAATCTTCCTTGATAGTCTCCCAGCAACTCTGATAAAAATCATCACCAAACCCATCTGGCCCTACAGTGCTATGGATACAAAGAGAATTGATGTGAGTTTAGATTAGGTATAGCAAGATGAACAAATACACACAAATCAAGTAATAAAAACCTAATCTCCCAACTATACCGCAAGTGCACGGGTCTATTGTAGTACTTGAAGTATTAGGTGTCGAATCCCATGAGGAATCAAATATATGCAACTACTAACTCTTTTTTACTAACTTTTATTATCTAAACAATATCAAAACAAGAGTGATATGGGGTCCCTTCAATAGAATAGGTAAATGATTGAGAACTTTTGTAGAATCCAAGCAAAGAATCCTAGAACATAGAATCTACTAATGAATCTTGCATGAATGACTTGCTTATTGTTACCATCTTTGTTTAGAATCCAATTCCTTAAGTGGCATAACTAGATCTCTCTACGAAATGGCAAGATTTCAACTATTGTCATGATGAAACCTTATGAAAGCATAAAATGTATTGATTCACTTAAGCAATCATTATTCTCATATGATCCACTTAAGCATTACTCATTCATTTTCAATTGTTACATGCATTTCTCACTCCCAAGTAGCAACTAAATGACTTGTTTAAGTTGGTGTCGCGTCCTAAAATCATAAATAAAAGGTGCGGATGTCGTTGACTGTCACATCCTGAAAAGACGGTCCAGTCTCGGTAACCCTTACCGAAAATAAAGGTTTTGGAAAAATCGTGCATATGTGAGAAAATCGAATTTTAGTGAAAAAGAGTGTATTTTAAAGAAAGTGGTATGTTAAAAGAAAACAAGGCCGGGACTAATAGTGTGACAGTTTTGGCCAAATGATTTTTAGAAAAAGGGTTTTATTTAAAAAAAAATGGAGTCGATGTAACACCTTAGAAATTTATACAAGAACTATTTAATTCATGTATGTTCATTAGTAGAAAAAAAAATAGAGAAAGAAAAAGAAAAAGGGAAAACCGAAAATGCACTTAAAAGAGAAATTCTTTTATTTGGAGTTTAACATTAATCCTTGATTTATTAGTTGGAAGATTTTTTGATGTTAATTAGGTTAAGTAAATAAGATTCTTCATTATTAAGTAGGACACCTAAGTACCCAATTTGGATTAATTTCATTGGACCATTAGTTTATAATAGTGTTTAATTTTCACTAACTAATTCTACCATTTTCAAGCCTTTTGACTAATTGAGCTTTAGTTCAAAATTTGACTCAAAATTTCACTTATTCTCTTGTCTTTTTCCCCTCCTCATGGCCGGCCCTCTCTCCCCCTATTCTTCTCTCTTTTTGCTTTAATATTTATGCCATAAAGTTTGTTTATTACTAGGAGATAAGTGATGAAAATCTTCACTAATCAAATTTCACCAAGTTAGCAACTATTACATTAAAAGCATAAACCCTATCATGACTCTTGTCTTGCTATAATTGGTCACTCTTTTTTCCCACTTTTCTCTTTATTTCTTTTCTCTTTTCTTGGCCTATTTCTTTCTCTTTTCTTTCTTTTCTTGGCCGGCTTCCCTATTCTCTCTTTTCCTCTCTTTTACTCTCATTTTCTTGAAGCTTTCTCTCCAAATTTTGGACAATCTTCACCTATAGAAATTGAGCTTTTCTTCTTCCTAAGCAAAGTTTTAAGCTTGTTTAAGGTATCTACTATGAACTTTTGCTATTAATTTCAAGTTTTATTTAGCCTTTTGTACAAGTTAATACTAGATTCTTATTATTACAACTTGAAGATTTAAGTTTGAAATGAAAGTTTACTTGTTAATTAAAGTGTTCTCTTGGTTAGATAGACTAGTAGATAGTATTTCAACCTTGAAATTTCATGTATTATATGTTGCTTGGTTGAAGAAACTTGGACTTGAAATCTTGAATTTGAGTGGAATTTTGAGTGAAATTGAGTTTGATTTGAACATGGAAGCTATAGAACTTGTTGGAAATTGGATTGGTTGGTTGATTTCTTGCAGGAAAAATTTTGGGTTAGTCCGATTTTAAGGGGAGATACTGCCGAAATTTCGGTAGAAATAAAAAAGGAAAAAATGATAGATGAAATTTCTAACCTAGAATATGTTAAATTTAAGAAGTTTGGTGTGCAGAAATTTTTAGAAAATGATCTAGAAACAAATTAAATTTTCCTAGAACAAGAAAACCCTAAAATGAAAACCCTAAATCTAAAACCCTAAACCCTAGGGTAAAACCCTAAACTCTAAAAACCCTAGAACCTAAACCCTAAAAATAATTGGGTTATTTCCTAAACTTTCTTACTAATTTACTTAGGGTTTTATTCGGTTTTCATTAGATTATTTCTTTTGAATTTCAGGACCTGAAAGCGAGTCTCGACCATTTTACGAAATATTTTCCTAGGCATTCCAGGTGAGTGTCTCTATGTGTGCATGATGCATGAAATATTATGTTATGCTTGTAATTGTTATTTTATGACATGTGTTACTTGAGGAAAGATGTGTACTTTATCACATCTATTCCGCAATGTGTTACGTGCTTTCGTGATCCAACGTGTTATTTGTGCTTGAGACTTCCGTGACTAACTTCACCGTTACTTCACGGTTAGTCAACCCAGTCGTGCGTGGGAGGATATAAGGTGCTGGGTGTTTTAGGGCGTGTTGTTCTTTCCCTTGAGTTGTGAATCCTCAAAGAGGCCAACTCCGGATTGAACTTTCTTGCTTGCTTGTTGGCCCTCCAAGGTCGAGATTACTCCCTGGATGTGGTAGCCTGTACGGAGGTTATAAGGTGAATGGTGGTTAGGGTACTTGCTTGTTAATACTGGTATGACCCTTGGCGAGGACCTGAGCTATTATCTCGGTCCTAACGTCATGGTTACATGATCGGTACTTGCTCCTCCTGCGGTTGAGCTTGCTCCAGTAGTTGAGCCCTGTATCTGCCATTGACTACTTGTTAATTAATTGTTCATACCTTGCTTATTTAACTTGTCAATTATTTTTATTCCATGAAATAATGGATTCTTGGTATGGTTGCATGACTTGGGCACTCACTGGGCTATTATAGCTCATTCCTTTCATTTGTTTTCCTTTACCCAGGTTCCCTGTAATATTAAAGCTGGAACGGCAAGTTTTGGATATAGTGAATATTTTACTTATTTTGGATAGCCAAACTGTTTGGGCTATTATTGTAAATAATATGTATATTTTGGCATGTAAACTTTTAGTGATACTTGTACCTTTAAGTTACATTATATGAATGTAATTTTATTTTGGGTTAAATATGCTTGGATGTTCTGAGTGAGTGCTTGACTTGAGTCCTGGCGAGAGCTAGGCAGGCAGTCCGCTAAGCCCTTTGGTGCGCCTCTGGGTAAAGTGGGGCTGTCACAGTTGGTATCAGAGCCTAGGTTTGAATCCTGTCTCTGGTTTGAAAGGTGTTAGTGTGTCAGGTAAGGAATTGGGGTTTGAGTCAGTTACTCTTAGGCCTGATCACCCTAAGTTGTGAGTGATAAAATCCCAATTCCCGTGCCTGAAAACCTACGTGAATATATTTGAGAATGGTCTAGTTTATTTTCTAAGCTTGATTTTGAGGTGTGATACTTAAGTATTGTTTATTATTAAGTCTTTCTGGGTTTAGAGTTGAGTGATTTATTTTTCTTTAAAACATGTAGGTATGTCAGAGAGTGGTCGAAGTGAGAGCGTCACAGCCATCAGGTGCGGCTTCCGTTGCAGCATGAGTACCGTAGAAGACCTATAGTTCGTTACCGTGAGGGACCGGGGCATCCCTACCGTACATTTTCACCTGCCCGCCGAGTACGCACTGCATGTGGATTGTTGGAGGACGTACTCCTACCCCGACCATGTTGTACTTTCATTGATTGAGGATAGTAGACAGGTTGAACATGAGGGTAACACCTCCCAGGCCCACATTCACGAGTTGAGGGAGATAGTCAGGGTCTAGGCCCAGAGGATCAGAGAGTTAGAGACTACTGTTCAGGAGGAACAGCAGAGGACTGATGCATTTCGAGGACAGTACCAGGATGTACATGGCCGGCTCACACGCGTGGTGCAGCATGTTCAGGGATCACACTGGACGTCTGGTAGACGAGAGTGGCTTTATGGTAGAGCACGTACTAGGTGAGGTACGAGACATGGCTCAGCATGTAGGGCCAGGGCAGGCCGTGCATGCACCTCTTGGGGCCGAGGAGGCTCCTGAGGGTGAGCCAGAGAGGGACGTGAGTTCGGTAGGATCAGTCCAGTTGGACTAGATCTCTAGATAGAAATATGTACAAAGACTTATGCTAGTTTTGTTATGCTTTGTATGTGGGACATGTTTTGTATGTGAACTTTTGAAAATGTATAAATTGAACTGCCTGTATATATATATGTGACTTTGCTTGGCATACAACTTGATTTCTTTGTTTATTCTTGAATTTGTGCATTTTGAAATATATATCTCGTCACTTATCACGTGAAATTTGAAATAATTCATTATTGTTATTATAGCATATTAAGTCATGAGTGGACGAGGTCGCGGTAGAGGACGTCCCTCGTCGCCAAGACCGGGACGAAGACACTACTTCGAGCATAAATCCTCCTTCAGGGCTGACCCAATGATTGCGGTCTTGAACTGAATGACTAATGTTCTAACTCAACTTGGAACTCAGGCAGAACCCAGCAGTGGAAGCTGGTGGTCCTCATAGAAACCCGGCAGTAGGAGAGGATAGTGGCCTTAGAACGGTTTCAAAAATTTAACCCCCCAAGTTCAACGGCAGCCCAAATCCCAAAATCGCTGAAAAATGGTTAGAAGACATTGAGAAAATTTTTGCTGCCTTGAAGTATACGGATGAACGGCAAGTGACATTTGCCGTAGTTCCAGTTGGAAGGTGCTGCCACCCCTTGGTGGAATTTAATCAACGCCAAGTGGGAAAGATATCAAACTCCAAGGACGTGGGCCAACTTCACTAGAGAATTTAAGGAGAAATATATTCCCGTGCGAGTACAAGAGAAACGGGAAAGATGAATTTTTGAAATTGAGACAGGGGGTACTTGAATGTAGCTGAGTATGAAGCTCAATTTACTAAACTATCCCGCTATGCCCCGGAACTTGTGGCCACTGAACGACGGAGAAAGAGAAGATTTATTCAAGGCTTAAATTTGGAAATTCAAGACGCCCTCGCCGCCGCCACCATTGAAACTTATGAAGCTGCAGTGGAAAAAGCACAGCAGGTGGAGGAAACAAAGTCCTTGGTTCGGACAGTGAAGGCAAGGAAACGGAGAAGTACTAGCGATGCTCGACCCTCAACCGGAAATGCTCCAGCCCCTAAGACGGGGAAGGGAACTGGAGGAGTGAGAATTGGGCAAGGTGCCCAATTCGGAAAGGACAAGAGGGGCTCCGATGAGAAGAGCTCCGCCAAGAAAGGAACAAAAGGAGGAGACCCAAAAGGAGATGCGATCACCAGCTGCTCCTGTTGTCTGTGGGTATTGCGGTAAAGGTGGTCATAGTGAAGATGCTTGCTGGAGGAAGAACCGTAAATGTCTGCTTTGCGGCAGTGGCGATCACCGAATAAATCAATGTCCAAGACAGGCAGCCAGCGGACCGAGCACAGCTCAACCTGGGCCCAAGGAAACCAATCAATCCAAAGAGAGCGGGAATAAATGGAAGGTGCCAGCTCGCGTTTATGCTCTCGACAAGCGTGATGCCCAGGAGTCGTCAGCAGTCATTGAAGGTACGATTCTTGTTTTCCACCGTCTGGCTAAACTGCTAGTAGACCCTGGTTCCACTCATTCATTTGTGAATCCTCAATTTATGACTGCTATAGAAATACACCCTGTTAAATTATCTTATGAATTGGAAGTGAGGACTCCTACTGGGGACCATTGCCTGACAACCAACCTTGTTTACAAAGATTGTGAACTTTGGGTAGGGGAGAGAAAATTTCTAACAGACCTCATAAGCATTACCTATTCGAGGTTATGATGTGATATTAGGTATGGATTGTTTAACCCGGTATAGTGCTCAATTAAATTGTGGGACTGAAAGTGGTGGATTTTAGTATACCGGGAGAACCTATTTTAAGATTGGATGTAAAGAAAACCTAGCTTCTTCAAACCTCCTTTCTGCCATGCAAGCTAGGAAACTGATGTCCAGAGGGGCAGCAGGATATCTTGCTTATTTGATTAATACACCTGAAGATAAAGTGAGACTTGAAGATGTGCCAGTGGTAAAAGAATTTCCCGATGTTTTCCCTGAAGAATTAAGCTCCCTACCCCCTGAGAGAGAAGTGGAATTTGGAATAGAATTGGTGCCAGGAGTCTCGCCAATATCTAAAACCCCATACCGCATGTCTCCTGCAGAACTTGGAGAGCTTAAGGTCCAACTCCAGGATTTGTTAGAAAGAGGATTTGTCAGGCCGAGTGTATCACCATGGGGAGCTCCAGTGTTATTTGTAAAGAAGAAAGATGGTACTCTTAGGCTTTGCATTGACTATCGAGGGTTAAATAATGTCACCATAAAGAATAAGTATCCTTTACCTCACATTGATGAATTGTTTGATCAATTGGAAGGAGCTGTCGTATTTTCCAAGGTGGATCTCAGACAAGGATACTATCAATTGAAAATTAAGGAGGAAGATGTACCTAAAACTGCTTTTAACTCTCGATATGGTCACTATGAATTTGTAGTAATGCCATTTGGATTAACAAATGCCCCAGCGGCTTTTATGGATTTGATGCATAGGGTTTTCAGACCATACTTGGATCAGTTTGTGGTGGTTTTATTGATGATATTTTGATATTTTCCAAGTCCCATGAGGAGCATGAGCAACATTTGAGGATTGTGCTACAAACCTTGAGAGACAACAAGTTATATGCTAAGTTTAGTAAATGTGAATTTTGGAAGGACCAAGTGTCATTCTTAGGGTCATGTCATATCTGGAGAAGGAATTGCAGGTAGATCCCTTCTAAAGTGGAAGCCGTGATTAATTGGAAACGACCTGAGAATCCAACTAGAAGTTCGTAGTTTCTTGGGATTAGCTGGCTATTATCGGCGGTTTATTAAGGATTTTTCAAAGATAGCCACACCACTCACTGCTTTGACCCAAAAGAATGTTAAGTTTAATTGGGATGAACGGTGTGAGCAGAGCTTTCAATGAACTCAAGAAACGATTAACATCGGCCCCAGTGCTAGCATTGCCCAATGGGAAGGAAACTTTCAGTGTGTACACTGATGCTTCACGGGAAGGTTTGGGATGTGTGCTAATGCAAGGGAAACAAGTAGTTGCCTATGCTTCCCGTAAGTTAAAACCTCACTGAAAGGAATTATCCCACACATGATTTGGAATTAGCAGCTGTGGTATTCGCACTCAAGAAATGGAGACATTATTTGTATGGAGTCACTTTTGAGGTATATACAGATCATAAGAGCCTGAAAGTATTTGTTTTCTCAGAAAGAGCTAAATTTGCGGCAACGTAGATGGGTGGAGTTATTAGAAGATTATGATTGTACTATTAATTATCATCCTGGTAAAGCCAATGTTGTCGCAGATGCTCTAAGTAGAAAAGTTCAAGTAGCTAGTTTGGCTATCCGTGAGTGGAGGATTATTAGAGCAATTTAGCTGAGAGCAATCCACGGATAGTTGGCTCTAAAGTGATTTGTGGGAACGTAAATGTACAATCTGAATTGTTGGAACAAATCAAAGAAGCTCAAGGCAAGGATCCTACACTACAAAAGCGGATAGAGAAAGCCAAAGCGAGGACCTTACCTGAGTATGGTGTTGGACCGGAAGGATTGTTGAGGTTCCGAAACCGTATCTTCATTCCAAGAGATGAAGAGTTGAAGAGAATAATCATGGATGAGGCTCATCGTTCCAGGTACACTGTGCACCCGGGTAGTACAAAGATGTATCAAGATCTGAAGAAACTTTATTGCTGGGATAATATGAAGAGGGAAATAGCACAGTATGTTCAAACTTGTCCTACGTGTCAACAGGTAAAAGCCGAACATCAGAGACCGTCAAGACTATTACAACCTTAGGAAATCCGGAGTGGAAATGGGAGCACATTACCATGGATTTTGTTTCTGGTTTACCGAGAACCCAAAGGGGGCATGATGCTATTTGGGTAATTGTTGATCGCCTGACCAAATCTGCTCATTTTCTGCCCATGAACATGACTTATCCTTTGGAGAAACTTGCCCGAATGTTCATTGATGAAGTGGTAAGACTTCATGGAATTCCAGTAAGTATCGTCTCGGACCGAGATCCTCGGTTTACTTCCCGACTTTGGAGACAAATGCACGAAGCCTTGGGAACAAAGTTGAACTTTAGCACGGCTTACCATCCCCAAACTGATGGACAGTCCGAACGAGTGATCCAGATTTTGGAGGATATGCTACGGGCGAGTGTGATGGATTTTGGTAGCAATTGGGATCAACATGTGACCTTGATTGAGTTTGCTTACAACAATAGCTACCAATCCTCTATCCAGATGGCCCCATTCGAGGCACTGTATGGAAGAAGATGCAGAACGCCTGGCTATTGGGATGAAGTGGGTGAACGGAAAATGTTAGGTCCAGAAAAAGTACCATGGATAGAAGAGGCCTATGAGAAAGTTAAGTTAATACAACAACGACTCCAAGCTGCTCAGAGTCGACAGAAGAGTTATGCCGATACTCGAAGGAAAGAGCTGGAGTTCGAAGTTGGAGATGATGTGTTTCTCAAGATTTCTCCATTTAAAGGAGGCATCCAGTTTGGGAAAAGGAAGAAACTTCAACCAAGATACGTGGGACCATTCAGAATCGTTAAACGTATCGGCAATGTTGCATACCAATTGGAATTGCCTTCAAAGTTATCTAAAATGCACAATGTCTTCCATGTGTCGGTCTTGAAAAAGTACCACCCGGACCCACGACATGTACTTCAACCCGATGAGATTGAATTTGATGAAACTTTAGCTTATGAAGAGCAGCCAGTTCAAATCTTGGATCGCAAAGTAAAAGAACTGAGAAATAAACAAATTCCTCTTGTCAAGGTCCTGTGGAAGCATCATGACTTAGAAGAAGCCACCTGGGAGACAGAAGAAGAAATGCGGAGAAATTATCCCAAGCTCTTCGAAAATCAAGGTAGAATTTCGAGGACGAAATTCTTTTAAGGGGGGGAGGATGTAACACCCTAGAAATTCATATAAGAACTATTTAATTCATGTATGTCCATTAGTAGAAAAAAAATATAGAGAAAGAAAAAGAAAAAGGGAAAAACCGAAAATGCACTTAAAAGAGAAATTCTTTTATTTGGAGTTTAGTATTAATCTTGATTTATTAGTTGGAAGATTTCTTAAGTTAATTAGGTTAAGTAAATAAGATTCTTCATTATTAAGTGGGACACCTAAGTACCCAATTTGGATTAATTTCATTGGACCATTAGTTTATAATAGTGTTTAATTTTGACTAACTAATTCTACCATTTTCAAGCCTTTTGACTAATTGAGCTTTAGTTCAAAAAGTGACTCAAAATTTCACTTATTCTCTTGTCTTTTTCCCCTCCTCATGGCCGGCCCTCTCTCTCCTTATTCTTCTCTCTTTTGCTTTAAAATTTGTGCCATAAAGTTTGCTAATTACTAGGTGATAAGTGATTAAAATCTTCACTAATCAAATTTAACCAAGTTAGTACTATTACATTAAAAGCATAAACCCTAGGATGACTCTTGTCTTGCTATAATTGGTCACTCTTTTTTCCCACTTTTCTCTTTATTTCTTTTCTCTTTTCTTGGCCTATTTCTTTCTCTTTTCTTTCTTTCTTGGCCGGCCTCCCTATTCTCTCTTTTCCTCTCTTTTGCTCTCATTTTCTTGAAGCTTTCTCTCCAAATTTTGGACAATCTTCACCATAGAAATTGAGCTTTTCTTCTTCCTAAGCAAAGTTCTAAGCTTGTTTAAGGTATCTACTATGAACTTTTGCTATTAATTTCAAGTTTTATTTAGCCTTTTGTACAAGTTTAATACTAGATTACTTATTATTACAACTTGAAGATTTAAGTTTGAAATGAAAGTTTACTTGTTAATTAAAGTGTTCTCTTGGTTAGATAGACTAGTAGATAGCATTTAAACCTTGAAATATTCATGTATTATATGTTGCTTGGTTGAAGAAACTTGGACTTGAAATCTTGAATTTGAGTGGAATTTTGAGTGAAATTGAGTTTGATTTAAACATGGAAGCTATAGAACTTGTTGGAAATTGGATTGGTTGGTTGATTTCTTGCAGGAAAAATTTTGGGTTAGTCCGATTTTAAGGGGAGATAGCTGCCGAAATTTCGGTAGAAATAAAAAAGGAAAAATGATAGATGAAATTTCTAACCTAGAATATGTTAAATTTAGGAGTTTGGTGTGCAGAAATTTTTAGAAAATGATCTAGAAACGAATTAAATTTTCCTAGAACAAGAAAACCCTAAAATCGAAAACCCTAAATCTAAAACCCTAAACCCTAGGGTAAAACCCTAAACTCTAAAAACCCTAGAACCTAAACCCTAAAATAATTGGGTTATTTCCTAAACTTTCTTACTAATTTACTTAGGGTTTTATCGGGTTTTCATTAGATTATTTCTTTTGAATTTCAGGACCTGAAAGCGAGTCTCGACCATTTTACGAAATATTTTCCTAGGCATTCCAGGTGAGTGTCTCTATGTGTGCATGATGCATGAAATATTATGTTATGCTTGTAATTGTTATTTTATGACATGTGTTACTTGAGGAAAGATGTGTACTTTATCACATCTATTCCGCAATGTGTTACGTGCTTTCGTGATCCAACGTGTTATTTGTGCTTGAGACTTCCGTGACTAACTTCACCGTTACTTCACGGTTAGTCAACCCAGTCGTGCGTGGGAGGATATAAGGTGCTGGGTGTTTTAGGGCGTGTTGTTCTTTCCCTTGAGTTGTGAATCCTCAAAGAGGCCAACTCCGGATTGAACTTTCTTGCTTGCTTGTTGGCCCTCCAAGGTCGAGATTACTCCCTGGATGTGGTAGCCTGTACGGAGGTTATAAGGTGAATGGTGGTTAGGGTACTTGCTTGTTAATACTGGTATGACCCTTGGCTGAGGACCTGAGCTATTATCTCGGTCCTAACGTCATGGTTACATGATCGGTACTTGCTCCTCCTGCGGTTGAGCTTGCTCCCGTAGTTGAGCCCTGTATCTGCCATTGACTACTTGTTAATTAAATTGTTCATACCTTGCTTATTTAACTTGTCAATTATTTTTCTTCCATGAAATAATGGATTCTTGATATGGTTGCATGACTTGGGCACTCACTGGGCTATTATAGATCATTCCTTTCATTTGTTTTCCTTTGCCCAAGTTCCCTGTAATACTAAAGCTGGAACGGCAAGTTTTGGATATAGTGAATATTTTACTTATTTTGGATAGCCAAACTGTTTGGGCTATTATTGTAAATAATATGTATATTTTGGCATGTAAACTTGTAGTGATACTTGTACCTTTAAATTATATTATATGAATGTATTTTATTTTGGGTTATATGCTTGAATGTTCTGAGTGAGTGCTTGACTTGAGTCTTGGCGAGAGCTGGGCAGGCAGTTTGCTAAGCCCTTTGGTGTGCCTCTGGGTAAAGTGGGGCTGTCACAGTCGCCACTTGGTACTGAGTTAGGGTATACCAAGTCACCCGAAAAATTGTTTAAACAAAACAAAATTAAAATTTTAGAAAAATTATTTAAAACCCTTTTCTGACTCCGGTCTACGAAAAACGAGATAAAAAGGTCCGGGAGTCACATTTGAAGAAAAGGAAGGCAAAGGCTTGCGCCTAAGGCACCCTTTCAACCTAGCCGAGGTTAGTTGCGAGGTTTAATCAAATTTTCCTAAATTAACCCTAAATTCTATCGTGTTTTGGATGTCTCTAAATGAATGCAATATTAAGTCTAAATGTGAGTATCGAGAGAGTCAAAATGTTCCGTCGAGGCTTGGTCGGAATTATCGCATTAATTGCGAAACTCAAGGTGAGGCCTCGAGGGAGTCACGAGTGTCTATGCAAAATGAAATACAAAAAGAAAAGAAAATAATAATAATATATATTAAGTGAAGAAAGAAAGTGGGTATGCAACATGACGAGTATGGGGGACTAATAACTCGTGACTAAATGTTTCTACTTACGGAGGGGGAAACGCCCTGTACGCCACCGCTTTCCACGTGAGTTGACGACTATTTCTAGTCAAATCCCACAAATGTCCTAATTTCGAAGTGAGATGCAACCTAGATATCATGCATTTTAAAAATGTGTCAAAATAATGATAATAATAATAATAATAAATAAATAATAATAATAGTAATAATAAAATCATGCCAAATGGAAAGAAAACTAAAAATGTGTGAAATGAGATGTGAAATGCACACAAATGCACCTAATACTAAATGTCCTAAGGGTCTAGCGTTGGACTAGCCCATTCTAAAAAATCCCACTAGCGTTGGACTAGCGGGAAAAGAAAGAAGCCACAACTAGCGTTGGACTAGTGTGGTGATGGAATACCATAAATCATGAATTAAATATTAAAGCATGAATTAAAAACAAATTAAACATATAAAAAACATATAAGATCACATAAAAGCACATAACACATAAGCATGATATCTAGATGCAAAATCCTAATGAAAGCGGTAAAATAAATAAGCACGCAAGCAAGCAAAAGCAAATAAACTCTAACTATTACACTGGGGACTTAATTTACAATTTAAAGGGGGGAAATTTAAAATGCCCTATCTATTATACTTTCTATCTAATTACACAATTTTCACTAAAATATGAGAAAAATAATCTAACTATTACATTGACTAGCTAAATACAAAATATTATATTCTTCCAAAAATAAAAATTCAAAATTAAATAAATTAAGTATGCAAAAGGTATGTAAAAATAAAAATAAACAAATAATAATGCATAAAATCACATTGGAGCATATTGGAGCACATAAAGAGGAAAATAACAAGAAGTCGAGATACCACTTTGGAAGACCCGGTAAAATACTTAAGAAGATGAACACACATGCCAATGTATCACGATATAAATACATAAAGACTAAAATATGAAATACTAATAAAAATTAGGTTGAAATATAAATTCTATAAAACTTGTCGCGCCCCATTTTTCGAAAGACGGGAAAAAAGGAAATATTGAGGTGTTATGTTTATTGGAAAAAGAGTGTAGGTTTTTGTGAAAATAATTTTTACAAAATGCTTTATAAAAGATAGTTTGACAAAAAATGTTATTTTAAAAATGCTTTATTTTGAAAACAAAAGAAAAGGGCCTAAAATGGGACTTTGAAAATGCGACGATTTTTTAGCTTGAAAATATAGTCTAAAAAGGGTTTTTAGTGAAAAGGGAGTCGCCACTTGGTATTGAGTTTTGGTGTACCAAGTCACGAAGAAATATTTTATAAAAAGTAAGAAAATCGAGAATGATTTATTTAGAAAAAATAATTTTTCAGAAAAATTTAAGAAAAAAAATAAAAACCCTTTTAGACAACTCCAGGTCTTTAAAAATAAGAGAAAAATGTTCGGGAGTCACAGTTGAAGAAAGGGAAGGTAAAGGTTTACACCTAAGGCACCTTTTCAACCTAGTCGAAACTAGTTATGAGGTTTGGTCTAAATTTTCCTAATATAACCCTAAGATTTTATCACATTTGGATGCAACTATATGAATGCAAATCTAGTCCTAAAAATAGGTATCGTTAAGGGACAAAATATTCCATTAAGGTTTGGTCGGGATTATCGCATTAATTGCGAAACCCGAGTCTAGACTTCGATGGAGTCACGAGTATAGATGCAAAATGGAAAGAAAAGGAAAATAGTTATATAGATAGTAAGTGAACAAAGAAAATAGGGATGCAACATAACGGGTACGGGGGACTAATAGACTCGTGACAAGCTATTCCTACTTACGGAGGGGGGAACGGCATGAACGCCACCATTTCCCACGTAAGTAGATGACTATTTCTAGTCAGAAAAAATCACACAAATGACCTAAGATTCTATGTGAAATGTAACCTAAATGTTATGCACTAAACATATGTTTAAAATAGATAATTAGTGATAATAATACATAAAAAGCCATACAAAAATGAAAAAAAAGGCCTAAAAGGAGAAAATGTGTGTGAAATGAGATGAGATACACACAAAAGTGATTCTAATACTAAAATGACTTAAAGATCTAGCATTGGACTAGCCTATTTTCTATAAATTCTCCGCTAGCATTGGACTAGCAATGAAATCGGAATTAACCACAACTAGCGTTGGACTAGTGTGGCGACGATACAAATATATTATAACAAGTAAATAAATAAATAAAACATAGATTAAAGCAATAATCACATAAAAGCAGATAATAGCACATAGGAGCACATAGCACACAAGCATAATATTCTAGATGCAAAGTCCTAGGGAAAGCGAATAAAACACATAAGCACATAGCAGACATAGCACACAAGAGCCCTAACTATTACACCGGAGAAAAACCTAATTACAATCTAAAATGGAAAAAGATAATCAAAATAGCCTATCTAACCTATCTATTACATTTTCTATCTAAAATACAAAAAAGCTCTTGTTAACTAGATGAAAATATAAACTATCTATTACATTTTCTATCTAAATACAAAACTTTTGTCAAATAGAATATTACCTATCTATTACATTTCTTCGAATAATTCAAATTTAAATTCAAGTAAATAACATGAAATAAATAAATGTTCACACATGTATAAAAATTATAAGCACAAAGAGATATATATAAAAAAAACATATAAGAAAAACACATAGGAGCATGTAGGAGCACATAAAGAGAAATTAAAAGGGTAATCGAGGTACCTCCCATTCGTAAACTCGGTACAAATTGCTACTAAAATGAACAAACATGTCAAAAATACCACTGTTTAATAAATAAACTGACTAATTAAATAATTTCATACCAATCACTATGAACATGCTACAATAATTCAAACAATTATAGCAATAATAAAAAAAATTAAAAAAAATAATAATTAAATATTTAGGGAAGAAAATGAAAATTGTTTAAGTAAAAATAAATAAGTAAATAAATAAATAAAGTAAAATAAGGAAAATAAAAATAACAAAAGATAAAACACAATAATACATACTTAAACTTTTAGCACCCAAATAAGAATCATCAAAATATCTAAAAAGAGAAATAAAGAAACTAATTTGAACATTAATTAGATAAAAGACTAAATTTTGGAACATTAAAATAAAAATAAGATATGAAAAGAAAAAAAAAAACTTGAGGAATTAATTAAATTCTTTTTTTTTTGACAAGAAATAAAAATATTCCAAGGTTTTAGGTGGAGAGTGAAAATTTAAGCAACATTTTTAGAGTGAAAATACAATTTACAACAAACAAAAGGGTGAAATTACAATTTTAAACCATAATTAAGGTAATAACATAGTTTACAACAAATTTAAAAGGCTAAAATATAATTTCCAGCAAGCACAATGCTAAAAATAAAAATTTCCAGCAATTATTCAAGGATAAAAATGAACTTTATAGCAATAATAAGCCCAATTTGTAAATTCCAACAAGTATTAGACACCCAATTATAATTTTCAGCAACATTCAAGAGTAAAAATAAAATTTTTAGCAACATTCTAGGCTAAAATTCAAGTTCTAGCTATTTGGAGGGGCAAAAATATAAATTCCAGCAATATTGGAGGGCAATAATGTAATTCCAGCAAAGCATAATAACAAAAAATAAAATTTCAGCAAGGTTTGGGAGACAACAGTGCAATTTTCAGCAACACTAGGGACCAAATTACAAATTTCCAGCAACTTTCAAGGGTTAAAATAATTCCAGCAATATTCTAGGGCCAAAATACAATTCCAGCAATACATGGGGGTAAAATGAAAACTAGAGCAAACCTAGAGGGGGTGAAAACATAATTTCAGCAAGATTTAAGGACAAATTCACAATTTCAACAAACTTAGGAGTATAAATTGCAATTTCCAGACATATTAGAACCATATTACAATTAATTTGGATATAATTGAAGGGAACTACAAATTCTAGGGGCCAACTAAAATAAATAAGAACTTAAATGAAGTAAACTAAAAGTATTGAAAGGCATAATCAAATAATTAAGAACCTAAGGGGGCAAAATGTAAATATATATAATCTGATGAAAATAATAAAAATAAATAACTAAAAAAAAAACCAAAACTACGTCGTTTCATGCCAAAACGACGTAGTTTTGGCTAAGACCTTTTTTTTTTTTTACTGATTTTTCCTTTTCTTCTTTTTTTTTCCAGATTTCTTTTTATTTCTCTCTTTTCTCTCTTTTTCCTTCTTCTTTCCTTTTCTTCTTTCTTCCCCTGATTTCCTAGGTTCCTCCCTCTTGTCCCTCTCTTTCTGATTTCTCTCTCGGTCTCGTTCTCTCCTCTCTCTCAGTCATCTCTCTCTTCCTCCTCTCTGGTTTCTTTCTCCTTTCTTTCCCTTCCTCTAACCTCTCTTCCTTTCTCTCTTATTCAAACCGAAGCCCCCCTGAAGTCCAATTTCCAAATTCAAAAGTTAAATCTTATGAACACATCTATCACAAAATCACCCATCAAACATGATTTTCAGCGTGACTAAGAATTATGCAAAACAAATTGGAGAGGCTGAGAGTTACCTGATTCGGATGGAGAGGGTTGGTGGCGATGGTGATGATTTGAGAGGAGAGGGAGACGGACAGCTGACAGACCTGATTGGGGTTCCTAGTGGTGGAGGAGGAGCTACAGGTTCACTGACTGCTGGTGGTGGCGCTTTTGGTGATTGTGAGTGGATTTTTGGTAGTTCTTGCAGGTGGTTTATAGGGCTGATGATGGTGGTTGTTTGTGGTGGAGCTGTGGTTCGGTTGGGTTGGTGGTGACAGAGGGACAGGGGGTTGTTTGTGAGTGATTGGGTTGATGTGGCTGATGTTTTTGGTTTGTGGGGGTGGTCTATGTGTGTTTCCGCAGGTTGTGGGCAAAATTTGGTTGATTGTGTGCGGATGATTGTGTGCATGTATGTGACTAGTTTGATGACTGTCTTAGTGATGTTTTGGTGGATGGTGGGTCGTGGAACAGGGCAACGGTGGTAACGGAGACGATTGAGGCTGCTTTAGTTGTGTTTTTGTGGTTGATTTGAGGGAGTATATGGGGTAATTTGCAGTTTGATTGCGTGTGCGTGTGTGGCCGTTGCTAGCTCTGTGATTGACTGTGGTGATTTTGGTGGTGTTTGTACTGGTTGTGGATGGATGTGGTGGTGATGGGGCTACTGGCAGAGTGAAGTGTGCAAGTATTTGTGAGTGCAGGTTGAGAGCCGAAAGAGTGTCTGTGCTGCTATTAGATGAAGATGATGGTGATGTGAATGAAATTGTGAGAATCGTGAGGGAGGGCAGAGGGTGATGGAGAGGCAGAGTTGTGTGTCTGTGTGCAAGTGAAGTCTGTGAGAGTGTGTCCGTGTGTGCAGGTGTATTGCAGTTTGAATGAGTGAGCTAGGAGTGTTGTGTGATGTGTTGTGTGAGAGTCGAGTGAGGGAATTGTGTGCAGGTTTGTGGGACGTGAGAATTGAGAGGGAGTGAGGCTTGTGTAGTGTGTGACTGTCTACAGGGGAAGAGGGACTGAGAGAGAAGAAGAGAGGGTGTCTGCAAGTAGGTGTTGAGTGTGTAAATGGTCAAAACAAAATTGAATCAAAATCCCTAAAATTTGGTAGCAAATGCAAGTGGTGAGAGGAGTGATGTGATTAGGCATAGAGTGATTGTGATGATGATAAAGTTGGTGGATATGACTGATTGTTAGGGTAGCTGAAAGTATGGCATGGAGCTATCTGATTAGCTTAAGCAACCATGTTGTTACTGTAGCAGGCTGCAACGTTTTGCAGTCTGCTCCATCCTTTTTTTTTTTCTTTTTGAAATTTGTAAAGAAGAAGAAAAGAAGAAGAAGAAAAAAAAATGTAAGAAAATAAAAAAAATTGGAATAAAATAAAAATCCTATGGACTTCTTAGAATAAAAAATAATAAATAAAATAATAAAATAAATAATAAAATAATAAAATAAAACTAAAATTAAAACTAAAATTCAGCATTACTAGAAAAAGAAAATTCAATAATAACAAAAAATTAAAATTTTAAAGTTAATTCACCATTAAAAAACATGTCATAGGACAAAAAGATATAATTTGAAATAAATACCAAATAGTCTTTAAAAATTATCAAAATTTTTTACATAAAATCTATAAATATTAAATGCACATATAAAATATTTCACACACAAAAATTCTTAAATAAAGGTGCATTGGAAAACGTGACATAATATGACAAAAATTATGAAGATCACAAAAATACTAAATGACTCTTAAAAATCACAAAAAATTTTACACAAAATAGATTATCACATAAAACACATATAATAAAGTTTTTTCACCCATAGATTTTAAGATTAACGCATTCTTGGGAAATGTGCCCTTAATAAATAAATAAATAATTAAATAAAAAATTAAATAAATACTAAACGACCTTCTAAAAATCATGTAAATTTTTACAGAAAAATTTATAAATATACAAAATGCATATATAAAATTTTTACTTGAAAATTCTCGGTAAAATAGTGCATTGCAAAATGTGCCATTGAATTAAGAAAAATACTAAAATTTTAAATAAATAATAAATGACTCCCAAAAATCATTAAAATTAGAAATAATGATCAAACAGTAAAATTATGTATGTAAGAAATAAAACAAAAATAGAATAATATTTACATGGTGAAATTATCATTTTGCCCCTGATGTGACGAATTATTCATAATATGCACGAAAATTGTAATCGAACCCCCGAAAATAAAAAATACCCCCTAAATGAAGTAACACTTATATTTTTACAAAAGGTGTGTCAAAATTTGGTGTCTACAAAACTAAGGGGGGGGGGGTACAAATAAATTTCTATAAAGCTTAAGAATAGAATTGGAAATTCCAATTAACAAGGGGGTAAGATGAAAAGTTACACAAGTTTAGGGGGCAAAAATGCAATTAAAGCAAATTGAAAGGAGCACAATAGTAAATTCATGCAAATAGGAAGTAAAATTACAATTAGTTAAGGACCTAATTGAAAAGAAATCAAAATCTAAAAGGCTAACCCATAAATAAACAAGTACTTAAATGCGAAAAATAAAAGTATCTAAGGGTGCAAAGATGTAAATTAAAGTGAAATGGGGAGAAAAAACAATAAATTTCAATAAGTGAAAGGGGACAAAAATGCAAATAATGGGGCCTAAAAACAAAATTAGAGACCTAAGGAGCTAAAAGATAAGATCGGGAATTTCAACTAAGTAAAGGGACTTAATTGAAAGGAAACAAAATTTGGGAAGTCAATTCACAATTATGGAGAAATTTAATTTCGGAAAATGACAAGAATGTTGACAAATACTAATACTAAATAAAACCCAAGGACTTGAATACAATTACCACCTTTACATTAAAACCAGGAAAAGGAAAATGTCCAAGAAAGTGTGGTTTAAAAGTTTAGCTAAATTGGCCAATCAACTAATTAAATTGCAAACCAAATTCAACCAATTATCAGGAAACCAATCAACATAAAAACTAAACAAAATTACAGAAGAAAGAAAATTCGTAAAAAGCCTAAAGAAAAAACTAAAGTACATTCAGCCGATTTTTCCCAAAAAAAATAATAATAATAAAATAAAAATCATCTCCCTCAAAAAATCCCAATGCATCTTCTTCTTCCACCAGAAATAAAACTTCCTCCCTAAATTTCAATTCTTTCATGTCTCTACTTCTCTCGCCTATCCCCTTTCTCTGTATGTCGTCTCCCTCTCCCTCTCCCTCTCTTTCTTTCCTTTTCTCCTTTTTTTTTTCTTTCTTCCTTTTTGATATGTTGTTCTCTCCTCTGGTTCTCGCCTGCTTCTCCCTTCTTTTCTTGCTTCCTTATTTATCTTCTCCGATTACTCCCTGTTTCTTTTTCATCTCCTCTATCTCTTCTAGATTTTATCTTTTCTTCTCCCTCTCTCTCTCGTGTTTTTCCATTCTCTCTCACATGGCTTCTCACTCTCTCTCTCAGCTCTCTGTCATCTTCTTTTTTTTTTTTCATTATTTCCTCGCTGATCGTCCCCACAGAAGCCACAGGAACAATTTTGCAATTCAGTTCCTCTGTCACTACAATTACAAGTTCGAAATTGGGATAATCCACAGTCAGCAAAATTTGAATTTTTTTTTTACTAGAAACTTTGGGAAATATTTGAAAAGGCGGGAGGGGCGATGTTGGCTACTGGAGAGCAATTATGGGGCTGTGATTCTTGGAAATGGGTTTGCTGATTATTGCGAGATTTGGGTTTGTTTTTTTTTTTTTTTGTGCAGGTTATGGAAGAACCTATCACTAGCGGTGGAGAGGAGGCTGTGTTGGTGGCTTTGGGGCTAATCTAGTGGTGTCTCTTGGGAGGCTATAGGGTTGAGGAAGTGGTGGAATTGGGGTTGTTGACCAAGGGCGTGCTGATGAAGAATTGAGGGTAGTGTGAGCAGGGTGATTGCGGATTTTGGCAAATGGCCGTGTGCTGTTTCTGTGGTTGGTTTGATGATTTTCGCAGGGATCATGTGCTGTTTATGACTGTTTTTTGGGCTGGAATTGGGTAATGCCTGTGTGAGTTTTTGAATTGTTATTGATTGCAGGGGATGTGCGCTGGTTGGTGCTGGGTTTGTCTCTTGTTTTTGCAAGTGGCAGGGGATGGCTTCGGTGGACTGATTTGGGTGGAAATTTGGCTGCTATGAGGCTTGTTTGATGGCTAAATTTTGTAAATTGATTGTAGACGGTAGTGGTTGAATTTGTACAGGATGGCTCTGTAATGGCTGATTGAAGGCTTCTGTGGGGAAGTGTTTTTGTCTACTGGTTGGAGTATGCTGGTGTATTGGCAATGGTTTGAAGGTTGGGATGGTTAACTGGTGGTGAGATTTTCTAGTGAGGATCTGGTAGTAATTAGGATTTTGAGACTTGTATTTTGCTGATGATGAATGATTGAACGGTGGAAGGGGGAGGAGGGAGAGAGGTGGTGAAGATAAAATCCCAAAAATAAACAAGCCAAAAACAAGAACAAAACCCATAAATGGAAAATAGAAAATTAGAAAAAACAAAACAGTGATAAGCTTAGAATCAACAAAAATAGAAACAAAATCTAAAAGAAAACTCAATTACAATTCCAAATAATTAGATTCACATAAAAAATGAAACAAAAATTAATCAAAGCAAGGGGAAGAACCTACCTTTTGAAGCTAGAGATCGGATGAACAGTGATGAAACTTGAGGTTGAAGATGAACAGTGATCCATACGGTGAACAGTAACCGAGAAAGAAGTGTGTGTTTTTCTTGGTGTAGAAATGTGTGTGTTTGATCCTTTTGGATAAGATTGAATGTATTTTTTAGGGTTTCTGATTTTTCCTCGTTTTTTGTTGATTGAAAGGGTATTTATAGGCCACTTGTCTTGTTGGTCAAGAATGTTATAAAATAACGAAAACGCCACTAGTATCAAAAATACTAATTTTATTAAAAAAATATTTTTTTAACTCCAAAATTAAAAAATTAATAGAAAGAATCTGACAGAAATCTCTAAATTTTCAAAAAGAATTCATAGTAGATTTCAAAAATAAAAGCTAGAGTTTAAAACTGATAAAAATGCGCTCGGGATGTGAAATGACGATTTTGCCTCTAGACAACAAAAATACACAAAAAAATGGATATTAGCCTCAAAAAATTATCAAAAAATTAAAAGTAAGCTTAAAACATTATAAAATTCCTTTTTGACTCAAAATTTTATAAAAAATAAATTTAAACTGTAAAATGACGATTTTGCCCTTGGACAATGAAAATTTGCAAAAAAATAGCTATGTACCTCAAAAAATTATCAAAAATTAAAAATAAGCTTAAAACACTGGAAAATGCATTTATGACTCAAAAATTGATGAAAAATGAATTTAATTTGTAAAAAGACGATTTTGCCCATGGACAATGAAAATTTGTAGAAAAATAGCTATTGACCTCAAAAAATTACCAAAATTTACAAATAAGGTTAAAACACTGGAAAATGCATTTATGACTCAAAAATTGACAAAAAATGAATTTAATTTGTAAAATAACGATTTTGCCCTTGGACAATGAAAATTTACAGAAAAATAGTTATTGACCTCAAAAAATTACCAAAAATTAAAAATCAGCTTAAAACACTGGAAAATGCATTTATGACTCAAAAATTGACAAAAAATGAATTTAATCTGTATAATGATGATTTTGCCCTTAGACAATAAAAATTTACAGAAAAATAGCTATTTTTCTGAAAAAATAAAGAAAATTTAGAAATATGCTTAAAGAATTAGAAAAATGAATTTAGAACTAAAAATGAACTAAAATGGTGTTCGCGAGGTGAAATTACTATTTTGCCCTTGTGCTAGTAAAATATAAAAAATACTAATTAAATCTAGAAAAATCATAAAAAATAAAAAATATGTATGAAAGTAAAAATGTGAATTTAAACCCCCCAAAACTAATGAAAAATTATTTATAAATAAAAATTACTATTTTGCCCCCAAGATTATTGAAAAAATTAAAATTTGTCCCCAAAAATATAAACACCTCCCTAATGTTTGACAAGTAGATGGTGTGTCAAAATTTAGTGTCTACAGTTGGCCAAGCAAAAACATGTATTAAAACTTGAACAAGTAAACAAACAATGCAAACTTAGCAAGTTTTGAGAATTTAAGTTATGCTTTTGGATTCATTAGCTTCATCTATATTCTAGACGAAGGCTTTAGTGAATCATGACAAGTGAAACAACAAAAAGTTCAATATTCAAGCAAGAATTCATGGCAACAATGAAAGTAAAGGAAAAAGAGCTAAGAATTGCACAACCAAAGTTGGGGCAAACTTCTCTTCTTATTCACCTTCAAAAGTTAAACTTACAAAGCTCTCTTACGATGTTCCTTACTATTCTATTGAAGGATGAAGAGAATTTTACTAATTCTCTACCAAAACTACTATAAAATAAGCTAACTACTACTTTCTTCCTATCAAAACTAGTTACAAATAAACTACAAATGACTTCTATTTATAGGCAAAGGTTCTTCAAGTCATTTTGCAACTTGCATGGTCCATTAATGCATGGAAATATTGAAGATTTGCATTGAGATTCCAAATGGACATAAAAGTCTTCAAATGTGTGCTCAAAGGAATCCCCAGTTGCAAAAACCCTATCTCCTCCAGAAATGTTTGCAAAACCAACTAGAAATGGATCCAAGTTCTAAACCCTAGATTTTGCTGGTCGATGTCAATTTGCAGGTGCCATCCACGAGTTATCTGACCCACAAATCCAACTCGCGAATCACAACTTGTGGTCCCCATTTGATTTTTCTGCTTTTGTTGACCTGGAATCCACGTGTGCAAAATTTTTCCATGCATTTCCACCTAGTTTTGGTGTAGAATTGGGTTTTCCAATTATTTGCACAATTTATTCTTCAAATATTTCTCCAAGGAATTCATCAACCTACTCTTTTGAATCATCTTTGATTTTGATTCATCTTAACTCCAATTGATGCAAATTTAGTTTAGGTATGATAATCCTACAAAAGTATACACAAATTGTGCATTAATTTGCTCAAGGTAACCAAATTAACATAAAAAATTCGAATTTTGAGATAAAACCCTAATTCTAGAAAAAGTTAGAAAATGAGTCATTTGTAGCCAAAATTACTTATAATACAACCAAAATAAAACAAAAAATACATAATAAAACATACAATAATATTAGTCAATTTATTACTTATCAAACTCCCCTACACTTAAATCATTGCTTGTCCTCAAGCAATTGAAAAATCAAGAGATCAAATAATGATTCAACCATTTGAATAACATATGCCTCATTGTTGAATGTAATTCCACAAGATAAAGTAAATAGGCATTATGAAATTCCTTGTTAAGTTTTCAATACTCATCACACCAAGTAAAAGGGAAGTAATTATCTCAAGATTAAAACATTGTTCAACCAAATTCCGTTGCCTTACAAAATTTCACATACGAAGTCAATATGGACAATTATATACAATTCAAATTACACACATTAGGGACATATTGCATTTTTTATTTACAAGTGTCTTTTGATGCAAAGGTTGACAATTGTAGACGAAAACCCCAGGTTACTCAATACTTTGATTATTTTAACCACATTTCATCCTTTAGTTTGAGAAGTGGAATTGCCTTTTGATGTAAGGATTGATATTTTGTGATGAAGACCCCTTATTACTCAACAATTCCCTTTCAATCAAACTTGCTATGCATGCTCAATTGCCATTTGACGCGAAAATCGACATTGTGTGATGAAGATTCTCGGTTACTAAGCAATTTGAATCATTGGAGTAGAAATAACTAAACATTCATCAATTTTCCTCATAATATATTTGTCCCTTTATTAAAATAATACATGAGTATACTTCTTGTCTACATCTACCACTTAGGAATATAAAATTAAGTAGAGAAAAGAAATTTAAAATCAAACATGCCAAATCACAACCATTCTACAAGATATATTTTCTTAAAAACAAAACTCCTAATCACATAATAACTATTTCTTTATATATGTGTAGAAAAAAATCCAATCAAAGTTGAATAAATTATTTCAAAAAGTAAAAGAATTTAGCAAGTTAATGGCACAAAAGTATGGTAAAGAGAAATTCTGAAAAATTTTGGCCATATTTTACCAAAACAATATCTTGACACAATTATTCAAAACAAAACCAAACATGTTCTTATATATCCCCCCACACTTAGAATGACACATTGTCCTTAATGTGCAAAAGGAAAGATAAGAAACAAAGATGGAACACGAAAACTCCCCTTTATTGGTTAATGAATCCTTCAAATGATATTGTTCATGTCCTTTGATCCTCTTGGCCTTTGTAAAGTTTCTTTTGCAATGTTTTACCATGTCTTCAAATTGTTAATTCTTGCTCACCACCTTATTTCAAAACTTAAAAAACTCAAAAGTTATGTTAAAGCATATTTGAATAACCATTAAGCTAAAAAAAAAACATAACATGCATAGAAATGCTTGATTTTCCCCCACACTTAGTTGTTGCAATGTAGCTCTAAAGGGATGAAATTTTTATGCAAGTGTTATATGAGCAAATGTAATGTGTTATGTGACTTGGTGTAGATTAGGTATAGCAAATAAGAACAATATACACACAAATCAAGTAATAAAAACCTAATCTCCCAACTTAATCCACAAGTGCACGGGTCTATTGTAGTACTTGGAGTATTAGGTGTCAAATCTCATGAGGAATCAAATACGTGCAACTACTTAAGCTTTTTCACTAACTTTTATTATTTAAACATAATTAAAATAAGATGGATATGGGTTCCCTTTAATATAATAGAAATATGATTGAGAACTTTTGTTGAGTCTAAGCAAAGAAGCCTAGAACATAGAATCGACTAATGAATCATGCATGAATGACTTACTAAGTTTTACCTTGCCTTGTTTAGAATCCAATTCCATAAGTGTCATAACTAAATCTCCCTATGTAATGAAGAGATTCCAACTATTCTCATTATGAAATCTTATGGAAGCATTAATTGTATTGATTTACTTAAGCATTCATTATTCTCATATGAACTACTTAAGCATTGCTTGTTCATTTTCCTTTGTTAAGAGCATCTCTCAATGTCAAATAACAACTAAATGACTTGTTTAAGTTGGCCATGCAAAAACAAGTGTTAAATCTTGAACAAGTAAACAAACAAATGCAAGCTTAGCAAGTGCAAGTGAATAAAGTCATGTTTGTTGATTCGTTAGCTTCATCTACGGTCTAGATGAACCTTTTAGTTCAACATGATTAATGAAACAACTAGAAGTTCAACTTCTAAGCAAGAATTCATGGCAACCATGAAAAGCAAAAGAGATAGAGTTTAAGAATTGCTCAGCCACATGAGAAGAAACTTCTCTTCTTATTCACCTTCAAAAGTAGCACTACAAAGTTCTCTTACAATGGTCCTCACTATTCTATTGAAGGATGGAGAGAATTCCATTAATTTTCTATCAAAACTAGTATAAACTAAGCTAATAACTATTTTCTACTACTAAAACTTGTTACAAAAAGCTTTACAAATGACTTTTATTTATAGACAAATGTTTCTCAAGTCATTTTGCAACTTGCATGAATCATTAATGCATGGAAATGATGAAAACTTGCTTGGAGATTCCAAATGAGCACAAAAGTCTTCATTTATGCTTCCGATGTATTTTTCCATTTGCAAAATTCTATCCCCATCTAAAAATGTCTGCAAAAATAGCTGGAAGAAAATGCAAGTTGAAGCCCTAAAAAAGTCCTAGTCGACATGCAACCCGCGGGTGGCAACCCACAGATTTGACCCATGGATCACTGCTTGTGGACCCCACTTGAGTTCTGATTTTTGCTGAGCTGGCATCAACATGTGCAAGCATTTTTCATGTATTTCCAAGCAATTTTGATGAAGATTTGGATTTTTTCATTATTTTTGCACAATTATTCCTTCAAGTTGTTCATCCAATTTTAACTCTTTGAATCACCATTGACTTTGATTTTCCTTTACTCCAATTGATCCAAAATAAGTTTTAGTATGACGAAATTGCAATTATACACAAAAATAGTGCCTTAGTTTGCTCAAATAAAAATTCCGCCTTAAAACCCTAATTTTGGTAAAACCATAATTTTATAAATTGTTAGAAAATGAGTCATTTAGAACAAAAAATACTATAATTATACTAAAATAACATCTTAAACACATAATAATATATATATAATAATATTGATAAATTTATTACTTCACATTATGATAAAGTGAAAAGCAAAAGAAACTTGTGTTAAAATGCCTCAAATCAAAATTTCATACTTTGATGCACAAATCACCTAATTCACATATGAAATGAAACATGATATGCATTCTATTGAAATGTGTTAAAGTGATTGTTTTATGCTTTGAAAGTTGCTAAACAAACTTATAAAAAATGTCCCAAAATATCCCTAAGAAGAATCAATTTGAGCTACCAAAGAATTCAAATTTCTACCTTGATCCGCAGATAGGATCCGTAGGTTAGGGACTTGCAGATTTGACCCACGAATACCTCCCAGTTTCTGCAGAAAATTTGAGTTTCAAGTTGATTTTTTCTCAACTTTGGTGGCTTATTTCGATAATTTGAACTTCTAATTTTGGGGAAACAACTTTATAATCATATAAACATGTCAACAAATTTTGAATTAATCATTAAATAACTCCAAATTATCAACATATAAGAAATGAGAATAGATTAAAGTGAGCACTTCGGTCAACCTGCAACTTGAATTTCATGATGAATTTGAAATTCAAATTTGCTCTTGTGATGTTTTTGATTAATTCAATATTTCAAACATGTTTCTAAGGTTAATAGTTGCATATCCTGTGGGATTTGAAACCTAATACTCCAAGCACTACAATAGACCCGTGCACTTGGGTATAGTTGGGAGATTATGTTTTTATTACTTTATTTGTGTGTATTTATTCCTGTTTGATATATCTAATCTACACCACGTCAAACCTCCTGCTGCTACTAGGCTTCTTCAACCATAAGATACAGCTGAAAGTTCTAATAAGGAGATCTAATAGAGTGAGGAGACTTGCTATCTCATCAAATTTCGTGGTATATTTAGGAAAGTATGATTATGATATTGGCCATGTTGTTGATCTAATTACTTTTACAAAAGTTATTTCTTGTCCTCAATCTGACATATTTTGGGATGCAATGAGAGATGAGATGCAACCTTTGAAGTATAATGGTGTTTGGGAACTTGTTGAGTTGCCTCAAAGTTGCAAACCGATTGGATGCAAATGGGCTATAAAATAAAAAAGGACTCCAAAGGGATTTGAGTGGTTCAAAGCTAGATAAGTTGCCAAAATTTATACTTATAGAGAAGAGATCGATTTTAATGAGACTTTCTCTTCTGTGTCCTCTTCGGATGCATTTAGAGTACTATGGCACTTGTAGCTCATTATGATTTAATGTTACATCAAATGGATGTTAAAATAGTCTTTCTTAATGGAATCCTTATTAAGGAAGTTTTCTGCAACTTGAACGATTTATAGATGATGGTAAAGATAATCTGGTGTGTAGACTTAAAAGGTCTATTTGTGAGGTTAAATAAGCATCTAGAGAATAGTACTTGAAATTGGATGAGATAATTATATACTTTGAATTTGTTGAAAATAAAGTGAAAAAGTGTATATATCTCAAAGTAAGTGGGAGCAAATACACCTTCCTCATTCTTTATTGAGATGATATTTTGTTGGCAAGCAATGATCTAGGCATGCTGCATGAGGTTGAGTAGCTATTGCCTAGACAGTTTGACGTGAAAGACTTTGAAAATGCATCTTTTGTTCTAGGCATTAAAATCCAAATTGATAGTTCTCAAAACTTGTTGGGTCTCTCTTAAAGAGCATACATTGATCGCATATTAAAGAAATTTAATATGTATAACAGTAATCCTAGAGCTGTGACAACCTATAATGGTGATAAATTGACTTTGGCACAATATCCTAAAAACGATGTTAGAAGAGAGTCAAAAAAGAATATTTCTTATTTTAGTGCAATGTGAGCCTTATGTATGCTCAAGTTTGTACTAAACCAGATATTTCCTTTGCAGTAGATTTCTTGGGAAGATATTTATCTAATCCTGAACGGGACTATTGGGTTGCTATAAAGAAAGTTTTGAGATATTTGAAGGGTACCCAAAACTATATGTTAACATACAGGAAAGTTGAAAACCTTGAACTTGTGGGATAAATAGATTCTAACTTTTCTGGCTGTAAAGATGATAGAAAGTTTGTATCTAGTTATGTTTTCACATAAGCAATTGGAGCAGTTTCTTGGAAAAATGTCAAGTAGATGCTGTTGGGTTCATCCACGATACAGGCTGAGTTTGTAACATGTTATGGAGAAGTTACATAAGGTGTATGATTACACAATCTCATTGCTAAGATAATCATTTTCAGTTTTGTGTCAAGATTAATTCGAATGTACAGTGATAATATTACTGTGGCATTCTTCGTTAAGAATAATAAAAGTATTATAGGGTCTAAGCATATGGAAATCAAATACTGGATCTTAAAAGTGTTGCCAAAGAAAGATCACATAGAAGTAGAGCATATTATGATTGAATATATGGTTGTTGATCCTTTGACTAAGGGACTCCAACTTATTGCCTTTAAAGGGCATGTTGCTAGCATGGATTAATTGAGTCATTCGATGTCCTTGGTTAGTTAGAGTTAATATGTACGTTTGCTCTACTTATTTTTATTTTGTTTGAGACGTCATTTTGATGTATTTGGATTAGTATTATCTTGGTAATAATAATCATTGATGATTTAATCATACGTTTTTTTTGTACACACACACACATACACATATAAGCTTGGGGCATTTATCGTTAGGCTCTTGCTTTAAGATATAAGGAATTTTTCTTGCATACTTGTGATGCATAAAGTAGAGAAATTTATGACTGACAAATAAATAGCACATTATATAAATCATAAAGTTAGTGTTATATACTTGCTACAATACCACACTACCACAATCTTCTTCTTCTATCAATCGGTCAAAGGCTGAAGGGGTCTATCAATCAGTCATTTGCTAAGGTTGTTCTCAACACCAAACCTTCTCCAATCAAGACCAAGCCAACAATAGTCTTCATAGGGAACCTGTTGTCTCTTTCTCGCATGATGAAATCATCAAGCTGGCGGCTCTATTCAAATATGCCTTGGTTGGAAAGTTCTCACATGGAAGGCCCAATACGGAGATGATCAGGAAGTCTTTCACTGCTATAGGGTTTTTGGGATCGTTTTCATTAGGCCTTTTTGACCATAGACATGTCTTTATTAGATTTCATCTAGAAGACGATTTCCATTGTTGATGATTGACGGGCGGCCTCTAGATGGTTTATGAGTTCTAATGCATGTCTTTAAGTGGTATCTAGATTTCAGGCTAGACATGGAGTCATCACATGCTCCTGTGTGGATTACTTTTGATTATCTTTCGGTGCACTTCTTCGACAAAGCTGCTTTGTTCTCAATTGCGTCAGTTATTGGTTTCCTTTTGAAGATAGATACTGCAACTGCTAACTGTCTAGACCTAATGTTGCATGTGTGTGTGTGGATTTGGACTTGATTAAGGAGTTGCCTTGTTGAATCTGGATTGGTGTGGGTGAGGGAGGCTTTTGGTAGTCTATAGCTTATGAAGATTTGCCTTCTTATAGCCAAAAGTGCAATAAACAAGGGCACGATGTAATGCACTGCAAATGGGGTGTTCATAATGACAAGGATGCTAGCAGAAAAGAGAAAGATGATCAATGACAAAAGGCAGATCAATGACAGTAAATTCCAAAGAAAATTTTGACAGAACCTCTTCAGCAAAAGGAACCTCAGAATAATACAAATGACGATTCTGGCACTAGTAGTGTGTGACAGGTGGATTTTGTAGACCAAAAGGGGTAGCAAAATGAGGTTTATGAAAGATTATCTAATGTAGATTATAAGGTTGTGATGGGGTTTGGAACTTTGGAGCAGCAAGTGCCTATGCAAACTGATGTTGTAACTGGCTATCTTTCCCTGGTGCAAGTGCATGGAAAGGCTGTTGAGGCTGGTCATCATGGACTGGATTAGACAATGAAAGATGGTGCAAATGTGCTATAGGTGAACTCTGATGGAAGTCATATTCAAAGTGAGGAAGCTGTGGATGCTGTTGGTCCATCTCTAATGCAGGTGCAAGACTAAGCTAATGAAGGTTGTCGGCAGTAGCATGAACTGGTACTGGTGGATGCTGTCAATGTACTACAGGTGCCATGTGATACAAGCCCTCTTCAATGTGAGCTGATTGTAGAAGCAAAAGTGGAGGTTGGTAGCCTCTCTTCTCAGCCATTAGATGCTGGACAGAAAGTTGAAGAGGTTCCACGCAAGCTGGTTGGTTGTAAATTGGAAGCCTCTTCGGCTCAATTGTAAAGTTTTTATCAAACGGAAGATCAATGGAGACTTGAAAACTGAGGGAAGAAAAAAGAAACAAGGCCGAGGTTAGAGTCAGATAGAATTTTAAGATCTCAAGTAAGATTGTGCGCTAATGCATTTGAAGTTTTGTTCAATGATTTTTTTTTCTTGGAATATTAGGGGTGTCTTACATGCCCCAAATTTAAGAAGGCTTTAATTATGGTCTTTCATTTACAATTAATAACTATTTGTGAAGCAAAAATAAGTGTATCCAGAGTTGATTAGATTCGAATGAAGATTGGGATGGATGTTTGTTTTGACTAATAACTCAGGTTCAATTTGGTTGTTTCATAAGAGCGCATTATCTTGCTCATGTGTTGGTGAATCTGAGCAACATTTATCTATTTTATTGAATTCAAATTATTTTGCTGCATTGTGTAAATTGTCTTTTGTGCATGCTAAATGTATTGATGTGGAAAAGGTAGCTCTATGAAATTCGTTAAAAAATGAAGGTCAGCTTAGTTATCTTTGGTTGTTGGTTGGGGATTTTAATTTGGTAGTGAGTAGTGCTAAGACGAGATAGGTAGGCCATTTATGCTATTTGAAGCAATTGATTTCGTGTCCTTAATGCAAGAGCTTTAGGTTTTTGATGCAGGCTTTTAGGCTCTCCCTATGCGTGGTGTAACAATAGAGATGGCGTTGCTAGAGTGTAGAAGATATTAGATAGAGTTTTGATTAATAACGATTTTAAGGGGATAAATGTCTCTTTAGGGGTGCAGCAACTTTCTAGACATCCCTTATATCACACTCTGTTGCTGATAAGTGGGAAAACAAGATTGGATGACAGGACTAGATCATTTAGGTTTTTGAATTTTTTGGGCTTCTCGCTACGATTTTTTAAATCTTGTTAAGTAGGTTTTGTTAAGTAGGTTTGGTAGCATAATCAAAATGGATCGCCTTTGGTGGTGTTGATACAAAAACTGATTCTGTGAAACATGCCATAAGACTGTGGTCCAGACATATATATGGTGACATTTTTGGGAAGGTGAAACAACTAGAGGAAAAGGTGGCGAAGTTTGAATTGGAGTATGATTCTCATGGTACAAGCCAGTCATTAGATAACTTGTATGTAGCTCGGTCTGAGTTAAGCAAAGTCATGTGTATCAAAGAGATGCTTTGGCTGCAAAAAGCGTATGTGAAATGGTGGAAGGAAGGGGATAGTAACTCCAAATTATTTCATTTAGTTGTGGTAGAGCATAAGAGGCAAGCAATCATTCACTGAATAAAAAATTCTTCTGGTGAATGGGTATGTTCTTATGTTGGTGTTGGAAGAGCTCCTGAGATTATTTTTAGATTTGTTCACTTAGGGGGAATCTTAGATTTGTAGTGACTTAAGTCACATTCCGAAATTGATCACTAACAATGAGAATTTGAAGGTAGAGCAATGTCCAACTTTTGAGGAAATTCGGGAGGCAATTTTTTCAATGGATGGGGAAAGTGCAATTGGTCTAGATAGGTTCACTGGCAAATTCTTTACTATGGCATGGGATATTGAAGCAGATGATGTGTGTAAGGTAGTCATGAGCTTCTTTGTGATGAGCAGCTTTCGAGGAGCATTTTTTCTACTCTAGTGGTATTAATTCTTGATTATGCATTGGATGCTCTCTGCCCCAGGAGGGGTGCAAGAGCATATTAGGCAGGGGTTCTTGGTGATTGTGGCTTGGTACATATGGGGTGCACGTAACAAAGCCAGGTTTGAAGGGAGAGCTTGTCAGGCTGCGGATATTATTAGTTAGGTCATGTGTTTGGTACAGAAAATGGGGGAGGCTTGCTTCTTTACAAGGGTGAATTGTAAAGGGGATGAAAGGATGTTGAACCAAAAAGTCAGGGCTTCTAAGGTGTGGAAGAAGAGCGAGCCTATTTCCATGTCATGGGAAGAGCCGAGGGTGGGCTTTGTTCAACCTAATATTGATGCTTTTGTGCATGGTGAGGTAGTAAGAGGAGGAGGGATTGTTTGAGATCACTTAGGAAGCCCAGTCTTTGCGTTCTATAAGGTGCTAGAGGAGGTAGCAGTGTTCGAAGCTGAAACTCTTGCTCTGTATTATGGCCTTCAACTGTACGAAAATAGGGGTTTAAATTGTATTGAGGTTGAAGTGGATTCGCAAGTACTCCAGTGGTTAGTGTTTGGTTCAGGTTCATCAAAGTGGCCTTTGTGTCTTACTATCCAAAAGATTAAGCATCTGTTGTCAGAGCTTAATGCTACAATTCGACTTATTTATAGGGAGACGAATACAGTGGTGGACTCGTTTGCTGGCTTTGACTTCTCATGCAACGTTTTATATGACTCATAAATCAATAAATAGTTTAGATAGGTTTAATTTTCCATATATTAGGAATATTCTTGTACAGGAGTAATACTCATTGTTTTATATTTATTATCTTTATTTGTTCTGAGATTAGGTATGGCCCCCCTTTGACTTTGTAAATATGTTTTAATAAAATTTGGGCTAGTATACCTCCCCGTGTACAATTTTTTGTCAAAAAAAAAAAAAAAAACCTTTGGATTTATCATAGTTTAGGCTTATAAGCCTATGCAACTTTGCTCATAAAATTATATAAAAAATTTTGACAGCAAGGTTGGCGATAGTTCTTCCCCATATTATTTCAGTTCAGCAAAGTGATTTTATTATGGGAAGATTGATATTTGATAATTTTTTGTTAGTTCAAGAGTTTTTTGGTGGTATGCAGAAGAGAAATATGGCTGGAAACTTTGTGTTGAAGTTGGATATGGCAAGCTTATGATAGGGTTTCATGGCTTATTTAATGCATATCTAGAGGGCATTTGGTTTTGGAGAAAATAGATTGATATGGTTTGGAGGTTGGTATCCAATTGTTGGTTTTCAATAATTATAAATGGGGTGCCTAGAGGATTCTTCAAGTCTTCTTGAAGATTGCATTAAGGGGACCCTATTTCACCTGCTTTGTTTGTTATTGCTGTTGAGGATCTCTCGTGCTCTTTGGAGAGGCTGCTTTAAGGAGATGTTTTACTCCTTTTAAAGTCCCAATTGGATGTCCTATTATAACTCACCTAGGTTGATGATATCATAATTTTTTCAGGGGCTACAAAAAGAACGTTGGAGCTGATCATGCAGGTGCTGAGAAGTTACGAGGACGCTTTAGGGCAAATTATTAATGCTGCCAAGAGTGGTTTCTTGTGTTCCTCAAATACACCTAGAGGGAGGAGACTGATGATTAAGTAGGTCTCAGGGTTTTTGGAAAAATCTTTCCCTGTAAGGTATCTTGGATGTCCTTTATTCCTTGGTAAATGTAAGAATACCTATTTAACTAATCTTTGTTGCTCTATTATGAAAAAAGTTCTTGCATTACAGAATAGATTTTTGGTTGTAAGTGGAAGGCTTATATTGATTAAGCATGTCTTATCTTTAATTCCATTACATATTTTAGCTTCTTCCAATCCACCTAAGGGTTTCTTTGTGCAATTGGTGAAGATCTTTGCGAGGTTTCTAGGGTTCCGATGGAGAAAATGCTAAGTATCATTGGTTCAAGTGGGACAAGTTATGTCTACCTACAAAGGAAGGTGGGATTGGGGCCAGATCTTCGGAGCAAATGCACAGTGCTTTTTCGTTAAAATTATGGTGGAAATTTAAAGAGCAAAAATCTTTATGGGCCACATTCATGGATATGAAATACTGCAAACCATTGCACCCCTCGAATGTACAAATAGGAAGATTAGACTCTATGACATGGAGGTGAATGTTGGGTGTGCATGACTTGGCTAAGGAAAATATGTGCTGGAGATTACATGATGGTTCCCTCTCAAATGATTCGAGAAATGTTGGAGAGGATGCTCAGATAATTTGGAAGTTGACATCATCAAGGGCTTTCACCATGCAGACTGCCATCAATGTTGTGCGGGTATATAATTAGTGCTCATTTACTTTTAAGAAAATCTAGAGTGTAGGGATTCCTGTAAAGATATCGTTCTATATGTTTAAAATGTTGCATAGGAAAATTCCTATTATTGGATGTTCTCCAGAGGTTTAACATTCATGGGCCTTCTTTGTGCTTTGGTTGTGATAATCATTTTTTAGAAACACCAGATCATGTTTTTGGCTAGGGGGATATTCTAAAGAAATATGGAATTTTTTTAGGGCACTTGTGGGGATTTGTTCCAAATATAATGATATTTGCATGAGGCTTATTCAATGGTGGGTGTTTCTTAAAAAGAATGAGTTCATATCATTTTTGCTTCAGATTTGCTCAATTCTAGTTACCTGGAACTTGGGAAAAGCAAGAAATACTTTCTTTTTTATAGGGGGAGGGACGCTAGACTTGGGAACGAATTATTGCTCTAACATTCATGGACATACAGCTAGTGTTTGAGAGAAGATTTAATATATTAGTCTCACAATCCAATTGGTTGAAGTTATGTTCTTGTTATGCCTCTCAGAAAAAGAAAAAGCAGGTGATAATGGTTAAATGGAAGACATTGGTGCAATTTTTTAAGTTAAACACGGATGGTTGTTCGATGGATATTCCGGGACAATGTGGTGGTGGGGGTTTATCAAGAGAGGGAAAAGGGTGATTGTTATTTGCTTTCGCATGTTCATTGAATTTTGGAACAAGTTTGGAAGCAAAGATGAATACTATGTTACATGGGATGAAATTATGTGTGTATAAGGGGTTTTCTCCTTTGCATTTGGAACCTAAATCCTTAATCTTGGTTAATATTATTCAAGGCTTGTGGGATTTTCTATGGTAGTTACACTCTTTGATGATTTAAAGTCAAAAATTCCAACAGCATTTCTCATTGCTTTAGACAAGGAAACAAACTAGCAGATCACTTAGCAACAATGGGACTTAAGGAAATGAAGGACTTATATTTTTCATGATTTTACATCTCTTCCACAAGAAATCTGTGGAGCTATTTGTCTTGATCAATTAGGTTTCCCATCTTTTTGGTTTTTTTTTTCATAGATAGTAATTTATGTTAGCATTGGATTAGAAACATGGCACGTAAGGGATTAGTACTCCTAATTTCTTTTTCATTTTATCTTTTTGTGATCATAATCATGTAGTAGAGGTAAGGTTCTTGTCCCCTTCTACAAACTTTTTTGATTGTTAATAAAATTTGGGGCTGGTTTCCCCCTCCCGTGTACGGAGTTTTGCAAAAAAAAAAAAAAAAAAGTATTTTTAACCATCGAAAGAATCATGTCACATTAATTGATACTAATTCTGCTATAATTTGATATTGAGAATTTTGTTTCACAAAATGGTATTTTAGAATAATCCATTGAACAATATAAATTGAGCTCGTAAAGTTTTAAAGTATTATTTTGGCATAAAGAATTAACTACAATTAATGCCACCCAAGTAGGTGAATGTTATATTTTTAATCTAACTATGGGCTTACATTAACTGTGATTAATAGTTGAGACAAGATAGTCAAATATGAGACATAACGTGGACCATTATTTTATTTTATTTATTGGGCCTATTATTCTAAAATAATAAGATGTGGATGAATTGTGTAGGCCTATTAGGGGTTGTTAGATAGAGATTCTTATGTGTCTAATATATAAAGAGTGCTAAATCTTCTCTCTAAAGATCTGAAAAACAACTAAATTCAGTTTTTATCTCTCTACTATTCTGGAAACTTAGTCACAAGATTCGGAGAAAAGAACCAGGTGCATTTGATCAGTGATCGCATTCTTGTTTCCGCTCAACATGTCATTGGATAAAAAATTAGGTTCTATCTAACTATTCTCTAAATTTGTATTCTAAGTACTCACTTATAATCTTGTATAGAGAATAAATTTTATTCTATCATTTATTTATATACTGATTTATTTTGTGTCGATATGCTTTTAAATTGAAGCGTCTAGCACTTTTTGTTAGATTGTACGTTTTCAAATTCGTGTGGCCATTACATTTCAATAGACTACATAGCACCTTAGAAGCTATTTCTGGATAACTTAGATCAGCTGCGTTAAAATAGAATAATAGATTTCAAAGCTAGAAATAGAAAAAGGTTTCTTACAGTTCATTGTACATATTGATTGAGGAATAAAACATCTGTTGTGACGAACTTGTCCATCAGAATTTTATTGAAAATTGAGTCCTTTTCTCAATTTTCTCCTAGTGCCCAAATATGGAAAAACAAACTGCAGTTCATTTAGTTCATAACAAAAATGGGAGGGAGAGAGAGAGAGAGAGAGAGAGAGAGAGAGAGAGAGAGAGAGAGAGAGAGAGAGAGAGAGAGAGAGAGAGAGATAGAGAAGTCAGAATAGATTATTACATTCCTTAAGGTTTACGGAATATTCTTCCAGTAAATATGGCTGCTTCAATCACCTTTCTGATAATGCTGACAACAACATCCACGGAACATGTATTCCCTTTAAAGGTTGGTGCCCTTGACATATAAAACCCGTTCACGCAATTGAGGAAATTTTTGTTACACTCTTCGTTAAGATAGTCATCTGCAAAATACAACCAATGGCATTACTCGTAAAATACACATGGTAAAAATAGCTTTTAAATATTCAAAAGTACACACTGTTCGTGACATTTGAACCACACCAGGTAGGTGTTGAAATCTTTTTTCCCCCTTCTCAGGTCATCATCATTACATTTATTAGCAGTAAAGTGTAAATGATACATTGCTTTGTTTGTCTACACTCTACCCTTGTCGCCTTAATTAAATGAGTGCCTTGAATTGCAAGATTAAATGTCAAAAAAGGGGAAATGGCTATTTTCTAGATAATTGGACGAATTATCAATAGTTGTGATTTCTCATTAACAATAATAGAAAGAAAAGAAAACAATGATGGGGCTAAGGGGCACAATATCAACTTGTAAAGCACATTGCCAAAATCAGGGTAGTTTTATGTGGCTGCATCAGTATATAATCAAAAACACAAAACACCCAATGAGAGGGACATATTTGACATATTTAAGCAATTGATTAAGTAGGTTCATAGCTTCATTTGTAGATCTTGTAATTTAAAAGAGTATGCTGACATAAAAAAAATAATATAAAAATACTTAAATATCTTTGTTTTAAATTATAAGATCCCAAGTGAAGTTGCGGATTGAGTCCATGACATAATTTTCTAAGCAAGTGAGACTGTTCTTTTCTTTTCTTTCTTACTTGAGACCCTTTTTTTCCTAATGGGGACCCCACTGCCACGTGATCGAGCCTAAAAAGTCCTCGAATTAAGTATAACATGGCAATTCGCATACGATAGCAAGTTTCTAAAGACTTCGGAATTCTATAACATCACCACCTGAAGTGAGTTATTTTTTTATATGGAAGAAATAAAATATCCTGCTTCAATTTATCAGCCCTTTGTAATACAAGACCAAATTGCATTAAAAATGTATAAATTTGGCAATTCTGATAGTGTTCGAATTGTCCTTTGTCCATTTTTTAGCTTGCTTCATCAATTAGGAAAATTGTTCTATGCGCAAATCGTGGAACTTCCACTAAAAAGTTTTGGTAAAAAATTGATTAGTTTTCTTATGTTAACTTCCACAAATACTCACAACTTTTCTTATGTTAAATTTTTTTTTGTGTTAACAAAGACAACATTCAAACACTGTTGCCCTGAAGACAACGCTGCCTGCCCACTGTACTACATTTGTAATTGAACTTTCGATGATGAAAACCGGCTTACCGTTTTTTCTTTGTATGCACTTGTCATGCTCCATACAGCAAGCATCTAAACCGTCACATGGCGCCTCCCCAGGACAACCGCTGTACAGGAGCCCACAATACTTTCCATATCTCAAAAATGGAGCCACTGCCATTCAACAAAATCCCAAAAAAACATATAATCTCTGAAAAGAATAACAAAAACTCGTGTGGAAAAGCCATCGGTATGGTACCATGAGAGGGAGTTTAAAGGAAAGAAATCATACCTCCACAGAACTTGGATTCACATGTCCTGCTACACTCTTTTTTCTACAAAGTTGAAAAAAAAAAGAATTCGTAAAAGAAAAAGAAATCGGATAATTTGAAGCAGAAGAAAACCTTAGAATGCTAACCAATATTATGGCCGGATCTAATTGTACACCAATTTTCAGTGCAATTGAGGGAACAGCATAAAAGTGAAGGGTGAAAATTAAAAATGAGAGAAAGATAAGAACTTGTGCCGACTTCAATGACACAGGAAGAGGTGACGCCATTCAAGAAGAGTTGCACAGAAAGTGATTGGAAGCTTTGTTTTGCTTAAAAGCTCTGATTTATAGGGAGAATATGGTTGAGGGGGAAGAATGGTGTGAGGTGTATGGTAAAGCCAACGAGAAAAGGGATTAATTGAGTCAGTGTGGACTCAGGAAGAGGTTGGGATTTGTCTTGTAACGTCCCGTGACATGTTTTTGTAGCGTTATTCACACTTCTTGCCAACAAGAATTTTTTTCTATTAGTACACAGGAGGGAATTCCAATCTCAACGGTTTATACTACACAGTATATGGAATGTATTGCTATTATGGTTTATCACAAGAGCTATGCATCTGTACTAACTCATTAAAAATGGGGGCTATATTCTGCTACTAAAAATAAATAATTGTACCAAATAAATTTGCTTACAGAATTTATAAGGGCTATGCTTGAAAAATAATGGCTAAATTAGCTTATGAAGCTTGTATGAATAAATATTTGTTACACGCTGCAATACTATTGTATTTACACTAACATACTTTTGGAGTAATTTCTAATTCTAATACAAAGAGAGAGGCCCCTCCTCCTACTCCTCCTTCGAGAGAGAGAGAGAGAGAGAGAGAGCATAACCAGTCTCTTCCAATATTTTCTTTATCTTCTTCCTCTCTCTCTCTCTCTCTCTCTCTCTCTCTCTCTCTCTGTTTATTTATTTAATTTTTTTTTGAAGGAGGGGGGGGGGGGGTTGCGGGGGGGGGGAATGTGAGAGGTAACACAAAAAAAAGGTAAGTAAACTATCTTCCACATTCTCACACCCCATTATTTTCATGCTACACCAGCTTGTATCTATCTTATCTTATATTACTAAATCTATAAACATCAATTAGTGTCTTAAATAAACACTTTCCACCATTAATTATAAAGGACGTAGAAAACAAAGGCATGTAATCAGTAAGATAATGGTATGATCAAGTCTATAATTATATGTGACCCTGATTGACATTAATGAAGTATGTTATAGGTCTCTCCGACGTTTTATACATTCATCTCTTGTAATTGATTTTCTTCGAATGTACAGGTTTTTATTCCACTAATATAAATCTCGGATGTGTAAGCTTTTCCATTTCTCTTTTGCTTCTTTTGTTACACTGTCAAGAGGTTTGTGTAGTACCCATTTCCTTAATTTAACATTTAAGGAAACTGGAAATTGGATGCTGTAGTAAGAGTCAAACTTTAAAATATTGCCAAAAAATGTGATTCTACCACTACTCTGAACCACTGCACATTCTTTTCGATATTAAAATGCATTTTCATAAGCAGCAATATAATATAGATTCCATCGAAAAGAAACAATACTGCATTTGTATCTATACTATTTTGGAATCCACATTATTTGTTGTTTTGTTGCCATGTACTCAGACAATTGAGCATGTGTTGCTTAGCTGATGTGGTATGAGGAATATATTTCTGTTTTTATTAGAATGTATACGATCGAATTTGATAATGCAAGACAAGGAGATTTTATCTTAGAACTAGAATTATTTATTGTTTCATGTTATACACGTCTCAAATATGTGTATTAAGAATTTACTCGCACATGTATAACAGATTTTCCCACGAGATAATTAATGAGTATTAATATAAATTTAATAGGTGGCTTTAACTTGCATTAGTTGCAGTTCAATTTCTCGCTTCTTTGATTCCAGAATGCTTTTGACTTTTTTCACTAAAAAGACTTTTTAAAAAAGGTTTTGGCTCATTATATCAATTTTTACTTGGCACCCCAAATTTTAAGTTGATACACTTTGCTCCTGAACTTTTTATATCTTGTCTCGCTTTATACCTTAAACTCTTTAATCCATCCCGCTTTGCACCGAATTCTTTGACCCTTCTCATTTTTTATCAGGAACATTTTTACCCCTCACACTTTGGTTTAATTGTTAAGGTGGTTGCGACATTAATTGTTTTCTCCCAACTATCCAATTGATGAATTTTGTTAAACTCAGTGATGATGGTTTAATTGGATGAGCAATCAAATAATAATGGTGAAAGAATGGAAGAGGAAAACCGTTAATTTTATGATTACTCTTAATAATTAGATTAACATGAGACAGAACAATGACTTTGGAGTGCAAATTTTCCCCAATTCAAATTTAGAGTGCAAAGTAAAAATTAATGCAGAGTTGAAATCTGGATGCATTTAGAAATATTTATATTTTATGAACTCACGAGTTTGGAGGTGTTTAGATGTTAGATGTCTTGGCTATGGTCGCGGGACCTATGAGTTTACTCTAATTTTATCTCGCCATTTGTAGATCAGTGACAATTACATTGGGTTGTAATATGTTAATACACAATTGTGGGTTACTTATAATCTTATCAAGAACAAAATTGATTAGTGGTGTTTAAGGGCTTCAATGCAGAGAAATTTACACTTCATTTGAATTGTCGTTCTTTGTGGTGTTTCTTTCAAAAATATTATTGTCACAATTATAGATATTGTTTTAGATAAATATATATGTGAGATAAAAATGTGTTTGAATTCGTGTTTAAAATTTTATAAAAATATGTTTTTAAAAATTATGTCCATCCTCAATTTTTGTGACGTTTCAATTACTAAAGCTGTAGCATTTCAAAATGTACCAACAGTGGTTGGTTGATGTGTTTGATTTCAGTTCACATCCATTAATTTTTTCATCTTTGTAACGGAGCAGACAGCTAGAAAATCTAACTCAAAAACCTAGAAAATTGAATGTCATAGGAAGTTGTCAAAAATGAACTTGCTTATTTACATACCTCCTTTTAAACTCAATACACAAGATCTTTGCTAAAGTCAATGAAAATCAATTTATCTACATTAACTCCAGGATCTTTGCTAAAGTCAGTTATCCATGAAAGACAGATTGAAAATCGGGTTCTCATGTTTTCCGTTTTTCTTTTCTTGTTTTATTGCTTTGCCTTTTTCTTGACATACCTAATGGTTTCTAAAGCTGGTCAAATCTATCGAATTCCGAACGCCTGAACAAAAAAAAAAAAAAAAAAAAAATCCGGAGTCAGTGTGTCAAAATATCTTCATAGTTTCCAGTCTCTGTTTCATATGGACTCACACCCTATCCTTTTGTTTTCTTCTGGTCAGAAAATATCTTTTGCCTTTGTCCAAAAATATCTTCCTGGGTCGTGATTGTAAAGTGTAAGTCTTGGAATCTCAAATGTGAAAGATGAAGTAAACTTGCTTTTGTCACAAAATAATAACTCGTAAACGGACCGATCTTTCACCACTTGAAGTAAATGTTGTCAAATGTGGACCATCGCACCACATATTTGTTGAAATGAGTTATACATAGGTAAGTGTTAAGTTATAGTTATAAATATTCATTTGAAATTTGAAATTGTATCAATTTATGATAAGATTGGGTGGTAGTTAGAATAATTATTATCCTGTAACGAGAATATATATCATTGTAATTCTATAAAAAGGAGCAATTCAAAAAATTTCCGCAGGATCCTTTCTTCAAAACTTGTTTTATTAACATGGTATCAGAATAGGGATGCTAGGGTATTTGCTCAAGTGCCACTCTAGTATAATCTTAAACAAAAAACCATGGTGGAATCATTTGAAATTGTATAAGGTGGGAAAGGACAGGCTGACGTAGTTTTTGAAAACTGGGCCACAAGAATGATAAAAGTCTTGAATAGATGTCAGAAGTCTCCACAAACCAGTGATTCTTCCAAGCTTAGATCGGCATTAGGTTGGACGATACCAACTATGCACGTTGATCCAAAGCAGTTGAGGTGTATATCTCGAGTAAAGACAAGTTGAGATACATCAATAATGAACTTTCTCAACCTTCGCCAATAGATCCGACATATAGATAGTGGTGGACTAAAGATTCAATTTTGAACGGATGGCTGATAAACAACATGGTTTCATCCCTATTCCACAACTTCATCCGCTTTCCAACTGCCAAATTAGTATGGGATGTTGTTGCCACAATATACTATGATGGACTAATACATCTCATATATGATTTGTAGTGAAGGGTGACTAAGATGAGATAGGCTGGAGGGCCAATTGAAAAATATTATGATGACCTGCAATGCTTGTAAAGAGAGATTAACTTCCGTCGACCAAATCCAACGAAATGTGCTACCGATATCAGTAGCTATAACTCTTTCATATAGGAAGAAAGGGTATACATTTTCCATGATGGATTAAATGATTGATTGGATAAGATCTGCGATGATATCCTGCGAATGAAGCCGTTTCTAACAACGGAAGAGGCATATGCTTGTGTACGACGTGAAGATAGTAAACAGTCTGTAATATTGACAGATGGGGACAATACAATCAATAGGCTGCCTTCAAAAATAGTAAAATTTCAGACTCCACTGCAGGTTCTAGATTAGCATTTCATTCTACCATTAGTGCTAATGATTCCAACACGAGTTTTGGTTGTATGGCTTTTGTATATCTGTACAAAACCAACAAAGTAAATTAGACCGTGCACTGTCTGTTGTGTCTTTCTTGGATATATCATTCACAAAAAGGATTATCAATGCTGTGATCCAACCACCAATAAGTTGTATGAAATAATGGATGTTACCTTCTTGGAATTGGAGACATTTTCTCATTGATGTCCAATTCTTCACTTCACAGAGAGATAAAGAATAATGAAGAGCAAAATTGGCCGGAATTGACATGGTCATCATGGCCAAGTACTGATGAAGCTGATTTATGTGTGAGTTTTGATTTGCCCACTGCTAATTTACTAATTGTTGCTACTGATTTGCTAGCTATCGATTCTCCAACTACTGATGGTGGTAAATCTAATTGCTCATGTTTGAGAGTGGAATGACTTCTTCGACTGATGATGTTGTTACATATATGTCTCTTGATGCTGCTAATATAACCTATTCTCCCTTGACACCAGATCATTAGTCTCCTAAGAATATTCTTGAGATAAGCATTCTTTTGCTCCCATTGTTGATTTGGATACTACTAGTAGATATGTGTTACATAACAGATCAAAATGTGGCAAGCTACCTAATCAATATTCCCCAAAAACTTATGCAAAAGAATCCAAGTGTCCCATTCCATTGCCAATTATGTCTCAGCTCACCAATTATTTGAATCTCTGGAGACCTTGTACATAATGTGCAATTAGCTGATATTTCGAGCAACGTGTATGCTGCGCTTATGGATCCAAATTGGACACAAACTATAAAAAATGAGATGTAAGCATTGCAAAAAAAAAAAAAAAAAATGATACACAAATTTTAGTCCAACTATCAAAAGAAATGAAAACCATGGGAAGCACAAAGTTGATGGGTCGATTGACTGATATAAATCTCAGCTTATAACTAAGAGGTACATGCAAACTTGTGGTGTCAGTTATCAAGAGACCTTCTTATCAGTGTCAAAATTTGATACAGTCAGAGTTCTACTATCTCTTGTAGCCAACTTAGATTGGCCTTTACATCCATTCAATGTCAAAAATACTTACTCAAATAATGACCTCGAGGAAGAAGTCTATATGGATATGCCACCAGGATACTCTACGGTTCCAAAAGTTAACAACATCTGCCAATTGTAGAAAACTCTTTATGGATTGAAATAGTCACCTCATGCTTGGTTTGGCCAATTTACACAAGTTATAAAGAAGTATGAATATCACACAGCAATTAAAACTATACTTTATATTTCATGCATCGACTTGGCAAAATAATAGCTATAATAACCCATGTTGATGAGATGATTATCACAAATAATGATGAAGAGGAAATCTCTAGCTTGCAAGATCAATTGGTAGCTGAGTTTGAGATGAAAAATTTGGGGAATCAAAAACAATTATTGAAAATTGAAGTGGCTAGTTCGACACAAGAAAGTTTCCTCTATAAATGGAAGTAGACACTTGATCTCTTGGTAGAAGTTGGGTTATTGGATTGTAAACATATTGACACATGGTTTGTTCAGAACCACAGACTTCAAAGGTTAATTAGTAAGCTGATCTATCTATTCTATACTCCTCCGGATATTGCCTATGTTGTAAGTGCAACCAGCCGACTTATGCATTCTTCGCGTGATCAGCATATGGAAGCTATGATATGGATTCTTAGATGTTTAAAGGGTTCGCCTAAGAAAGGTACTCTATTTTCTAATAACAATCATCTTAATATTGATGATTCCACTTATGCCGATTGCATAGGAGATACTGTCAATCGAAAATCAATATCATGCTACTTCATCTTTGTCGACGATAATCTAGTTATTTGAAAGATTAATAGACAAAAGGTGGTGACATTGTCAAGTGCAAAAGCCAAATTAAGAGGAATGGCTGAAGGTGCATGAATTTTTGTCTTTTAAAAGATTGATAACCTATATCAGTTTTGCTCCAAAGACATAATGAATTTGCTTTGTAATAATAAAGTAGTGATTGATATTAGTTATAATCCAATTCTTCATGACCACATTAAATATATTGAAGTGGATCGGCACTGCATCAAGAAAAACCTCGAAGAAAAAATGATTAGATTTTCATTTATGAAGTCCAAGGATTAGCTGGCCGATTTATTCATCAAAGCTGTGTCGCAAAAAAGTTTCTACAACTCACTAGGCAAGTTGGAAATTTATGATGTCTATGCACCAACTTGAGGGGGAGTGTTGGAATGAATTGTAAACAGGTAGGTGTTAGGTGATAGTTGTAAATATCCATATAAAATTTAAGGGTTCATTTGGTTGGCAGACAGGAGGAGATGGGATGACTCATCCCAAGATTATAGATCTTAAGATGACTCATTCGAAGATTCACAATCCCATCTATCCAGCATTTGGTTAATTGTACATTTGGTGGGATTTTCTAAAAAATAGTCCTATCCGGTGTTTGGTTAGAGACAGGATTATCATTTTATTCACTAAATTATCCCTAGACTTGTATAATTATTTTTATTTGGTAATTTAATATATATTCAAATAATATTCCAAGAATTATAATATGCTAAAATATAAATATAAGAAATAGATAAATTATTATTTTTATTTCGTAATTGTTGAAAAATTTGTGAACTAGCTAAATAATAGTAATACGAGTAGGGGTGGCAATAGGATTGAGTTTTAGATTGGCGATTCAAGTATAATAGACAACCCACTGAACTGCACTTAACCCAACAACCCGCCAACTTGTGAAGAGTTGACCCGAACACAACTAGCAATGGGTTGGCCGGTCGTGGGTTGACCCCATTGGACCTAGAAAAAACTTCATATGCCATTATTAGGGAAGTTTTTTGGGTCAACGGTTGACCCGTCAACCCATTTGACTCGAAAATCTTCCCTAATGTGAATTTTTTTTCATGTCAAACAGGTTGACTCGAACCCAAACCATACCTTTTTTTTTTTTTTGGGTTAGACAGGTCAACTTGACTCCAACTCGAACTCCTTTTTTTTTTTTTTTTGGCAAAACCTCGTACACGGGGAGGGACGCCACCCCTAAATTTTATTAATATTAATCTAATACAAATGAGAGGGGGACATAAACCTTACCTCTCTTATTAATACAATTTGGAGAATGAAATATAAAATTTAAATAAGGAGTACTTACTCCCTTTACATTATTTAATGCAAAAGACTAAAACTTAAAAATACTTGAATCAAAATGCAGGAAATCCTAAATGATCTAACCTAACTGCACCCCGAGCTTCCTTTGGAAGGGAAGAAAAGCTAGAAAATACTTCCATACCGTTGAGTGCCAATCCCTCATTTGCCAAAATATCTGCAGGTTTGTTGGCTTCTCTATAGTAATGATCGATACTAATGATATTAACGCGAAACTTACCCAGCTCATCGAGAAGAGGCAACAAAGCCCAAGGACAAATAGATTTACCTGAAACAATATTTAACAATGCCAAAGAATCCGTTTCCAAGTAAGTTTTATTGAAGCCATGACTACTACACACTTTCACCCCTTGAATTAAAGCTTTGAATTCAACTTCTAAAATCACACCCACATCTAAAGAGCAAGCAAAAGCAAGGACAAACCTCCCATAAGAATCCCTTAAAATACCTCCATCACCACAAGGACCAGGGTTCCCTTTTGAACAGGCATCAGTATTAAGTTTAAAGCATTCAACTGGAGAAGACCATTTCACTAGTTTCACACTAACTCTTTTTTTCAAATGGAATATAGAAGATTCCAACTCGAACTCAACTTGTTTGTTGGCAGGTCAGTCGGGTCTGACCCAAACCTGCCAAGCTTTGATTGATCCAAACCCATTATTTTCGTGTCAGGTTCATGTCATGTCGCAAATTGCCACCCCTAAATATGAACAAAATCAATAAATGATTCAATCACAATAAAATTTTTAATAAAACAATGGTCGAAAGAAAAAATATGGAATCATTCCTTTGATTTTGAGAGTCCTAAATATGGAATCATACCTTTAATACTACTTAAAAAACCCTACCAAATATGGGATGACATGGGATTAGTTATCCAATCTTGCGTCATCTCATGAAACAAACGTACCCTAAAAGTATATCAATTAGTGATATGATTTGATAGAGATAAGGTTAGGTGGTCGTTAGGATAATTAGCCTATATAAATGGACATTGTAGCAATGTAATTCTATAAGGGGGAGCACTATAGAAAATTTTTCCAAGATCCTTTCTTACAAACTCTTTCTTATTAACAATATTGACATCTTGATTGCTAAAATTTCAGGATGACCTTTACCTAACAATAGACAGGACCAAACATAAAATGTTAATTATACTTTAGACGGCCAAGGTAGAGTTTCTTTAGAGTACATAAGAATACATAAGTATAAACAAGTTCGGCAATGTCGTTCAAGTATTTAAAAAAAAAATTTATATTCTCCACTTTTTATTTTCTAGACCAAAAATCTCTTATGTTGTGCTTACCAATTTTGCATAAAAAATTTAGGTGTTATTTCTAATGGGTGCGTTACAAGATAATTCGCATTTAATGACACTAATAAATGCCACTTTTATGGTGGTATTTTGTATTTTTTTAAAGGCAATATTGATGCTACTATGGATGTAATATCCTTGTTATAGCTGTATTTTAGTAGTTGCACCCGGAATCATGACATGAGAAAATGCCAACACCATTAAATATTAATTACACTTAGGAATGCCATAAGTTTGAGTTTATGCACCATTTCAAATGCCATTATTTGAATTTTTTGATACTTTCATATGCCACTAAAATTTTTTTATAGAAGTTAAAAGAAAATCTAGACAATACAATGAATTTAATTCTATTTAAATTTCTAATTGATTCCAATTTTGAGAAAGAAAATCATTCAAGCAAAAACAATTCAATTAGTTAATCAAGCGAAAACTCTATAACAAATACAATGGCAATGTTCCTAAAAAATCTAGTAATGCAAGCTTGTAAAAAAACCTTAAAACTCTCTCTACTTTGTCTTCCTCCTAAAAACTAGGAGTTTGAATTTGAATTTTCTTCTGCAAGCTTCGTCTCTTTCTTTTGCTTTAGGATTATCATCTTCTACGTAAGGGTTGCTTGGATTGTAAGGTATGGTTGCCTCCCAACCTTTGGTTGGAGGGCAAGATCCTCCATCTCCTTCACAACAGAAGTCTTTCTCCTAATTATTTACACAACCTATCCATGTTTCTCCAATTTCCATTCAATAACCTTCTTCTTTTAAGGGGAAGCTAGCAGTGTTTTTTTTTTCGCAGGATAACATAAGTAAATTGGCTTCTCCTTTTCTACTATCTCTGGTGGGAAATTCTCTCGTGGACGTCTGAAACTTGAGAATATTAGAAAATTCTTCCACTCTTTGGTTCTTCGAGCAACTGTTGACGTTGGTCATCTTGATGCTAGGCACATACTTATCCATTTTCACTCTTAGTCAAATTTTCATAGAATTTGGACAAGAGGGGTTTGGCAGATCGAAGGCTTCATCATGTGCACGTTTCGCTAGACTTCTAATTTTCATGTTGAGCGCGAGCCATCGATTGCTCTTGTCTGGTCATCTTTGCCTTGTTTACCAATTCATTTTTTCAATAAGCACAGTTTTTTTTCCATTGTCAGCACTATTGGCAAACCTTTGTATGTTGATAAAGCAACAGCCTCGCTAATACGCCCAAGTGTGGCTCATGTGTGTGTGGAGATTGATTTGCTGAAGGAAATTCCAAAAAGGTTGTGGGTTGGTATCTCTAGTGTGTCACAAGATTTTAGTAGACGATTAAAGCTAAAAACCTCCCTAAATATTCTGATGTTCGTTGGAATTTGGGTCACTCCAATCTAGAATGTAAAAAGAATGGAGTTATGGATGAAAATGCAAGAGAGACGCAGGGAAAGAATGATGGTGAGTTTGGTGATCAGAGAAAGAAAATCACTCGTAAGTATGTCCCAATAAACGTAAAGAATGATCATATGGGCCAAAGGGTTTCTATTGAGGGTGAAAGGCCCTCGAATGTACAGACTAAAGACGGTGTGTAGGCTTCAAAAGGAAATCACTCAAAATTTGCAATAGCAATCTCTAGTAGCTGATAGCGATAAAGAGCACGTTGAAGGGTCTGCTGAGATGGATGAGAAGCTTCCCATTGTTGCTAGAAATCTCTCTCCTCGGTGTCGAAATTCTCATTCGAATAAGGAAATAGAGATGTCACTTGTTGGAAATTTGGAAGTTGGATGTTTGGAGGAGTGGCCAAAGCCATCTGCTAGAAAAATGAAAGGCATACGTGCACGATTGCCATCAGATATGGAGCTAAGGTCTATGTCAAAAAACTCACTAACGATTTTACAAAATTTATCTGATGATTAAATCCTTATATTGGAATATTAGGGGTGTCTCCAAACCCCCCTCATTTAAGAAGATTGAAAAGGTTAGTTCATTTACATCATATTCAATTTCTGGTGATATGTGAATCGAAAAAGGAATCTCATTGGATTGACTCTTTCAAGATAAAATTGGGGTTTGATATTTGTATGTCGAATCTGGAGGGTTCTATATGGATTTTTTACAACATGCCATTTTCTTGTTCTTTTGTTGGGGGGAGTGTACAACATTTGTCCATATAGGTTCAACATGTGCACTTGCCGTGTTTGTTTACTTTTTCTACAATTCATGCAAAGTGTACAATTGAAGAGAGATTGGAATTGTGGAATGATTTGCTAATGGACAAGCCTAATTCTGGAGCATGGTTAGTGTGTGGTGATTTTAACGTAATTGTGAAGTCCAAGGAGAAATGAGGTGGAAGAGCTTTTAGACCAGTTGAGGCTGTAGATTTTTTATCGTTTATGGCTGCTGGTAATCTTTTTGATGCAGGTTTCAATGGCTCTTTATTCACTTGGTGCAATAAATATCAAGGAGCTGCTAGAGTTTGGACGAGGCTAGATCGAGTATTGTTGAATATGGAGTGTGCTGATCTATTGTCGATTTTTGATACTCATCTGCCAAGAGATCCTTCGGACCACTCTCTCTTGTTGATTTCAATTGCAACACGTTTGGATACAAGCCGAAACCATTTCGGCTTTTGAATGTCTGGTCTGATCAATCTCAGTTTATTCCACTGTTAGAAAGCTCTAGGAATCAGTATTGATGGCTCTCCAATTTAGGTGTTGTGTGGGAATCACAAGCGACTTAAAGGAGTGCTGAGACACTAGAGTAAAGATAATTTTGGTAATGTACATCAAAAGGTGAAAGAGATGGAACAACATTTGCAGGAAGCTGAATTGCATCTAGAAAATGATAATATGCAAGAGAATATGTTTAGCCTTAATAGTGAAAGAGCAGATTTGAGGAGAGCTTTGTCTATTGAGGAGCAGTTTTGGAGTTAGAAAGTACAAGTGAAATGGTTGAAGGGAGGGGATAAGAACACAAAATACTTCCATGCTGTTGTGAAGCAACAAAGATATTAGGCCAATATACACAAAATCAAATGCATGGATGGTATGTGGGTAGAGGCGGAGAATGAGATTGGCAGTGAAGCTGTTTCCATCTTTCAAAATCTTTTTACTGCAGAGAGTGTTCCTTAGACCTTTAATTTGGTTCAAAATATTCCCAAGTTGATTGTGTCATCAAACAATGGGCTTCTAGAGGCATGTCCTACAAGAGAGAAAGTTAAACAGGTGGGGTTTGACATGGATAGAGAAAGCGTTATGGGGTCGGATGGTTACACAGGGAAGTTCTTTACAGCTTCTTGGGATGTGATATCTAATGATGTTTATAGAGTTGTGGTGAGCTTCTTTTGTGGTGTTGAGTTGCCAAAATAGGTTACTTCTACCACTATTGTGTTAATTCCACAAAATCAAAATCCCCAGAATTTTTCTCAATTTAGACCTATTAGTTTATGTAATTTTATAAACAAACTATGTTCAAGGATTTTGGCTGACAGATTGGCAGTGATGCTTCCTAAAATAATATCTCCTAATCAAAGTGGTTTTGTTAAAGGAAGGTTAATTACTGATAACTATTTGTTGGCTCAAGAACTTGTGATAGGTATTGGGAGAAAGAAAAGGGGAGGTAATGTGGCAATCAAGTTAGCTATGGCGAAGGCATATGACCGTGTTTCGTGGATTTTTCTAAGTAATGTTCTTCGAGCTTTTGGTTTTGGGGAGAGGTTCATTGATTTAATTTGGAGATTGATATCTAACAATTGGTTTTCGATCATTATCAATGAGGTACATGTGGTTTCTTTAAATCTACTAGAGGTCTACATTAGGGAGATCCTATTTCTCTGCACTATTCATCATTGCTACTGAAGTTTTGTCTCGGGGTCTAAACCACTTGATTAGCATGCCTTCTTTTTCGACTTTCAGTGTGCCTAGAGCTTGCCTAGTAATTACTCATCTTGCGTATGCTGATGACTAATTATTTTTTTAGGAGCAAACTCAAGATCTTTGAAACTTGTGATGGAGTTGTTGACAGAATATGAGGTAGAATCGGGACATAAAATTAATTCCAACAAGAGTTGTTTCTTTATGCATGGTAAGACTTCGATGTCACGAAAGAATTGGTGGGAGACATCATAGGTTTTTTATTCAAATCATTTCTTGTAAGGAATCTGGGGTGTTCCCTGCATGCCGGGAGGAGAAAATCAACTTATTTTTCTGACATCTGTCAACGTTGTTACTAAAATATTTGGATGGCAGAACCGGCTCCTCTCACATGGAGGTAAATTAACATTAATTAAACATGTGCTTTCTTCCATTCCAATTCATTTATTGGGTGCAGCTCATCCTACTAAACCAATTTTTCAATGAAGAGGAGTTTTGCTCACCTTTTTTAGGGCACATCTGGAGATAGAAACAAATTCCAATGGGTAAAATGGAAATCTTTGTGTTTTCCTTATGATGAAGGTGGCTTAGGGATTCGATCTTTGGAAGATGTTTTCAAGGCCTTTTCAATGAAGTTATGTTAGAATTTTAGATGTTGGGAATCTTTATGGTCTAATCTTATGGCTCAGAAGTATTGTTCTAAATATCATCCCATTGTCACGCCTTGGGTACCTTTGAGTTCTTTAACCTGGAAACAGATGTTACAAGTACGTGAATAGGCTGAAATGAATATGCAGTGGTATGTTAGAAAAGGGGATGCATCCTTTAGGTTTGACAATTAGATGAAGTTTGGGTCTATTTATATGAAGACTAGAATGGAATGCTGATCATAAAATTGCCGATTTGTCAAAAATGGAAGGTGGGATCAAGTTTCTATTTGATAGTAGGGTTTCGGATAGCTTAATGTCTGAGGTACTGAAATTTCATCCTACCGTTCTCAGAAAAATTGGATTTGTGATTTTGGGTATTGACACAATCTGGAATTTTTCTCTGTGTCTTTTGCTTATAACTCGGTAAGAGACTCAAGACCATCTTCATTTATGTTTTCTAGAATTTGGCATGAGGTATCCCAACAAAAATTTCAATTTTCATGTTTTTACTTCCTACTACATAAGTTGCCTATGGAAGTTTCTCTCTTTCGCTTTGGCATCCATGGGCCTATCAAAATGCTCATGTTGTTTGAAGTCATCAGAGGAAACAATTAATCATGTTTTTTGTACTGGTGAGCTTGCCAAAGTTATTTGGGCCTATTTTGGTTTGGAATGTGATATGAAGCTGGATCATTGTGAGATTAGAGGTATGCTTGTCGTGTTGGTGGTTGAAGAAGACAGGAAATGCTTATTTATCATTTGTCTGGCAAGTTCTTCCTTGCTTAATTTGCTGGAATATTTGGAAAGCAAGGAACAAGTTTAGATTTGAAGGGCAAAAAATGGAGTATTATCAAATTATATTTTCCATTTTTATTGAACTTGCTACTTGTTTCATATCCAGTTTCCACAGGTTAAGTTGAATTGTCACAATTGGCAGGCACTTTATCATTCAATTACAAGCTTGAAGCGTACAGTTCAATTTAAATTGGTTAAATGGGTCAAACCACTATCTTTTGCCATGAAATTGAATGTGATAGGTTTTTTGAAGGCAATCCAAGGTATTAGTGGGGGTGGAGGTGCATTGCGGGATATGAATGGTAATTTAGTATTTGGTTTCTCGGTCTCTTTTGGTTTTGCAACCAATAGTCAGGCAGAAGCTAGATCGATTTTATTTGGAGTGAAGCAATGTACACAAAGAGGTATCAACTCTTTTCATCTTGAATCTGATTCTCTCTTGATTGTGCAAATTCTGAAGAAGCAATGTCAAAGTCCGTGGTCTGTAAGATATGAAGTGAATGCTTTACTTGAAGGGTCTTCTATATCTGTTTCTCATTGTTATAGAGAAGCAAATAAAGTGGCAGATGTTTTATCGAATGTAGGTGCTCAAGAGCCTTGTTTCACCATTTATAGCTTAGAATATAGTTTGCCTAAATTGGTGAGAAGAGAAGTTAGAATGGATAGACTAGGTTTCCCATCTTTAGAAAATATATTTTGTCTGTGAAGGAATAATTTCTCCTTTCTATTGCTGTAAGGGAGTAGTACTCCTAATTTACATTTGTTTTATACATAACTATCATGTACGCTTGAGGTAAGGTTTATGTCCCTCTCATATTATTTTTTTATTTTTATTAATAAAATAAGGAGTGGCGTCCTCCCCCGTGTACGGGGTTAGCCAAAAAAAAAATGTTCCTAAAAAATTCAATTCATTTTGGTGCACAAACCTTTTCTAAAGTCAAACTTTTTAATCTAATAATTGAAAATGTTTATGTTTTCTTTGTTTTTTAACTTCTAGTACAGTCATGTCTTTTTAATCCTCTAATTGCTTTGTAATATGTATTTAAATAAATAAGGTGAATGATTTGCTTCTTATTCAAGGATTAGGCATAGTAAAAGATACACAAGGCAAATTAAATGAAAACAATAACTAAAAAAATAAAAAGATTTAAACATAAATAATAAAGGAGTATCTTGAATCTCCCATTTAGTAACTTACAGCCCTATATCAAAGAAACCTTAGTGTCATAAAAAATTTTATGAGAAATAAGAAGAGGAAAAAGCACATGGGTTAGATTTGTCCCTCAATTGAAGCAAAAAAAATGAAGTACTTGGTAATACCTGATGCCAAACCCATATCTCCTTAACATATGGTAGGTCTAAACAGCCAAGTTAATCATTAAGACTGCAAAAAATGACCATACAGACCTATTAAAAATAAAATGAAAAGGATTCCCATACTTTTTGAGAAGATGAATGTTTATATCCTTAAACATATCAATATTGGTGGTATATGAAGAGATATCTACATGAAAATTGGCACAAAAAAGAATGAAAAGTGAGTTAGAACCTATAAGCGTAAATATCCACTCAGGCTTGCTAATTGTTCACCCATAGAAGAACATCAACGAAATTGTCTACTTTCATTGCTAGCATGTGTCGCGTCCAAAATCGATGAAGCACAGTGGGTCGTTGACTGTCGCGTCCTAAAAAGACAGTCCGATCTGGTGACCCTTTCCAAAAATAAAGATTTTTAGAAAAACCGTGCATGTGTGATAGAAAAACCGTGCATGTGTGATAAAAATCGAGTTTTTAGTGAAAAGATGTTACTTAAAAAATTGGTATTTTAAAATGAAATAGGGCCGAGATTAAAAGTGCAACAGTTTTGGCCAATTGATTTTGAAAAAGGGTTTTATTTAAAAAATATTTTAAAAGCGGAGTACTTGGTATTGAGTTAGGGTGTACCAAGTCACCCGAAAAATCATTTAAAAAAAAATAAAAATTTTAAAAAAATATTTAAAAACTCTTTTCCGACTTCGGTCTACGAAAAACAAGAGAAAAAGGTTCGGGAGTCACATTTGAGGAAAGGGAAGGCAAAGGCTCGCGCCTAAGGCACCCTTTCTACCTAGCCGAGGCTAGTTGCGTGGTTTAATGAAAATTTTCAAAATAACCCTGAATTCTAACGCGTTTGGATATATTTGTATGAATGCAAATCCTAAATCTAAATGCGAGTATCGAGAGGGTCGAAATGTCCCGTCGAGGCTTAATCGAATTATCGCATTAATTACGGAACTCAAGTCGAGACCTCGAGGGAGTCACGAGTGTAAATGCAAAATGGAAATGCAAAAGGAAAAGAAAAGTAGTAATACAGATAATAAGTGGTCGAACAAAGTGGGAATGCAACATAACGAGTATGGGAAACTAGCATCTCGTGACTGAATGTTCCTACTCACGGAGGGGGGAACGGCATATACGCCACCGCTTCCCATGTAAGTAGGTGACTATTTCTAATTGGTTCACACAAATGTTCTAAAAATCCAAGTGAAAATATAACCTAAATGTCATGCACTGCCAAATACTTAAAAATAAATAACAATGACGATTATATACATATAAAAAATCGTGCAAAATGATGAAAAATTAAAAAGAGAATAGTGCGTGAAATGATGTAACATACACACGAGTACACCTAGTACTAAAATGCCCTAAGGGTTTAGCATTGGACTAGCCCATTCTAGGGATTCTCACTAGTGTTGGACTAGTAGGAGAGCGAGGAAACCATTACTAGCGTTAGACTAGTATGGTGACGGAATAACAAAACTGATAAATCATGCATTAACATAGGAAAAACATAAATCAAAGGCAAGCAAGCATATAAAGACATATAAGAGCACATAGGGGCACATAACATGCAAACATGATATTCTAGATGCAAAAACATATAAGCACATAGTATGTAGAAAGTACATAAGCCCTAACTATTACACTGGAGGGGTTTAATTTACAATTTAAGTGGAAAAAAGGTAAAAATGACCTATCTATTACATTTGCTATCTAAATACAAAATTTTTGATAAAAAACATAAGAAACGTAATCTAATTATTACATTGGCTAGCTAAATACAAACTATTACATTTTTGCCAAAATAATAAAAATTCAAAATTAAATAACAAAAAGTAAATAAATACACAAAAAGCATGAAAAATAAGAAACATGTAAGGAAAATGCATAATAAATCACCTAGAGAAACATTGGATCACATAAAATAAAATTAATGAGAAATAGAGATACTTGATATCTACCGAGATATACTACGGATCGTTAGGCAAGTATACTTATCGTTCTATAGTATAGTATAGGTGAATATCATGTATCGTTTCTCACAAGGATTATGACTACTAGTACTAACTCTTGTTCTACTATTTAACCTTAAAAAGATCAAATGAAGATTAACTCAATCGTTGTAAAATTGACTAACTCTAATGCTAATTTATCTGAAATAGGACGACATTGGGATACTAAGTAATTGAATTCAACAATTAGTCAATAGAGAACCTAGATTGGGAATCCCCCTAATTGTCCTCAAAGTATTTCAATTCATGGTTAATTAAGTTACCAAATTCCCTAGACCCTAAAAAAATCCCTTTTTGTTAGGCGTATAACCTTTTTCAAGGATTATATTCCCTATCCTTTTAGTTGATTAGTGAGAATCTCTTCTTCACTAAAACCCTAAAAGAATGATTCAGAAATTCGAATTTCATAAAACGAGTTAGGTTTGAATCTAACTTGGGAAGACCTAAGCCATCCTATCTCTAGTGATTCTTGCAGGCCTTTTTATTTGTGAAGTGATTCAATTCAACCAAGTAATTTCTCAATTAACTTATGTTGAAATCATGAATTAGGAAAGAGTGTGCACGACTCAATTCAATCAACAAATTAATCCACAAATAAATCTAGGTAAAAAGAATAGCTTAAATTAACCAACTGAATCAATCCATAACAAGTAAACTAGGGTTTATCCCATCTAGGTTCATAACAACTCAGTTCATAATGGAATAAGAAAATCCAACAATCAACAGAAGAAGAACAACAAAACCCATTCTCATAGTGAAATTTGAATCTTCAAGTATTGTTCTAGAGATCTCCCTTTATTGCTGTGATCCTTTTACTGAGAATCCTTGCAGGAGTCCTTCTAGATTCGTTGGAGGGTGGAGTCTTGAAACCCTTGCTTCTTGTTTGGTGTTTTTTTCACTCGTTCTCTCCTTTGAAGTTCGAAGTCCTATTCTCTCTGTCTCTGCCTTTTCCAACTGATTCCCCTTCTTTTTATCCCTCAAAACCTTGTCAAAACGTGTCAGTTACAGATTCCAGGAATTAGGCCGCGGGGAAGGCCGTGGCGCGGCCTTGCCCGCGGCCTCCATCAGAACCTTTGCATCATTATTTTGCTTCTCCGGATGACCTTCTGACCTAGGCCATGGGGAAGGCCGTGGCGCGGCTTTGCCCGTGGCCTTGGTTAGAAACATTACTTTCTCCTGCTTTCTTGAGTTATCATTTGACCTTGGCTGTTTAGAAGGCCGTGGCGTGGCCTTACCGCGGCCTTGGTCAGAAACTGCAATTTTGCCTTGACAACTTCACTTGGCATGTTCACTATTCCACTCGAGGGATCAACTTTGTATCCGGTGATGAATTAAGTGCGGTAATCCCAAGTTGACCTCAATTAGCATGGATATAAGTGGAAAATCCTGTCAAACATACCAAAAACAACCAAATGAATAATAATGACACTCAAGGACTCTAAGTAGAGAAAAATAAGCAAATAGGTGATAAAGTAACTAAAAATCTCTAAAAACCTACACCTAAACCCTAAGAAAAGACTATGTCATTGTGGCACATATCAAATCCCCCCACACTTAAACCATTGCTTGTCCTCAAGCAGTGAACTCTAATGCACCCAAACAATGACTCAGCTAGAACAGAACATCCATGCACATCTCTACAATATCTTCTTTGCTAAACCAGGAAAACTAACAAGAAAATATTCATAATTACCTCAGATACTCATCATGCTAAGCAAAGAAAAACAAATTAACTCTTGATTAAAAAAAATATTAATAAGTTCTTCCCTGATATTCTCTTTTCTTTTTCTCTTCTCCTTTTTTTTTTCATAACAACAGAAATGTTTCTACTTACTTCACTAAATCACAAAATTCTTTCATAGCCTTTAGCTTTTAGAAATGACATTGCTCCTTTTGAACAACTCATCTTCAATCAAGCCTTACTATATGCATACTCATAATTCAAATACTGTTTGACGCGAAAATCGACATTTTTAGATGAAGATTCTCAATTACTAGGCATATGAATCATTGGAGCAGAGTGTTAATGATTCATTATTATTATTATTATTATTATTATTATTTTAGGTAAAAAGACAAAAATAATAAAGAAAAAGGGAGGACCATTATCAAAAACTTCACAAATCTCAACTTAATTCCTCTTGCTTTACCTAGCCTATTTTCTCCAAGGCAAAAATTCCTAATTTTGCATTTGAATTTCCATTCTAGATTTAACCAGCTAAAGATATTTTCAAAATCAAAGGGAGCATCCTTTTCTAGCAATTTCGTTAAAGGTCTGGCTATCTTGGAAAAATCTTTGATAAACCTTCTATAAAAACCAGCATGTCCAAGGAAGCTCCTAATTGCCTTTACTAAAGTAGGTGGTGGCAATTTTTCTATGGTTTCTACTTTTGCCCTATCTATTTCAATGCCTTTCTTTGAAATTTTATGACCTAACACTATGCCTTCTTGAATCATAAAATGGCATTTTTCCCAATTTAGCACTAGATTGGTCTCCTTACACCTTTTAAGTACCCTATCTAGATTAATAAGACACAGGTCAAAGGAATCACCAAAAATAGAAAAATTGTCCATAAATATCTCCATGATATCCTCGACTAGGTCATCAAAGATGGCTACCATGCATCTCTGAAATGTTGCCGGTACATTGCAAAGTCAAAAGGGCATTCTTCGGTATGCAAAAGTGCCATACGGGCAGGTGAAGGTCGTCTTTTCTTGATCTTCTGGAGCTATTGAGATTTGGAAGTACCCAAATAGTCCATCCAAGAAGCAGTAATACTCATGCCCAAAGAGTCGCTCCAACATCTGGTCAATGAAGAGTAATAGGAAGTGATCCTTACGGGTAGCATTGTTCAGCTTCTTGTAGTCTATGTAGACTCTCCATCCAGTGACGGTTCTCATCGGGATGAGTTCGTTCTTCTCATTTGGAACCACCACCATGCCTCTTTTTTTTGGTACTACTTGCACAGAGCTCACCCAAGAACTGTCAGAAATGGGATAAATCACCCCTGCATCAAGTAGTTTAATCACCTCCGCCTTCACCACATCCTTTATGTTCGAATTTAGCCTCCTTTGAGGTTGTACTACCAGCTTAAAATAATCTTCTAGCAGAATCTTATGAGTGCAGAAGAAAGGGTTGATGCCCTTGATGTCAGATATCTTCCATGCGATTGCCTCCTTATGCTCCTTCAACACTTGAAGTAGCTTTTCTTTCTTCTGTTCTCCTAGTCCTGATACTATGATAATTGCAACCTTGAAATTTCTGCCATAAATGCATATTCCAAATGGTCGGGTAATCTCTTCAACTCTAGCTTAGGGAGATCCTCTATTGAAGGCTTAAGACCATCCCCATTGGTTCCGTCTAACTCTTCAAAAGGCTTAATTCTCCTCATTGGCTCCTTAGCTTCTAAGTGGGCCACCTGTTCCTTGATTTTTAGGTCGAAGAATGCACTTTTCCCTTGAGTAATACACGATTCCAGTGCATCATTTGTAGAAATTTCCTGCAAAATAGAGAATTCCTCGATATCAGTACTATCTACATAAAAACATGTGTCATCCTTATCTAGAGAATGTCTCATGACTTCAGGTATCCTAAAGACCACTTCCTCATCCTCTACTCTAAAAGTCAACTTCCTTGCATGAACATCTATCAAGGCTTTAGCAGTAGCCAGGAAAGGTCGTCCTAAAATTAGAGGGATCTCTAGATCATCTTTCATATCTAGTATGACAAAATTCACAGGAAAAATGAATTTATCTATTTTGACCAACACATCCTCTATGATGCCCCTAGGATATTTAATAGATCGGTCTGCCAACTGCATACTCATCCTAGTGGGGGTCGAATCTCCTAGACCTAGTTTCAAATACATATCATATGGCATTAAATTAATGCTAGCCCCTAGGTCAGCTAAGGCCCTATCAATAGATAAACTACCAATGTCACAAGGAATAGTGAAACTCCCTGGGTCTTTCAATTTTGTGGCAATTTGTTCTGTATAATAGCTGAGCATTCTTCATTCAGCGTGACAATTAAGAGTTCCTCCAATTTCCTTTTGTTTGTCAGCAGATCCTTCAGGAACTTCGCATATTTAGGCATCTGCGATAAAGCATCAACAAATGGTACGTTAATATGCAGTTGTTTGAAAAGTTCCAAAAACTTACCGAATTGCTCATCCTTATGGTCTTTTGTAGCCTGCTCGGATATGGAATAGGAGGCCTATATTCTTTCACTAACTTTTTCCTTGGTTCCACCTCCTTACCCTGCTCGTCCTTATGGTCTTTCTCTTCAACTCCTTTCTTAGTAGAAACCTCCTCTTTCTCACTTGCTTCCTCACCTTGCAACTCTTTTCCACTTCTCAATGTGACTGCTTTTGCTTGCTCCCTTGGGTTGGTCTCGGTGTTGTTTGGGAGTGTCCCTTGAGGTCTTTTTGAAATCAACTTAGCGATTTGGCCTATCTAATTCTCTAGATTATGTATACTGTCTTGTTGATTCCTTAAAGATGCCTCAGTGCTTTGGAAGCGTGTCTCAGATGTCTGGATGAATTTGGTCATCAGTTCTTCCAGACTTGGTTTCTTTTCCTGAGACTGATACTCCTTAGGCTGATGTTGCTGGGTGAAACCTGGTGGAGGTTATCTTTGCCGTCCTTGATTCCCCCATGAGAAGTTGGGGTGATTTCTCCATCCACGGTTATATGTGTTGCTGTAGGGGTTATTTTGGGGTCTCGGCACATTTCCCATGTAGTGAGCATGTTCTTTAGTGTTCTCTGTGGCACTGAGCACTGGACATTCTTGATGGCCATGACCTCCCCCACAAAGGTCGCAATGCATCACCTGAGCTGGTCTTTGTGCTGTTGAGAGTCCATCTATTTTCTTGCTCAATGCTTGCACCTGGATCGCCAATGTCGTGACTGCATCTACATCATAGACTCTCGCTGGCTTAGGAGGTTTGGAATGACTGCCCTACCATTGGTAGCTATTGATTGCCATTTCTTCTATCAACTCGTGGGCAGCTTCTGGTGTCTTGCTATTTAGAGTCCCTCCGGTAGCTGCATCTATCATCTGCCTGGTTGCCGGACTCATCCCATTGTAGAAAGTCTGCACTTGAATCCATAATGGTAGCTCATGATGAGGACACTTCCGTAGCAGTTCCTTGAACTTCTCCCACGTGTCATAAAGAGTCTCTGATTCCATCTATGCATACGAGGAGATGTCGTTCCTCATTTTAGTAGTTTTGGCTGGTGAGAAATACTTGGCTAAAAATCTTTCAACCATCTAGTCCCATATTGTGATGGATCCTCGAGGTAGTGAATTCAACCACTAATTTGCCCGGTTCCTCAATGAAAATGGAAATAACCGCAACCTAATGGCATCTTCGGACTCCCCATTCATCTTGAATGTGTCGTAGATCTCAAGGAAATTTGCGATGTGGGAATTTGGGTCTTCGTCTGGGAGGCCATCATATTGGACGTATTGTTGCACCATTTGAATTACATTGGGCTTGATCTCAAAGTTGTTCACCTCTACTCATGGCCTAACTATGCCAGGCTTTGTCCCTGTCAAGTGTGGCCTAGCATAATTAGACATAGTCAATTGTTGTGGTTGCTGTCGACGGTTTTGAGCATTCTCCTTATTGAGAAGAGTTTCATTGACTATAGGGTTGTTATTGGGGGTTTGTGCCAACTCTAAAAAGCACTGGTGTTCTAAATCAATCTCTTCTTCCCTTTGTCTAAGTCTTTTTTGAAGTGCTTGAAGGAACGTTCGTTCGATCTCCAGGTCTTGCTCCAAAAGTGTAGCACGACTACTCTTTGTCATGCACTAGGGCAAATGCCTATAAATCACGCACAAAAACAGCTATCAAATATAACAGAATTAACAATAATAAATATGAAAGTAAATAGAAAAAAATGGTTAAAGTAATAAATCTCAAGTGTTCCTAATATCACAGTCCCCAGCAACGGCGCAAAAAACTTGATATCTACCGAGATATACTATGGATTGTTAGGCTAGTATAACTATTGTTCTATAGTATAGTGTAGGTGAATATCAGCTATCGTTTCCCACAAGGACCATGACTACTAGTACTAACTCTTGTTCTACTATTTAACCTTAAAAAAATCAAATGAAGATTAACTCAATCATTGTAAAATTAACTAACTCTAATGCTAATTTATCTGAAATAGGACGACACTGGGATACTAAGTAATTGAATTCAACAATTAGTCAATAGAGATCCTAGATTGTGAATCCCCCTAGTCGTCCTCGAAGTATTTCAATTCATGGTTAATTAAATTACCAAATCCCCAAGACCCTAAAAAAATTCCTTTTGTTGACGTATAACCTTTTTTAAGGATTATATTCCCTATCCTTTTAGTTGATTAGTGAGAATCTCTTCTTCACTAAAACCCTAAATGAATGATTCAGAAATTTGGATTTCACAAAACGAGTTAGGTTTGAATCTAACTTGGGAAGACCTAAGCCATCCTATCTCTAGTGATTCTTGCAGGCCTTTTTATTTGTGAAGTGATTCAATTCAACCAAGTAATTTCTCAATTAACTTATGTTGAAATCATGGATTAGGAAAGAGTGTGCACGACTCAATTTAATCAACAAATTAATCCACAAATAAATCTAGATAAAAAGAGTAGCTTAAATTAACCAACTGAATCAATCCATAACAAGTAAACTAGGGTTTTTCCCATCTAGGTTCATAACAACTCTGTTCATAATGGAATAAGAAAATCCAACAATCAACAGAAGAAGAATAACAAAACTCATTCTCATAGTGAAATTTGAATCTTCAAGTATTGTTGTAGAGATCTCCCTTCCTTTATTGTTGCGATCCTCTTACTTAGAATCCTTGCGGGTGTCCTTCTAGATTCGTTGGAGGGTGGAGTCTTGAAACCCTTGCTTCTTGCTTAGTGTTTCTTTCGCTCATTCTCTCCTTTGAAGTTTGAAGTCCTATTCTCTCTGTCTCTGCCTTTTCCAACTGATTCCCCTTCTTTTTATCCCTCAAAACCTCGTCAAAATGCGTTAGTTACAGAATCCAGGAATTAGGCTGTGGGAAAGGCCGTGGGGAAGGCCGTGGCGTGGCCTTGCCCCACGGCCTTCCCCACGGCCTCCATCAGAACCTTTGCCTCATTATTTTGCTTCTCCGGATTTCCTTCTGACCTAGGCTGTGGGGAAGCCCGTGGCGTGGCCTTGCCCGCGGCCTTGGTAAAAAACATTACTTTCTCCTGCTTTCTTGTGTTATCATTCTGGCTTGGCTGTTTGGAAGGTCGTGGCATGACTTTACCTGCGGCCTTGGTCAGAAACTACAATTTTTCCTTGACAACTTCACTTGGCATGTTCACTATTCCACTTGAGGGATCAACTTGCATCCGGTGATGAATTAAGTGCGGTAATCCCAAGTTGACCTCAATTAGCATGGATATAAGTGAAAAATCCTGTCAAACATACGCAAAACAACCAAATGAATAATAATCACACTCAAGGACTATAAGTAGAGAAAAATAAGAAAATAGGTGATAAAATAACTAAAAATCTCTAAAAACCTACACCTAAACCCTAAGAAAAGACTCTGTCATTGTGGCACATATCATTACTAATCAAATTGAATGAACAAGTCAAGGTACCATAATATAAGTGCATAAAAGTGTAAAATATGTAAGTATTGACAACTTGGGTTGAAAATGTAAATTCTAGCAACTATGAGGACTTAAAAATAAAATAAAATAAAATAAAATAAATTATCTATAAAGCTTAAGGGGAGGGATAGTGGAAATTCTAACTAATTCAGGAATCTTGATGCAAAAATAAAGCAAATAGGGGACAAAAATGCTAAATTTCAGCAAAAGTTGAGTTAAAATCTACAAATTAAGGACCTAATTGAAAAGCAAACGAAATGTTGAGAGGGGATTTCATAAATATCAAGGACTAAAATGCAAAAAGTCAAAAGGGGATCAGGAGTGAAGTGATATGAACCAAAGCTAAATACTAAACATAAATAAATATTTACACACTGTAGACACCAAATTTTGACACACCGTTTATTTTCAAATATTGGGGGACCTTTTTCCTGCTATTTGGAGTCAAATCCTGATTTTTGGGTAAAAATGAAGAAGTCAGCAATTTTGGAGGGCAGAATAGTATTTTTTTAATTGTAAATATTTTTTCATTAATTTTGGAGGGTTTAAATTCATTTTTTGTACTTTTATATGTATTTTTAAATTTTGTGATTTTTTCGGATTCAGTTGGTATTTTTATGTGTTTTCGCTAGCACAGGGGCAAAATGGTGATTTCACATCGCGAATACCACTTTCGCCCATTTTTATGCACCAAATTTATTTTTCAAGTTTTCAAACATGTTTCTAAATTTTCTTAACTTTTTTTTGGGTGAATTTCTATTAATAAATTTATTATTTACATTTTTCTTAATTTTTTCTTTTTTTGTGAGAGAATATAGATTTTTAATTTTTAAGGGTAAAGTTGTAATTTTGGTAATTAAGGGCATTTTGGTCTTTTAATCATTTTCTTGGAGGTTAAGACTTGTGCACTATAAATACCCCCACTTGGGGATTAAAAAGGGGGAGAACATAAAAAGTATAGGGAAAGTTTTTTTTAGTTTTTTTCTAGTTTTTTTAGTTTTTCCATTTCGCCAAGAACACCAAGAACACACACTTCCTTTTTACACACATCTTCAAGTTTTCACACACCACACCAAGAACACACACTTTTTTTCTACACACATCTTCAAGTTCTCACCTAGAACACCTAGAACACACACTAGTACATCTTCAACCACACACCTAGAACACCAAGAACACATACTAACATTCTCTCTCACACACTACACACACTACTCACTCCCTCTCATACACTACACACTCACATTCTCTCTCACACACTACTCACTCTATCTCACACACACTCCTCCACTTCCAATTCACAACAACTCACGCACATACATACACATCTGCATACACAATTTCACACACAATCTCACACACTACACACGTAAACACACAGTCACATAAAAGTTCACACTCACGCACACTTTCATACACTGTTTCCCTCACATTCACACACACAATCTCACACACTACACACGTAAACACACAGTCACATAAAAGTTCACAATTCGCACAAAATTTCACACACACAGTAGCACACAATACACAAAATTCACACGCACACAATAGCACCCACAAGTCACTGCTCTGGGACTATCACAACAACACAACAAACGGCTACAATTATACTCCAAAACTACCAGTTTCCCTGCCCAACAATCTCATCTCAGCCTCCACAATACCAATCACTTCATCAGCCCCCTAACCCACCATTCACCTCCACCGTATGAATCATAGCCACCTCCCACCTGCAAAAATAACAACAACCAACAACACTAAATTCAGCCATACCTTCTCATTAATCCAGCCATCCCAGATTTTTACTGCCTAAGCCTGCACCTAAACCACCATACAGCCACACCCAACTACATACAAAAGCACCAGAAACAGCAAAAACCAACGTCGAAATTTATCAAACAACCACTGGAAACATCACCCAAAGATAGTCAAAATGCCAGTCCACCCAGGCGCCTCAGCTACTGCCACAATCATCCTCCTAACCATCCATTAACCCTCACGCATCACCCAATTCCATTCCAAATAAGAACCAGATCGCGTGACTCCATATCAATCGCCACTGTTAAAGCACCTATCCATATGCAGCTTCTTAGTAGCCTCTGCAACCACCATTTCCACCCCAATTCACCAAGATACCACTGTAACTTCCATCATTGACAACCTGCAGAGAAAATAGAAACACCAAATTGCAGCCCATCCACCAGCATCGCCATTATAGGTGCGATTTCCTCACAAAGCCACTGCCCATCAAGCCAAAAATAGAACCAGAAATTAAGCATCCTCACTACAGTGCCACCCGAAACAACCACAGCTGTCATAACAGCCTCGAACCACCACCACCACCATCGACCCCCAACTACCCACCATCAATCTAAGACCAATCATCCTGCAGTAGCAACAAATTCAATGACATCAATATTCCCAAACTCCTCCAAATTCGAATTGTCAGCAGTGAATTAGCACCATCAGACCAAGCTCCCAGGACCACCACTCATGGCCACCCACCTGCAATAGCAGTGACTATCTACCAAGCCAGTCATCTTCTCCCTCAACACAACCAATCACCAGGAACCTCCTCAACCATAGCCTGAATTATCGTCGTTTGGTCCTTCGGCAGACAGGTAAAGCTCTTATACTCTCTCCTGGTTAATTCACACATTATCTAATTGGTGATTTTTGGTATTTGATTGAGGGATTTGGCAATTCTTCTTTGTTTTTGGGAGAATTTGGTTCGAAGAATAATAATAAAAAAATAGAAGAGAGAAAATGGAGTGAAAGAGAAAAAGAAATAGAGAGTAAAAGGAGAGAGAGCCGGAAAAAAGGGGGGAAGAGAGGAGAAAGAGAGATGGAGAGAATAGAGACCGAGAGAGAAGAGTCAGCCAGAGAGAGACTGGAGGAAGAAGGCACGCGAGAGAGAGGGGAGTTTCGGGAGAGAGAAAATAGCCAAAACAAATAGCAGGGAGATAGAAAGAAAGAAGCTAGCGAAATTAGAAAAGAACATGGAAAGAAAGAGTGAGGAGAACAATAGAGAAATCGGCCAAAGAGAGAGAGAGAGAGAGAGAGAGAGAGATAGAGAGAAGAGAGATAGAGTCTAAAGGAAGAAGACAACAGATTTAGGGGAAGGGGGTTTTTTGCTTTGATTCGGTTTGGTTGTTTGTTTGTTTGTTTGTTCGTTTGTTTTTATTTTTATTTTTTTTATTTTTTAGTCGTTATTTTACTTTTAGTCTTGTATTCTTAGTTAATTTAATAATAAAAGATGATAAAACCAATTGCAAAAAATAGTTTGATTTGGAAAGTATTTTTTTTAGTAATTGGTATTTAATTGTGATAAGTTTTCTTCTACTCAGATTCGTTTTGTGACCTATTTTGGCTTAATTTTATTTTAGTTATTATTTTGATTAATTATTTTTCTAGTTAGTTAATTAACTTAGTTTGAATTTAATTGGTATTTTCTGTTCTCTTATTTTGGTTGAGTCCTTTGTAATTACAGATTGCCCCCTCTAGATTTTTACATTCTTTTAATTAAACTCCCTAGTTTTTGCAAGTTATGCCTTTAATTTGCTCAAATTTGCATTTCTTTGCCCCCTTACTTGCTGAAATTTATGCTTTGCTCTCCAATTTGGTAAAATTTTGCAATTTTAGATTAAGAATAATGCTTTCAATTATTATTTGGCCCCCTAGGTTTGTTTAAGTTTGTTTGATCCCTTAGTTTAATAGTATTTGCATTTTACGTTCAATTTGTTAGAATTTTTATATTTTTGTGATTTATGTTATTAAATAGTGGTACCTTAACATGTGTATTCATTTTTTAAGCATTGGTACCGGGTCTTCAAAAAGGTATTTTCGTTGCCTTTTAATTGCTTCTTTATGTGCTCCAACGTGCTCTAATGTGATATTTTATGCATTTTTTATGCGTTTCTTATTTTATGCACTTTTTGCGTATTTATTTATTTTGTGTTATTTAATTTTAAATTTTATTATTTTGACAAAAAATGTAATATTTTGTATTTAGTTAGTCAATGTAATAGTTAGATTATTGTTCTCATATTTTAGCAAGAATTGTGTAATTAGATAGAAAGTGTAATAGATAGAGCATTTTAATTTTTCCCCTTAAACTGTAAATCAAGCCCTCCAGTGTAATAGTTAGGGTTTATTTTGCTTTTGCGTGCTTATGTGTTTTATCTCTTTTACCGTTCTCCTTAGGATTTTTGCATCTAGAATATTATGCTTATGTATTATGTGCTCCTACTTGATTTTATATGTCTTTATATGTTTAATTTGCTTTTAATTTATGCTTTAATGTTTAATTCATGATTTATGGTATTCCGTCACCACACTAGTCCAACGCTAGTTGTGGCTTCATTCTTTTCCGCTAGTCCAACGCTAGTGGGATTTTTTAGAACGGGCTAGCCCAACGCTAGACCCTTAGGACATTTTAGTGTTAGGTACATTCATGTCCATTTCTCATCTCATTTCACACACTCTCAGTTTTTCTTTCCATTCGGCATGATTTTATTATTATTATTATTATTATTATTATTATTTTTGACACGTTTTTAAAATGCATGACATCTAGGTTGCACTTCACTTAGAAATTAGGAAATTTGTGTGATTCGACTAGAAATAGTCGTCTACTCACGTGGGAAGCGGTGGCGTACAAGCCGTTCCCCCCTCCGTGACTAGAAACATTCAATCACGAGTTATTAGTCCCCCGTAACCGTCATGTTGCATCCCCACTTTCTTCAATCACTTACTATATATTATTATTTTCTTTTCATTTTGCATAGACACTCATGACTCCCTCGAGGTCTCGACTCGGGTTTCGCAATTAATGCGATAATTCCGACCAAGTTTCGACGGGACATTCCAACCCTCCCGATACCCACATTTAGATTTAGGATTGCATTCATTTAGATACATCCGAACACGATAGAACCTAGGGTTAATTTAGAAAATTTTAATTAAACCTCGCAACTAGCCTCGGCTAGGTTGAAAGGGTGCCTTAGGCGCAAGCCTTTGCTTTCCCTTTCTTCAAATGTGACTCCCGGACCCTCTTCTCTCGTTTTTTTCGTAGACCGGAGTCGAAAAAGGGTTTTAAAACATTTTTTTAAAATTTTTATTTTTATTTTGTTAAACAATTTTTCGGGTGACGTAGTACACCCTAACTCTGTACCAAGTGGCGACTCCATTTTTCAAAATAAAACCCTTTTTCTAAAAATCATTCGGCCAAAACTGTCGCACTTTTAGTCCCAGCCTTATTTTGCTTTTAAAATATCATTTTTCTTAAAATACACTTTTGTCACTCAAACTCGATTTTTATCACACACACACCATTTTTAAAGAATTTATCTTTTCAAAAGGGATCTTAGACCGGACCGTCCTTTTTGGGACGCGACAGTCAACGACCCCACTAGCACCCTTTTGCTTCACGATTTTTTCAGACGCGACACACACAGCATAGAAATAAGTGAAATTACCCGAAACAAATTAAAGATTGATGATTAACTAACTAACTTAATAAAAATTGATTAAAACTAATTAAATGAATTAAAACTAAATTAAGACAAGTCAACAACTAAATTAACGATCTAAATGTAAAATCAAAACACTAACAACCCCTAATTTTGGTTATCTTCTTTCTCTAGTTCCTTATTATCTCTCTCTGTAATTTCACCCCATTCCTCTACTTTCTTTATCCGATTGCCTTCTTTCTCTCTTTTTTTTTTTCTTTTCTCTCCCCTATTTTCTCTATTCTAGCTTCTTTCTTTTTCTTCTTCTTTCTTCTTCCACTTTCTTATTTCTCCAGCTCAATCTCTCATCACTCTTGTCATTTTCTCTCTCTTTCTCTCTCTCTCTCTCTCGTGCATTCTCTGTCTCGTTCTCTATCTCTACCCTTCATCTCTCTTTCTTTCAGATTTTGCTTTCCTTTTTCTCTTCTTTCTCCTCCTTCTCTCTCGATTTCCCTTCTCTATATTTCTCTCTGCTCCAACTTTCCTTCGTTTTCTCTCTCTTTGCCATTCAGCCCTCTCTCCGTTTCTCTCTTTTTGACTTGACTCCTCTCTCTCCTTGGTTAACTTCTCCTCCTAGATAGTTATTCGGATTCTTTGAAGCCTCTTCCGAAAGTCTCTCCAATCCCACTATTAAATCTCAAACTCAACAAACTCAACAAACCCCTAAATCTTTGATCAAAAACCCAATCCTTCTTGTCGCCAAGCTCCTCCAAATTTTCGAACCTAATTTTCCAATTTAATCAAATAACAACTACCAATCCACGTATATTCTCAAATGAAATCACTATTTAGGCTGCAAAGGAAAAAAAGCATGGTTCTAAGAAATTTACCTTTTGCAAAAGGCTGTTGATGTGGAAACAATGGTGACTTGACTGTGGTAGAGTGACTAATAGGGGAGAATGGTGCCATCGACTAATGTGTGGTAATTGTGCCTCTAGTTGTTGCTGAGTGCTGCGATTGGTGACTGATGGAGTCTGTGTTAGTGTATGCCCTAAAACCAAGTTGGTTTTTGGGATTTTTATTACGCTTATTTCGTGTTATACTTATATATGTGGCATTTTCTTTGTCATTTAATACTTGTTATTTATATTACTAGTTTATTTGATGAAGTCCATAGAATATTAACTGTGTATAAGAGATTGTAAGAGTTACAATGATGAGACTCTTATTACACATTAAGTTATATTCTTAAATATCCCTAGTCGTAGTATTAATGAGATTGGACATCATTAATATGGAAAGACTAGCACATACTTTGCCTCTACTCAGGGTAAGTAGTAGTTGAGCTCGTCAACTATGGTGTGCGACACCTAAGCTGGTATGTGGATGCTTGTTAGAGAACAAGTTCATTGGATTGATCCGCCAAGAGTTACTATTCATAGTGCTTATGAATTATACTCTTAATGGCAATGGTGTAAGTGATCCTTAGACTTGAGATTACCATAGTATCTTGAGTGTGGATTGCTATGCTTTGACTCTATTGCTCGGTGCTCGTAAAAGAGTAGCCCATACGGTAGAGATTGGGTATAGCATGAAGCATGGAAGGATAGTGAGTAATCGATATAGGATTCACCACTCCTTATTATAGGAGAGTATATCCCGGATTGGCCACTTGTTGAAATATGACTTAAAGAATCTTTTGCGCAAAAGTGAAAGTATGACTTGAAAGAGTTTCAAGGTTATACTTTTATGAAAGTTGTATTTCGGGAACAAGAAATCATTAATTAGTCATTTAAAGAGTGCGCACTACACTCTTAGACTAATTGGGATATAGTGTGGTGAAAGGATATTAATTACACGGTAACATTGTCATTGATAGGTGTAGTCTACCATATGACTTTCCTATTCACTTGGGTGGTCATGATGCATTGCTAGACGCCACTCATGATCTATAAGTGCAAATTAATTAATTAGGGAATTAATGATAAATTAAAGTGTTAATTTATCTGGCTCTTAATTAATTAATTAAAGAGTTATAATTTGTACTTATTACCAACGTGAATGGAACCTAATGGGTCACACACAATAAGAACATGGTCTTTGGGTTAAATTGTTATTAAGATAAGTATAAGATACTTATGGGGTTAATTTATGTGATAAATTAACTTAAAGGACTTATTTATAAATATTCTAAGTCTTGATGGAAATTAGTTTCCTAAAAGGAATTAAGAAGCTATTTGGTTTCCTTTTGGAATTGGTTTCCTAAAGGAATAGGATTAGCTTAAGATAAGCTTCCTAAACCTTCTTGGTTTCCAATTGCTCTTGTTTCCTTAAAGACTAGGATACTACATCTATAAATATGTCCATGCCTTGACTCTTGGAAGATTGATGAAACACATAACACAAAATTTAGAGAGAGAAAAATTGAGAGCTTGGTGGCGTTTTTCTCTCCAAGAAAAACGCCACACCTCCATCCCTAATTGTTAGGGTTTCAACTTCTTTCTTCTTCTTGTGTTCTTCATGAATCATTCAAGGGAGCTAGCACTCGAAAGGCAAGGCAAGCAAGCCCAAAGGTTCCTAAAGATCATGTTCGTGTGGATACCGTTGGAGGCTCGACACTTGGAGGGCTTTTCATGGTAGATCAACACCTTCATCGAATAGGATCTTGCCCTTGAAGCATAGAAACCTTCTATGCTTGAGGTATTTGTGCTAAACACCCTTTAATCGTATAGATTACATCAAAGAGATCCATGGCTAAGGTAACAAATTTTTAAATTTTCCGCTGCGTTACTCCCCTTATTACCTTACAGTCTGATTATAGGATTTAGAGGGTGGCTTTGGCTCACTGATGGTGGATTAGGTGGTGGAAGGTGAGGTTGTGGTGGCCTTTTGGTGTTTGTCAAATACAATTTTAGGTGCTCTGATTCTTGGGTTTAAGGTTGATGATGGCTTGGTGAATTGGCTGAGTTGGTCTTGAATGGGGATAAGCGGTGGTGTATGGAGGAGCTTTTGCGGTGGGTGGAGGGGTTTTGTGGGATTTTGGATGTTGTTGTATTATACTAGTGGTTGTATGGGGGAATTTGTTGGTGGTTCTGGGCCTAAATTTTGTGGCAGATTTAAAGTTTTGTTGTTTGTTTGTTATTTCCTTTTGCAGGTGATGGACACTGGTAGTTGAATTGGTGACGTAGACAGAGATTTGAAACTTCAGTGATGGAAGAGAAGCTACGCCAGTAGCTCTTTGACAGTGGGCTCGTGACGAATTGGTTGAATTTGGAGGTTTGGGGAGGTGAATTGAGCTACAGGCAGTGTTATTTAGGTGATGGCGGTGATGATTTGATGGTAAACTGGTGGATAATTGGGTTGCGAAGAGGAGGTGTTTGTGATTTTTTGTGTTTTTGGGCTGTTTGCTATAGATGAGAGAGTCGATCGTGGTGAGGCAGTGGTTCTGAGGGTGGTGTTTTCTGTTGAACTATGTTTGCGTGTGTAAATGAGCATGTGTTTGTGTGTGTTGTGACCGTGAATATGTGTGAATGTGCGTGAATCTACTGCGTGTTTGTGTGTGTGGTGTGAGTATGAGAGTAGTGTGTGTTTGTATGTGGTGTTGTGTTACTATGTGTGAATTGTGTGTTAAATTAGGGTAGTGTGTGATTGCTGTGTGTAAATTGTGTGTGAGTGTTGTGTGAAATGAGTGAATCTGGATGTATGAATGTGTGTGTATGACTGTGTGTGAGTTACTGTGTGTGTAGCGTGTGATAGAGAAGTATGTGAAGTGTGTTAGAGAGAAGTATGTGAAGTGTGTGAGATGGTGTGTGTTTTAGGTGTTCTAGATGTAAGCTTGAGGATGTACTAGTGTGTGTTCTAAGTGTTCTTGGTGTAGGTTCAAGATGTACTAATGTGTGTTCTAGGTGTTCTAGGTGTTCTAGGTGTAGGCTTGAAAATACACTAGTGTGTTCTAGGTGTAGGTTTGAAGATGTACTAAAAGCTAATAGGTGTTCTTGGTGAAAACTTGAAGAAAAATGTAGAAAAAAGTATGTTTTTTGTGTTCTTGGTGTAATAGATAAAACTAAAAACTAAAAACTAAAAACTCTCTTTAGGCATTTTCATTTTCTCCCCCTTTTTTATCCCAAAAATGAGCTATATATAGTGCACAAAAGACTTATCTTCCAAGAAATAACTAAAAAACCAAAACGCCCTTGACTATAAAAATTACAACTCTATCCTTACAAAAAAATTAAAAATCTATGTTCTCTCACGAAAAATAGAAAAAATTAAGAAAAATGTAAATAATAAATTTGTTAAATGAAATTCACTCCGAAAAAACTTAGAAACCTGCTTAAAAACCTAAAAATAAAATTGGGACCAAAAAATTGGTGAAAAATCGGATTGGAATGTGAAATGACAATTTTGCTCCTGTATTATCAAAATATGTGAAAAATATCAATTAGCTTGAAAGATTATCAAAAATTAAAAAATGAGCTTAAAATAACAAAATGCACAGAAAGATGGTTATTGGCTACGAAAAATTGTCAAAAATTAACAAATATGCCAAAAACCCTAGAAAATGCATTTAGTAATCAAAAATTGGTGAAAAATATGTTTGGAATGTGAAATGATAATTTTTCCCTTGAACGCGGTACTTACAAAAAAAAAAAAGCAATCATCACTGAAAAAATCAAGAAAATTTAGAAACATGATTAAAGAGTTAAAAAATTAAATTTGGGACTTGAATTGAGCAAAAATGTTGTTCGCGAAGTGAAATATCATTTTGCCTTTGTACTAATAAAACATAGAAAAAACTATCAATTAAATCTGAAAAAATTACAAAAAATTAAAAAATATGTATGAAAGTGAAAATATGAATTTAAAATACCCAAAACTAATGACAAAATATTTACAGGTAAAAATTACTATTTTGTCCCCGAAATTATTGATTTTGTTCCGTCTTTTTATTGAAAACTAAAAATTAACCCAAAAAATATAAACATGCACCTGATGTTTAAAAAATAAATGGCGTGTCAAAATTTGGTGTCTATAATTTACCCCTCTTTGTTGAGAATCTTGTAGAAATTTTAAACAAAGACGTAGATAACACCAAATTTTGATTCACTCAAATGTGAAAACAGATGCTACTGTAAACAAAACATCTAGTCATGCATAGTGTGAAAATGTGATGAGATGTAAACTAATGACCAAAGAACATAGAAAAACATGTGACTGACCTTTCCAAGAGCTGCCTACGTATTTCAGTAAACAGAATCTGGTCAAACGTAGTTTAGATGTAAGTGAACTGTTGGTGCGAATGACGACACAGCTACATTTTTTGTTTGGACGGGGGTGGGCGCCACTTCAAATTTTATTAATAGAAATCAAATAATAGGAGGACATAACACCTTGCCTTCAAATTACATGGGAAATTAAAATTAGAAATAAATTATGAAATAAACTAGGAGTACTACTCCTTTACAAGATCACTAAATTATTCTAATATTAGGATAACCTAACTTGTCCATAAAAGTTTCCCCTTTTACCTGCTTGGCCACTTGATTCAATTATGTGAAAATCTGAAACGGTTGTTTAGAAATTCCCTCATTTGCCAATAGATCTACAACTCTATTTGCTTGCCTATAAGCATGTTGAATTCCTTGAAAACCATTCTGAAGCTTCTTAATTTCATCTACTTCATGTTTGATTCTCCATGGACAACCCTTGAAGTATTTGGACCAAAACTAAAGAATCAATCTCCACCTGAAAACCATGAATACCTTTCTCGTTGCATAATTTAATTCCAAATAATAATGCAAGTGCCTCAGCCTGAAGACTCGTCTTAATGCCCAAATTAATCAAAAAACCCAATATGAACTTACCAGAACAATCCCTCAATACTCCACCGCCTCCACTCAATCCTGGATTTCCCTTGGAACAACCATCCCTATTCAACTTTAACTGACCTTGAACTGGTTTCAGCCATTTAATCATTTGGGAATTAAAAGGCTTAGAAAAGGAGTTAGCAAAATCCACCAAAGCATCCCACGTTCGGATTCGCCAATTAATCTTAGGAAACCGAAGACAACAAATGGACCTAAAATCCTTAAAAATATTAGCAATAATTCTATCCCCCAGTTGCTGTCCACCCTCATACACAACTGCATTTCTCACTTTCCATAAGTACCAACAAATAAATGAAGGTAACACTCGTACAATAAAGCGAGTTATAATAGTACATTGCTTAGAAAACCACCACGCAGATAGATTTCCACGCAATGTAGCACTACATGAAATACCACATGAAACACCAAAATAAAACCATACCTGCTTTGCCACTGGACTAGCTGCAAACACATGATCAAGGCTTTCCTCACCAGGCTCCACACAACATGAGCATCTAGAAGGGCCATGAAATCCCATCTTCATCAATATTTCAAACATTGGAAACTTCCCATTCAACAACCGAAGCATAAAAATTGAAATTCTTGTGGGAATAAACTGATTCCAGATTTGAGAAGCATACTAAGAAATTTGCCTCCTAGTATGAATGACTTGAAAAGCAGAAGCAGTAGAAAACTTACCATCCGCATTCATAGACCATACACAAATATCCTCCACCCCAATATCATAAGGCGGATGAATCTTCAAAATTTCCTGAATCTCATGCTGAGGTAGCCAAAGTTGAAGCTTTGGGATATTCCATTCATTTTGAAGGACAAAGTCAGACACAGTATTATCAGAATAATAAAAAACTCTATAACAAAGAGCACCATTCCCCATCCAATTATCACACCAAAAATTACAATTCCCTTTTTTTAATAGCCAACACATATTATTTTCCACCATAGAACTTACCTCGATCATCCGTCTCCACGTTAGTGAAGCTCTTTGAGGAATTGATGGTAAAGCTGCATGCAAAGAAAAACAATATTTAGCTTTCATAAAAGAAGCCCATAAAGAATTATTCATTCTAAAATGCCACCAAAGCTTCATAGAGAAGGCCCTATATGTATCCTTTAAAGAGTGAAATCCTAGTCCTCCCTCCTCATAAGGCAAGCACAACTTTTTCCAAGCCATCCAGTATTTCTTTTTACCCGTGTCAAATGAACCCCACAAAAAATCGGCAAAAAAACCTTCCAATCTATTTAAAATACCCTTTGTGGGATTTACTGTGGCCAAGACATGTGCAGGGATTGCTACCAACACACGTTTGATAAGAACCATTCTCCCACCCAAGGATAAGAAATTATTTGACCAAGAACAAATTCTATTCATAATTGCATTGATCAAATCTTCAAAGAAAGTTGATTTCCTTTTTCCCACAATTAACAGACATCCCAGATACTTCACTGGAAAAGATCGTTGAGGAAAACCCATTATCTGCCCTATTCTTGCCTTCTGAGCCCTAGACATTTTATGATGCACCAAAAAACAGCTTTTAGATCTGTTAATCAGCTGACCAGAAACCCTTTCATAGTTCTCTAGAACACCTAAAATATGTCAAATAGACCTGACATTTGCTCTTGAAAAAATAAGAACATCGTCTACGTAGGCCAAATGTGTGATAGAATCACAACCCCTTGGCACTTTAAAAGGAATAAAGCCTGGTATAGATAGCAAAGCATTTAAACCTCTTGAAAGGACCTCAGCTGAGATGATGAATAAGCCCGGAGAGAGAGGATCCCCTTGCCGTAGTCCTCTAGATGAATTAAAAAATCCATGTGAGGCTCCATTAATGACCACAGAGAATTAAACATTAGACACCAAATGCCATACCATATCAATAAATTTTTGCCCAAATCTAAGGGCTCGCATGACTTTACACAAAAACATCCACGATACCCGATCATATGCCTTTGCCATGTCAAGCTTAAAAGCCACGTTTCCAGCACAAACATGTTTGCCAATCCCAGAAAGAACCTCTTGAGCAAGTAAAACATTATCTGAAATCAGACGACCCTTGACAAAACCACTTTGTTGAGGTGAAATAATATTAGGTAAGATTCTTCCTAACCTCTCAGATATGAGTTTAGATATAATCTTGTTCACAAAGTTACAAAGACTTATGGGTCTAAAGTCAGAAAATACTTACGGGAATTTGATCTTCGGGATCAAAACAATAGACGTGGCAGTAACACTCCTAGGCAATTCTTGGCCATTGAAAAATTCAAGAACAGCCCGAAACACGTCATTGCCAACCACTTCCCATGACGAGGAGAAAAATTTCCTTGTGTACCCATCTGGACCCGCCGCGCTGTCTCCATCCATGCTCTTCACAACCCTGTGCACCTCTTCTATAGATGGGTTTTCCTCAAAAAAATTATTATCGTCCTCAGTCACCAAAGCTGGAATATGTCTCAACAAGTGGAAATCATTAGGTATCTCCCCAGCTTTAAACAATTCTTGGAAGAACCTAATAGCCTCATCACCAATTTCTTTATCATCTTCCACCCAATTCCCATGCAAATCCTTGATCCTATGAATCATAGATCTAACATGTCTTTGTTTCACCGTAGAGTGAAAGAGTATGGTATTTTTATCCCCCTCCTTAAGCCACTTCACATGAGATTTTTGCTTCCAAAAGCATTCTTCTATTGCCACTGCCTTATTTAGTTTTACATGGACTTCTTCCAGCTCCCCCATGTTCAAGATATCACCCGTAGCTTTCCTTTCTTCAATCACAGCTAACTCTTGTTCCGCCACTCTAACATTTTGACCCACATGTCCAAAACATTCTTTATTCCATTGCAATAAATCCTTCTTCAAACGACACAATTTCCTAGTCAAAACCATTAGAGGTGACCCAAAATATGGAAATCCCATGAATTTTTAACAAGTTGTAAAAAAGAGCAATGACTTGTCCACACATTCAGAAATCGAAATTGTCTAGGCTTCTCCTCCAGTGTGGTCCGAACAGATAACAGTAGTGGAGCATGATCTGAAGGGTGCCTCGCAAGATGCCTAACCGAGATGCTCAGTGACTCCTCTATCCACTTGTCATTTAAAAGAGCTCTATCTAAACGTTTCCAGATTCTGGATCTACCACTCCTATTATTACACCAAGTAAATTGTGAACTTGAGAATCCTGCATCTATAAGGCCAGTTGTATTCATAAAATTTAATAAATCCACTGCTTCTCTCGATCTAAAAGGTCTACCTCCTCTTTTCTCTTGAGCTTCTAAAACGACATTGAAATCCCCACAAACCAACCATGGAGCCCCCAACATAGATTTATCAGCTAATAATCCTTCCCACAATACACTCCTTTCTTCTGAAAAACTTTTAGCATGAACAAAAGAGGAATAAACTGAAACTGTCAATTGAGGATGACAAACAGATACAGACAAATGTTGCAAACTTTCTCCGTATATTGAACAAATATAAGGTTGATTGTAGAATATCCAGATAGAGCCCTCCTGATTAGCTTGACAGCAATCAAACTTCAACTTCAAACGAATTCTATGAATCAAATTAATATCTGCCTTAGGTTCACATATACCAACAAGTTGAATTTTATTCAAACAAATCAACTTTTTCAATCGATGCAAATTGGAAGGCTGAGAGACCCCCTTAATATTCCAGAAAATGCTATTAATCATGATTCAATAAAAGAAAAGGATTATGAGAAACCTTGGATTTAGACCGCAACTCTCTATCAGAGGGAGCTACAATTCGAACAAATTTTTGAGTTCTTTTCGGTTTCAAGAATTCTCCACCATGTAAATCACCAGCCTGATTATCTTGTGGCGAAGTTATTTATGAAGAAATGAATGGTCTTGGTGATAAGTTTCCCGCCACTTTTGGAAGGTCTGTTCGTAGCTCCATGCCATCAAGATTTTCTTCCTCAACAACTCCCTCGGCAAGCATATTTGTATTTGTAGAAGACATCAAATATCTATTACGATCCTCCATCAAAATCTCCTGCTCTCCACTAACTTTCTACACGGGCAAATATTGTGTTTGGACCTGCCTTATCAGATTCTCCTCCTCTTCACCCCTTCCTGTTGCGTCAGACACCTGAATGTTATCATTCTGCTCATGAGAGCACTCTATAACCTGCAGTGACATGCCTCCTTTACTTCAGGAACTGCTCCATGATCGTTGTTTTCTAGCTGCACCAGACTTCCTAATTTAAGTCCAGGTTTATCAGTATTATGATCCACATCCTCTTGATGAATTTGAAGTGGAACTGATTCCTATACATTTGGTACTTCCCTTTCCATACTAATGTCTTGTACGGTATCCCCTTTAGCCCCTTGCAGCCCACCATCAACATCCTTTCTAACCCATTGTTTTTCTTTTGATCCCTTATGTTCCAAATCTAAGCTTTTTCCACCAGTTTCACGTCCCAATCTATAGCTCTCAATGTCATGCCCCATATGCCAACATTTGGAGCAGTACAAGGGCACATTTTCAACATGAATCTGTTGCTAGAAACTGTCTCCTACAGAATTCACTTCAATCCATATATGTTTTGGAATTGGCCGAAGTAAATCTACTTCCATGCACACTCGAGCAACACTTGGTCTGGTCCCCATTGCAGTAGCTGAATCAACAAATAGTGGATGCCCAATAGGAGAGACAATGGAAAAAAGAGCATGCTTGTCAAAGAAGTGCACCGGAAGATCATGCAATGCAATCCAAACAGGAGCCACAGAAGATTCCTTGCGTACATGAAAATTTGGAGACCATTTAAATACCCTCATTAGAAAGTTGTTGATCTGCCAAACACCCTGAACCCATATACGGTGGAAGTCCCCTTTACTCTTGCAGTTGATCAGCACATGTCTTGCATCAAGATGTCCGACTGTCACCACATTTTTCAAATCCAACCTCACAAAGAACTTTCTGATTTCATCTATCTTGGGACGGCCATGGGAGAATTTCCCAATCAAGGAACATTTAAACGGAGCAGAAAGTTTGTCAATGTCTTCCTCCTTGAATCTCACTGCAATCTCGCCCTTATGTGTACCAGAGTCTCACAAAGTGATAGGAGAAGCTGCAGGCTCTTGAAATAGGTTAGCAAACGTCTTCTTGACAAATGGAGAAAGACGTCCCTCAGTCAAAGACTGAGAAGCAATCTCCATAGTGCTACCATCAGACCCCCGAAGGGATGAAGATGGCTGGTAGCTGGCCAACCAGCCAGAAAATAAAAGCCAAAATTCAAATTTCAAAAGGAAAGAAAAGCCCTAATGTTGAGAGCGTTAAAAAAAAAAAACTCATAAAAGTTTAGAATGATGACACAACTACAAATGGTAACACAAGAATTCAATTTTTTCAAAATTTGTGATCAAAATAGAGAAGGAAATGCAATATTCGAACTGCTAAACAAAGATAACACAAAGTAGTATAAATTACAAGACCTAATAAAGTGCTAAAACTAATAGACAAAAAATGAATCCAGGCTACTGGACAAAAATAAATAAATATTGATAAACTGAATGTAATGTCGGGCTGCCAAACTTGAAAAAGTAAATAAACATATGCCATTTAGACTGCTGAACGGATGCATGATCCTGGACTGCCATGATTGATGAATACAATGCAGGGTCTAGGTTGCTAGACCTGGAAATATAAATAAATAGATATCGACCAGGTTGCTGGACGGATGCATGACCTTGGACTGCCAAGGTTGATAAATGCAAAGTTGGGCTGCCAACTTGAAAATATAAATGCATGATTCTAGGTTGTCAGGAATCATAGAATGCAATGCAAAGTCTAGGCTTCCAGACTTGAAAATGTAAATAAACAGATGCTAACCAAGCTGCTGGACGGATGCATGACCTTGGGCTGCCAAGGTTGATGAATGCAAAGTTGGGCTACCAACTTGGAAATATAAATAAACAGATGCCGACTAGGCTGTTGGATGGATGTGTGACCTTGGACTGCCAAGGTTGATGAATGACAAGTTAGGCTGCCAACTTGAAAATGTAAATAAACAGATACCGACCAGACTGTTGGACGGATGCATGACCTTGGGCTGTCAAGATTTATGAATGCAAAGATAAGCTGCCAACTGAAAATATAAATGCATAATCCTGGGTTGTCAGGAATCATAGAATGCAATACAATGCAATGCAATGTTTGGGTTGCCAGACTTGAAAATATAAATAAACTTATGCCGACCAAGCTGTTGGACGGATGCATGACCTTGGGCTGCCAAAGTTGATGAATGTAAAATTTGGGTTGCCAGACTTGAAAAGGTAAATAAACAGATGCATTCAGACTACTGAACGGATGCATGACCTTGGGCTGCCAAATTTAAAAAAGTAAATAAATGACCTTGGGTTGTTAGGAATCATAGAATGCAATGCAAAGTTTGGATTGCCAGACTTGAAAATGTAAATAAATAGATACCGACCAGGCTGCTGGACAGATGCATGACCTTGGGCTGCCAAAGTTGATTAATGCAAAGTTGGGCTGCCAACTTGGAAATATAAATGCATGATCCTTGGCTGTTAGGAATCATAGAATGCAATGTAATGTCTGGGTTGCCAGATTTGAAAACATAAATAAACATATGCCGACCAATCTACTAGACGGATGCATGACCTTAGGCCACCCAGATTGATGAATGCAAAATTTGGATTGCAAAACTTGAAAAAGTAAATAAACAGATGCCGTTCAGGCTGCTAAACAGATGCATGACCTTGGGTTACCAAGGTTGATGAATGCAAAATTTGGGCTGCCAAACTTAAAAAAGTAAATAAATGATCCTGAGTTGTCAGGAATCATAGAATGCAATGTAAAGTTTGGGCTGCCAGACTTAAAATGTAAATAAACAGATGCGACTGGGCTACTGGACGGATGCATGACCTTGGGTTGCTAAGGCTGATAAATACAAAGTTGGGCTGCCAACTTGAAAATATAAATACATGATCCTAGGCTGTCAGAAATCATAGAATGCAATGCAATGTCTGAGCTGCCAGACTTGAAATATAAATAAACATATGCCGACCAAGCTGCTAAACGGATGCATAACCTTGGGCTGTCAAGGTTGATAAATGCAAAATTTCGACTGTCAAACTTGAAAAGGTAAATAAACAGATGTCGTTTAAGCTGCTGAATGGATGTATGACCTTGGGCTGCCAAGTGTAATGAATGTAAAGTTTGGACTACCAAATTTGAAAAAGTAAATAGGCATATGCCTGATCCTGGGTTGTCAGGAATCATGGGATACAAAATCTGGGCTGTCAGACTTAAAAATGTAAATGACAGATGCATGATCTTGGGTTGTCAGGAATCACGAAATGCAAAGTTTGGAATATGAGTCTTGGAAAAGTAAATGACAAATGCATGATCTTGGGCTGTCAAGAATTATGGAATGGAAAGGTTGGGCTGTCAAACTTAGAAAAGTAAATGACAAATGAATGATTTTGAGTTGTCAGGAATCATAGGATACAAAGTCTGGGCTGTTAGACATAAAAATGTGAATGACAAATACATGATCTTGGGCTGTCAGGAATCATAAAACATAAAGTCTGGGCTGTCAGACTTGAAAATGTAAATGACAAAAAGCGAGTCTAGACTGCTGGACAAAATAAATGTAATAAAGATTTTAAAATAAAGCAAAACAAGTGTTAAGCATAAGATCTAATTCAACTCAAAAGTCAAAATTTTTTCTCTTTTCTTTTTCCTCTTTTTCTTTTTTTTTGGAAAAAATATGAAAGTAAATAGACTAATATGACAACTACTGCATGATGACATAAGAAGAATAAAAATGCTAAAGTAAGATGCATTAACATGCAATTGGAATGATATGTTATCTAACATTGAAAATATAATTAAATGGAAATTGAAAGTGAAAAATCAGTACCCAATGCTACAAATTGAATCTACCGATAACTGAAAATGAAAATCAGTATCCAATGCAGAGATTAGGCCTATCGCGAATTGAAAAAAAAAATCGGTACCCAATGCAGAGATTGAGCCTACCGAGAACTGAAATAAAGACGGTATCCAATGTTGAGATTGAGCCTATGACAAACTGAAATGAAAATCGACACTCAATGCGACAATTGAGCCTATCGAGAACTAAAAATATAGACGGTACTCAATACTGACGATTGAACTTACCGCAAACTGAAAATAAAAATCAATACCCAATACAAGGACTGAGCCTACCAGGAACTAAAAACAAAAATCGGTACCCAATGTAAGGATTGAGCCTATCGAGAACTAAAAATAAAGACGGTACCCAATGCTGACGATTGAGCCTATCGCAAGCTGAAATGAAAATCGGTACCAACGCAGAGAGATTGAGCCTACCGAGAACAGAAAATAAAGATGAAAACATGCAAATACAGTATGTGAACTACTAGACACATTAAAACACCATGCAGTATACTGGACAAATGCAAGACAATTACTAAATGAATGCAAATTTGAAAAAGTAAAACATGCTAATGGAGTTTGGGCTACCGAACGAATGCGTAAGTACATGAATAAAAATGCAGAATCTGAGTTGCCAGACTAAAATAAACAGAAATTAAAACCCAACGGATGAGTTGGGGCCCAACGGACGAGTTAGGTCTTAAACAGAAATGTAAACCCAATGGATGAGTTGGGATTTAACAGAAATTAAAATGTGCGAAATGCTGGACGAAATAAAACTCCCCTTGTACAATGGTTGAAGTCATATCCTCTGCATGTTTATTCCTTTTTGTTGTATTTGAATTCTCCAAACGTTCATCCAAACTTGCTTGGTGAAGTTTGCTAAACATTTTCAAGGTCTCTGGAGTAAAAGCGCATCTTGCCCTAGTTCCTTAACCTATTTCTTGGTGCCAATAATTGTAGCTTTCTTTCTCTTTTAGGTTAAGCTTGGATTCCATTTTGTACCATTCAGATTCCTTAACACAAAGTCCAAATACCTTTTCGGTGTCATTCTAATTCTCCCTTGCAATTTGCATTATTTTGGAATCAGAAAGATACCAAAGTGGCAATTATTAGCTTCAAATAAGATGACATCCAAAGACCATGGGCATTTATTTTCACCATAAAAAAATACAAGAAAATATTTTTCTTTTTATTCAATTTGAGCTTTCAAAAGAGAAACTTTACAATGACACAAACCTAACATTAGGCTTGGAGAAAAATGTGACTTATTTCGAGGCCTCATCAAAGAATTATTTGTTCAATATAACAAAAAGATTTGAAGAAAATTCCTTTCAAAAGTTAAATGCAAGACATGAAGGGAAAAATATCATGCTATAAACAATTTTGAAAAAGTAACTTGTTTAGCGCTTCATCTGAGAAAGAATTTTGAGCATAAGGTAATCCTAAATTTACAAAAAGAAAACCGTTATTAGTGTCCAAGTTATTCCTATTATTATTACGTGTAAATGAACCATTATCCAGCTACAATTTCATCTATCACACTAATCATTCAAGTTAAACTCATCAATCTAGACCCTTAGCACTATCAATTCTAAAAAACTAGTTTCCCCCGGTCCTTCATATAGTTCGAAAAGAGCACTGGCATTGTAAATGTCAAATGTATGGTGCTTTACTAGAGTAAAACTATGATTTAAAATGCTTGAATCAAATATGTATCTGATGTGTTTCCCAATTTGTTGCCTCCCTAGAGGACCTATAAAAATGAAAAACATCGAAGTTAGTATAAGTGAAAAGAAAACTAGATGCATGCCCTAGGGGGGAGCTCTTATTATGTCACGGGTAGGCCTAGCATGAAATGCAATCCTTTAGGGTGAGACCCCCTTTTCTAATGAAGATGCACCAAATCTGCTAGGAAGAAATGCCTTTATTCTGCTCGTATTACCTTATCTAGGGTCTCGCCGCCAGGATTTACCAAAAATATAAACGTGTATGTCTTTTAGAGTTTAGTACCTAAGACAAAAGGATGGATTCCCTATAATGGGATTTTCGAAATGGCATTCCCTCTAGGGTTTATGCATGATACCAGTTTATTAAAGCAGGATAAAATATGCAAAAAATACAAAATTTGAAAAATAATGCAAAATTTCTTTGAGAAAGATGGACCATGAACTGTACAAAAGAAATTATTAACTTCAAATATATATTTGATTGAAAATTTGAGTCTCCATGAGGTTATGGAACACAACATTGCAAAAAAAATAAAAAATCATGACTTTATTTTGAAATATACAAATCAAAATGTTAGTTTATTAAATGAGAATGAAATATGTGTTAAAATCTCTTTTTGTGCAGTGTGGGATGGGAGGGTGGGGGATACGGAAAAAATGACACATTAATTTCTTTGAAAAAAAGATAAATGTGAATTGTGCAAAAGTTTGACCACTTGGGTACATTTATTGACCCTGAGAAGAATTGGTTCAGACAAAACTGACAGGTACAACAAGGACGAATTAAACTTTGAAAAAGGTCTAAGCTACAAATCTTATTCGAAAAGGTACAAGTTAAAAAAAAATCATATTTTTGGGATTTTACAAAATTTACAATGATTGGACCCTTGGGGGTGCCTTGTTTACAACAAAAATGCAATTTCTAAAATTTTATGAAAATCTCATTTCCATCTTTCTCGAAGAAATTAATGGTAAGACAGAAATTTAAACATACTAATAGTGGGTTAGTTTCCTACAAGAGCACCATGCCAGGGTTCTTTATTTTATAGTTGTGAATGCAATCAAAGAATTAGAGAGAGTGCTAGTTTATTCAACAAATATCACATAATATATTGATAAAGTAAATAGCAGTATACAGTACATCAGGAAAAATAAAAGGGGGTGGATTCCCTCATCTCATGCCTGGTGTACCTGATAATGTAAGGCTGACTCTACCATAGGTTATTCTACATGGATGCATGAGGTTGGGCTCACTAATGCATCTAGAGTCGATAAGGCTTCGGTTCCTGAACCTTCAGACTGAGGAATCCAAAAAGTAACAATTTTGTCAATTCTAAGGATCTCAGGTCGGTGGTTCGAGTGATCCCCTGGACACTGCTACGCGCATGTTGGGCCACTGCCACATGTCCAAGCGAATCAATTTTTAAAGCCCAAATCTCTAGACTTGTGGACTCAAGCCAAGAGTTTGGGTGATCTCCAAGACAATGTTATGTGCACGTCGTGCCACGGTCACATGCCCAAGTGATCAAGCCTACAATATGGCTTAAGGCTCCCGAACCTTTAGAATTAGGGATCCAAAAGTAACAAGTTCGTCAATTCCAAGGGTCCTAGGTAGGTGGTTCGAGTGATTCCCTAGACACCGCTACATGCATGAATGTGATGGTCACATGTCTACACAGATCGGTCCTAGTCCTAAAGGGATGGGTGAGTCACAACCACCAAAAATAGCAAAAGGGTGAAATATATCGAATGCACGTATGGAGTGCTCCTTGTGAGAGGAGGGAATGTAATATTAACATGTGTGGGCTCTAAGGGTGACTAACCCTTTCCCCAAATGCAAGTGCGGTCGAATAACAAAGATAATTGAACCATACATCACATAGACGAGAGACGAAATGTGTGAAATACAAAAACAACCCTAAAAATCTAAAAAACAAAAATGCAATCCTAACATCTAAACGCGATGGAATAGAAGGGTCAAATAAGGAAAAGGTGATTAAGCCTAATGCTCAGACTCACTAGTGATCCCCAGTGGAGTCGCCAAAATCTGTCTCGTCCAAAATCAATGAAGCATGGTGGGTCGTTGACTATCGCGTCCCAAAAAGGTAGTTCGATCTGGTGACCCTTTTTGAAAATAAAGATTTATGAAAAAATCATGCATGTGTGATAAAAATTGGGTTTTTAGTGAAAAGATATTATTTAAAAAAATGGTATTTTAAAATGAAATAGGACTGGGACTAAAAGTGTGATAGTTTTGGCCAACTAATTTTGAAAAAAGGGTTTTATTTAAAAATTATTTTAAAAATGGAGTCGCCACTTGGTATTGAGTTAGGATGTACCAAGTCATCGGAAAATTCATTTAACAAAACAAAAATAAAATTTTGAGAAAAATATTTAAAAATCCTTTTCCGAGTTCGGTCTACGAAAATGAGAGAAAAAGGTCCGGGTGTCATATTTGAAGAAAGGGAAGGCAAAGGCTCACGCCAAAGGCATCCTTTCTACCCAGCCGAAGCTAGTTGGAGGTTTAATCAAATTTTCCTAAAATAACCCTGAATTCTAACGTGTTTGGATGTATCTATATGATTGCAAATCCTAAATCTAAATGTGAGTATCGAGAGGGTCAAAATGTCTCGTTGAGGCTTGGTCGAGATTATCACATTAATTGCGAAACCCGAGTCGAAACCTCGAGCGAGTCACGAGTGTTAATGCAAAATGAAAATGCAAAAGGAAAAGAAAAATAATAATATAGATAATAAGTGGTTGAAGAAAGTGGGAATGCAACATAACAGGTACGAAAAACTAACATCTCATGACTAAATGTTCCTACTAATGAAGGGGGGAATGGCATATACGCCCCCACTTCCCACGTAAGTAGGCGACTATTTCTAGCCGGATCACACAAATGTTCTAAAAATCTAAGTAAAAATGCAGCCTAAATGTCATGCACTGCCAAATACTTAAAAATAGATAACAATGATGATTATATACATATAAAAAATCATGCAAAATGATGAAAAACTAAAAAGGGAATAGTGCACAAGTGCACCTAGCACTAAAATGCCCTAAGGGTCTAGCATTGGACTAGCTCTTTCTAGGGATTCTCACTAGCGTTGGACTAGTAGGAGAGCGAGGAAACCACTACTAGCGTTGGACTAGTGTGATGACGGAATAACAAAATTGATAAATCATGAATTAACATAGGAAAAACATAAATCAAAGGCAAACAAGCATATAAATACATATAAGAGCACGTAAGGGCACATAACATGTAAACATGATATTCTAGATGCAAAAATCCTAATGAAAGCGGTAGGGGAAAAAGGGTAAAAATGACCTATCTATTACATTTGCTATCTAAATAAAAAATTTTTGATAAAAAACATAAGAAACGTAATCTAATTATTACATTGGCTAGCTACATACAAAATATTACATTTTTGCCAAAATAATAAAAATTTAAAATTAAATAACATAAAGCAAATAAATACGCAAAAAGCATGCAATATAAGAAACATGTAAGGAAAATGCATAATAAATCACCTAAAGACACATTGGATCACGTAAAATGAAATTAATGAGAAATAAGGATACTTTTTAGAAGACCCGGTACAAATACTAATCAAAATGAATGAATAAGTCAATGTACCACAATATAAGTGAATAAAAGCATAAAATATGTAAGTATTGACAACTTGGGGTGAAAATGTAAATTATAGCAACTACGAGGACTTAAAAATAAAATAAAATTTTTATAAAGCTTAAGGGGAGGAATAGTGGAAATTCTAACTAATTGAGGAATCATGAGGTAAAAATAAAGCAAATGGGGGACAAAAATGCTAAATTTCAGCAAAAGTGGGGTTAAAATTTGCAAATTAAGGACTTGATTGAAAAGAAAACAAAATCTTGAGAGGGGATTTCACAATATCAAGGACTAAAATGAAGAAAGTCAAAAGCGGATCGGGAGTGAAGTGATATGAACCAAAGGTAAATACTAAACAGAAATAAATATTTACACACAATAGAGAAATAAATGAAATTGCCCAAAACAAATTAAAGATTGATTGATTAACTAACTAACTTAATAAAAACTGATTAAAACTAATTAAATGAATTAAAACTAAACTAAGACAAATCAACATCTAAATTAACGATCTAAATGTAAAATCAAAACATTGACAATCCCTAATTTTGGTTATCTGCTGTCTCGAGTTTCTCATTCTCTCTCTCTCTCTATGATTTCACCCCATTCCTCTACTTTCTTCGTCTAATTGCCTTCTTTCTCTCTCTCTCTCTCTCTCTCTTTTTCCTTTCTCTCCCCTATTTTTTTAATTCCAGCTCCTTTATTTTTCTTCTTCTTTCTTCTTCCACTTTCTTGTTTCTCCAGCTCGATCTCTCATCTCTCTCGTTGCTTTCTCTCTCTCTCTCTCTCTCTCTCTCTCTCTCTCTCTTGCATTGTTGATCTTGTTCTCTATCTCTCCCCTTCATATCTCTTTCTTTCATATTTAAATTCCTTTTTCCATTCTTTCTCCTCCTTCTCTCTCGATTTCCCTTCTCTGTATTTCTCTCTGCTACAGCTTTCATTCATTTTCTCTCTCTTTGCCATTCGGTCCTCTCTCCGTTTCTTTCTTTCTATCTTTACTCCTCCCTCTCCCTGGTTAACTTCTCCTTGCAGATAGTTATTCGGATTCTTCGACCCCTCTTTCAAAAATCTCTCCAATCCCACTATTAAATCTCAAACTCAACAAACCCCTAAATCTCTGATAAAAAACCCAATCCTTCTTATCTCTAAGCTTCTCCAAATTTTCGAACCTAATTTTCCAATTTAATCAAATAACAATTGCCAATCCACGTATATTCTCAAATGAACTCACTATTTAGAACCATGCTTTTTTTACTTTTGCAAAAGGCTGTTGATGTGGAAACAATGGTGACTCGACCGTGGTAGAGTGACTAGTAGAGGAGAATGGTGCCGTCGGCTAATGCGTGGCAATTGTGCCTCTAGTTGTTGCTGAGTGCTGCGATTGGTGACTGATTAAGTCTGATTATAGGATTTAGAGGGTGGCTTTGGCTCGCTGATGGTGGATTAGGCGGTGGAAGGTGAAGTTGTGGTGGCCTTTTGGTGTTTGTTGGATACAATTTCAAGTGCTCTGATTCTTGGGGTTGAGGTTGATGATGGCTTGGTGAATTGGTTGAATTGGTCTTGATTGGGATAAGCGGCGGCGTATGGAGGAGCTTTTGCGGTGGGTGGAGGGGTTTTGTGGGATTTTGGATGTTGTTGTATTATACTAGGGGTGGTATGTGGGAATTGGTTGGTGATTCTGGGGTTGAATTTGGTGGCAGATTTAAAGTTTTGTTGTTTGTTTATTATTTTCTTTTGTAGGTGATAGACACTAGTAGTTGGATTGTTGAGGGAGACAGAGATTCGAAACTCCAGTGATGGAAGAGGAGCTACGCTAATGGGTCTTTGACAGCGGGCTCATGATGAATTGGTTGAATTGGAGGTTTGGGGAGGTGAATTGTGCTATAGGCAGTGTTATTTAGGTGATGGCGGTGATGATTTGATGGTGAACTAGTGGATAATTGGGTGGTGAAGAGGAGGTGTTTGTGATTTTCTGTGTTTTTGGGCTATTTGCTATAGATGAGAGAGTCGATTGTGGTGAGGTAGTGGTTCTGAGGGTGGTGTTTTCTGTTGAACTGTGTATGTGTGTGTAAATGAGCATGTGTTTATGTGTGCTGTGACTGTGAATGTGTGTGAATGTGTGTGAACCTATTGCATGTTTGTGTGTATGGTGTGAGTATGAGAGTAGTTTGTGTTTGTGTGTGGTGTTGTGTTACTATGTATGAATTGTGTGTGAAATTAGGGGAGTGTGTGATTGCTGTGTGTAAATTGTATGTGAGTGTTGTGTGAAATGAGTGAATCTGGACGTGTGAATTTGTGTGTATGACTGTGTGTGAGTTACTGTGCGTGTAGCATGTGAGAGAAAAGTATGTGAAGTGTGTGAGGGAGAAGTGTGTGAAGTGTGTGAGATGGTGTGTGTTTTAGGTGTTCTAGGTGTAAGCTTGAAGATAAACTAGTGTGTGTTCTAGGTGTTTTAAGTGTGGGCTTGAAGATACACTAGTGTGTTCTAGGTGTAGGCTTGAAGATACACTAGTGTGTGTTCTAGGTGTAGGCATGAAGATGTACTAAAAGCTAATAGGTGTTCTTGGTGAAAATTTGAAGAAAAATGTGGGAAAAAGTGTGTTTTTGGTGTAATAGATAAAAATAAAAACTCCCTTTAGGATTTTTCATTTTTCCCCCTTGTTTATCCCAAAAATAGTCTATTTATAGTGCACAAAAGACTTATCTTCTAAGAAATGACTAAAAGACCAAAACGCCCTTGACTACCTAAATTACAACTCTACCTTTACAAAAAAATTAAAAATCTATGTTCCCTCACAAAAAATAGAAAAAATTAAGAAAAATGCAAATAATATATTTGTTAAAAGAAATTCACTCTGAAAAAAAATTAGAAAAGCTTAGAAACATGCTTAAAAACCTAAAAATGAATTTGGGACCCAAAAATTAATGAAAAATGAGTTTGGAATGTGAAATGACAATTTTAGCCATCTACTGTCAAAATATATGAAAAATATCAGTTAGCTCAAAATATTACCAAAAATTAAAAAATGAGCTTAAAATCCTTGAAAATGAATTTAATACTCAAAAATTGGTGAAAAATGCGTTTGGAATGTGAAATGACAATTTTGCCACAATAATGACAAAATGCACAGAAAGATGGTTATTGGCCACCAAAAATTGTCAAAAATTAAAAATAAACCTAAAATCCTAGAAAATGTATTTAGGATTCAAAAATTGGTAAAAAATACGTTTGGAATGTGAAATGACAATATTGCTCCTGAACGTGATATTTACAGAAAAAATAGCAATCGTCCTCGAAAAAAATAAAAAAAAATTTAGAAACATGCTTAAAGAATCAGAAAAATAAATTTTGGACCTGAATTGAGCGAAAGTGGTGTTCGCAAGGTGAAATTATCATTTTAGCCTTGTGCTGGTAAAATATAAAAAAATATCAATTAAATTTGAAAAATCACAGAAAATTAAAAAATATGTATGAAAGTAAAAATATGAATTTAAAATACCCAAAGCTAATGAAAAAATATTTACAGGTAAAAATAACTATTTTGTCCCCTAAATTATTGATTTTGTTTCACCTTTTTATTGAAAAATAAAAAATTGACCCAAAAAATATAGACATGCCCCCGATGTTTGAAAAATAAATGGTGTGTCAAAATTTGGTGTCTACAGTATGCATAGCTACTTAGAATTAGTAATGCCAAATAAAAAAAGAAGTCCATCCGATACAAATTGCTTGCTCCAAAACAAACAAAATATAATAGTCCATACAAGTAGTTATAATCATTGATAATTAATTTTAATTTTCATAGGAACTTGCCAGTAGATGAATGTTGTTGCCTAAACTGACATGCGGAAGCGACTACATGGAAAAACATTATCCACCGTTCATTTGCTTCCACTTTATATTAGATGATATGTTGTTGGAGATTTTGGTGTGACTAAACTGGTTGGTTGAGGTAAGAGTCCAATGTCTCCCGCATGCAAGAAAACAGAGTGTGGAGGAGGCTCCTCCCTTAGTGTACTTCTGATGCTCAAGTCAATAATGTATTTTGAAGTGAATAATTAGTTTAGAAGAGCATTGAAGTTAGATTTCTAAATCCCATGAGGGGTGTTTACACTGGTAGCAGAAGAGAAAAAAAAGGGCTGAGAACTACTGCCCTAGTCTAACAACCTAGTCCAAGGTAGTCCAATGGTGGCAAGAGTAGACCTGACCTTGATGGTGCTCAAGCGGCACTTGTCATGTCAATCAAATCAAGTAATGTCAAGATGGAGACTTGGTAATTGTCTTAGAGTTGTGTGCCTGCTTCGAGTTATCCCTGCTTCGAGTTATCCATTGAAGATTGTTCCTGATGTGACGTGGGATGAGATCGGGATAATTCTAGACCAAGATGATTATGGGCCGACATAATTGTGGTCCTCACACAAGCCCTCCAACTCAGGCAAGATGAGGAGAGAGTCTTGAGACTTATCTTGCCTCGATATCAAGTCTCAGCTGACTGAGGTTGAGAGAAGGTGAGGAAACTAACATGTGTTGAGGTGTCATTATTTGGTGAATCGACTTGCCAAACGAATCTGACTAAAATGGCGTGACTTTTTAGGAAGTCAATCTAGATTGTACCAATTAATAAAAGGTGGATTTGGTGATCTTTTTAAATTTCAAATTCATTGATTATTTTTGGTGTCCCTCTATAAATACTTGAAGAGTCCAAGCTCATTTTCATGCAGTGTTTGTTTTCAAAGCACCTTGCCAAAATGTTTCCATAGTACCCGAGATCTTTTTGTAGTTGCTCATCCCAACGCTTTTATAGAGCCAGGTCATCTAAATGGTAAGTAGCCTTTCCCAATTCCAATTACGTATAGCTGAAATAACTCATGCATATCGACAGGTAGTTAGGCCAAACCATCCGAAGTAGAGAGGCTCGATCCTACACAAGAAGGTATAGACGAAACATAGCTTGCCGGCTTTCATGTATCATGGTCAGTTGGTCATATTTTTTAGCTTGGATAATCCCTTGATGGTCAACTCATAATCAGGGTCGTATTCTACAAATGGGGCTTTACTCAATTGGTCACCAGTATAAAAGTTAATTGCATTCACTTGCTCACTAAGATTTAATATGTGTAGCTCAGTAGGTCATATTGGCTCCTAATGTTCAAAGCTTTAGCAATTTGGCTAAATTGATCATCACTTTTCTCCATGGTATCCAATCTCTCACCCATTCTTTCAAATCTCTCAAAGATATTACTAGCTAATCTATTTATCCGATCATTAGTAGACTGTGTTAGTTTCTCCAAGGCCACTTCCCACTTAGGATTAGATTCTACTAGAGATGGATAAGATTGAAAACAAGGTTCTTCCTAAACAGATTGTTGATGGCTCGAATGATCCTCCCATCCATAAATTTGTTGATCCCTTTACCCTATATTATAAGTATTGGGGTATGGGTCATACTGAGGGGGACAGTAGTAATTATCATCATATTGTATCTGTATACAATTGAAACAATCATACAATTATGATTTCCACCACAAAAGGTAAAATAAATAATATTTACCTGAGGATAACAAGAACCATTACCAAATCGCACATTGACCAAGTTCACCAATTCATCCATCTGTATTTTCAACACATTAAGAGCTTCACTTGTGGACATACCTGTACATCTTCTTATGGTACCTTTTTCATTCACCCAATCAGCAAAATTATCCGTCATCTCGTCATGTCAAATTGAGGTTGCACAATTGAGATCCATTCTTCAACTTTCACCTGCTAGAACAAGAAAAATTAAAAATAAAAACAAAAGAAAAGTTTAGAATAATAAAGCTCACTTTAGCCCTAATATTTATTTCTTTTCCCTGGTAATGACGTCAAAAACTTGATAGGTGCATAATTAGATTAACAAACGATAGCAAACAATCAAGTTATAAAACTTAGTTACCTTATATACTGCAAGCGCATAGATCGTATCGAGTATAGGGCAACAGGGTCGATCCCACAAGGGAAAGGTTGTGGAAGTACTAAAGATTTATTACTCACTTTATTATCTAAAGAATCAAATAACAAGAAGAATAATAAAGTATAAAATAAACTCTATAGTATAACTACACTAAGGAAACTATCAGCTCTATCTAATCAACTCTATAGAATAACAATACTTAGAGGAAATTGTCAATCTTGAGATTCTACGGAGATTTAACTAATGACCTTACATGTAAATGAAAGGATCAGCTCATGCTTTGGTTCTTGTCTTGTTTGAGGTCCAATCCCAATTATAACTAACCTTCACTCTCATGACAAGTTAACGATGACCTCCTTACTAGTTCTTTCTTACTCTCATGGTAAAGATACTTGTATTGGTTTATTTACCCTATGGATTGTCTAATTGACTCACCTAGGAGCACCACCACTCTCGTGTGACATACAACCTAAACTTCAATTATTTTTTTTCATTATTATTATCAACTCTCATTACATAATAAGTACTAACAATTCATAGTTGGTTATTAGGCAAGTACAATTCCATATATTCCAAAATAGAGGACAAACAAACACAAGATAGCATAAATAATCACAAACGAGTCATATGCATGAATTCATTAATATCCTCCAACCTTAGATTGATAAATTAGCACATACCCCTAATGGATTTCACACAAAAGATCAACGCATTACTAAAAAAATGCGTAATAATCAAGAATAAGATAAAAATAAAATAAAGAAAACTTATTGATTGATGAATAAAGCTCAAATCTTCTACTCTTCTTCCAATATTGCTCCTCTACAGAGAGATTTCTACTCTATCCTACTTCGGGCTCTCTCAGTGAGAGAAATCTCTCTCTAAAAGAGACAATCCGTTACTCTCTCTTATCTCTCTCTATGAGTGTGTGTATGGTGTAAACATGAGTGGTTCCCTCTCTTAGGGTTAAAGCCCTCAATATATAGTCCCACTAGTCTAAACTTACAATTAGAATGCTTAAAATTGGACTCGTAAAGTGCTGGGCTCGATTGGCATGAGATATACTTTGTTGCAAAGAAAATAGCAGTTTTTGCAGCATTCCTGTGTTAGTTCCCTGAGGACGGGAACAAGTCACAACGGTTTGCTTCTGACTAGTATCCACAAACAAATATGGTTGTATCTGTGGCAATATTTTGCTACGGATACTCATTTCTTTCTTTTTTTCTCTACTTTTTCACTTGTTTTCTTTTCTCCCTTTACTCTCAACTTCTGCTATCTTGAAATGAACTGCAAATCTTTGCCAATAATCTTCAAAGTTGGCCTCCATCAGCCATCCCGCTTGATCCAATTGATGATGGAAGATGTCGAACCCTACAAAGACACAAAAATATTGCAAGTAAATGATTCTTAAGCATTATCATTCAAGGTAAGGAGAAATAGTAATTATTGAACAAAAATGCATAAAAATACATAAAACTAACCTTAAAAACCCTAACTTATGCACACTAATAATCACACAATTTTAGCACTTATCAAACTTCCCTATACTTAAGTCATTGCTTGTTCTTGAGCAATCAAATACTATAAACCAAAACAATAACTTAATAGTAGCAGAAATAATACACGTGCCTTCAAAATTCTTTCTCAACAACTAAGTAAATAACCATTACGCAACTAATTGTCTTACTTAAATACTCATAATATTAGACAAAGGAGAAGTGATTATACCCAAATTTCACTAGTTCAATTTAATTTCTCAACTTTACCTAATTCTCACCAGCAAGCAACTCATATTGCTAACAAGTAACTTCACGTCTATGGTTATTTTATTTTCATCACTAGAGACTTTTTCATTTACTAAGCTTAACCTTTAATTGGGACATGAAGTTACCTTTTCACGAGAAGATCAACATTGGTCTAATGAAGATCCCTAGTTACTTAATACTTCATTTGTCCAAGCTGCTATGCATACTCATAATTCTACCACTTTTTTAAAGTCGGCATTAATAGATGAAAACTCCCGGTTACTGAGTACAAGAACTACAAGAGTAGAACCTAAGCTTATTTATTCTCTTTCTTATTTTTTTATTTTTAGATAAGCACATTTTAGTCCCTTTCTAATACATTACTAATCATAGGACATATACAACACTTGTCAACTATATTCATCGCTTAACTCACAAAAATCAAGCAAAGAAGAAAAATTTCATCAAACATGCAAATTTTAAGCATAATTTCCTTTACTTTACCTAATGTACTTTCTCTGAAAACAAAAGCTCATAATCACATAATAGATATTTCCTAGTCATTCAAGAAAGAAAATCTCAAAAACACATAAAATTATCTCAATTAAGGTAGAAGAATTTGACTACTAATGATTGTAGGATTTAACCATTAAGCACTTTTCAAATTGTTTGACAAATTTTTGAAAAATTTTGGCCAAAAATATTGAAAAAATTGCAACTGGTGGCCAAACAATCACAACATTCAAAATGCATCCAATATTCTCCAAAAACAAAAACCAAACAATTCAAACACAACAATTACTACGATGAATAATATCCTTAACTTTCTCTCCCTACACTTAAGATGCACATTGTTTACAATGTATAAGAAGGAAAAATAAGATAAAATTAGATAAGATAAAGAAACATTACTCCTCTATCGTAGTGCTTGAAGTGTCCGTCCATGATTGCCATGCTCCCTTGATTGATTATCTAGTAGTATGACCTACGATAACATCATGTAAAACAAAAGATTAACAACAAAACCATTAGCCACATAACAAACAATAAAAACTAAAACAAATAGATCTTACTACTACTTTAAATCATAAAAAGCACTAAAATTAAATTAATTGGGTTGCCTCCCAACAAGTACTTTTTAAAGCTAGACTGCTCCATCCACTCTCACTTAACCCCTTGATGGAAAATTTCAAAAGCCATTCCTTCTTCTTCTTGGGCTTGATCTCAACTATTGGATGTTTCTCTTCTTTAGCACCTTGCAACTCGGACTTCTTAAACCTTGGCGGTATCTTCACATCAACAAAAACACTACATTCTTCCATTAAAATCACTAATCTTATGATCCTCTAACTTCCTCATATGTGCTATGGTATCCTTAAGAAATTTTGCATATGAAGGAACCTCCCTAAACAATATGATCAAGCAGAATAGTAATATGTAGTAAATCACTAATGTTAACACAAGATACCAATTGTGGTTTAAGGGAAGTAGTTGGAAGTGAGGCTTCTACTCATTCAATTGTTTCCCTAAAACTATCATCCTCACTCACAATTCCTTTCTCACTTTCTTTTTCTTTTTCAGCATACTCATGTTCTTTTAGGAACCTAAGATTCATGTACATCATGGTTAGTTGGTCATAATTTTTATTTATCAATGTGGATAATCCCTCAGTGGGGCTTCACCCAATTGGTCACCACTACAAAAGTTAATTTCTTTCACTTGCTCACTAGGATTTAATTCGGTGTTGCTCAGTAGGTCATATTGGTTCCTAATTTAGAGAGTCAACAATTGGCTAAGTTGATCATCACTTTTCTCTGTGGTGTCCAATGTCTCACCTATTCTTTCAAATCTATTAGAGATATCACTAGCTAGTCTAATTATTAGATCATTACTAGACTGTGCTATTTTTTCGATGACCACTTCCTAGTCAGCAGATGGATAAGATTGAAAACAAGGTTCCTTCCAAAAAAGATGTTGATGGTTCTAGTGATCCTCCCATCCATAAATTTGATGATTCCTCCACCATGTGTTATAAATATTGGGGTATGGGTCATACTGAGGGGAATTGTAGTAATTATCATTATGTTGTACTGTCTACAATCAAAACAATCATACAAAGTATGAGCAACCACAATAGGTATAATAAATAACATTTACTTGATGATAACAATAACCATTATGAAATCACAAATCCACCAAGTTCACCAATTCATCCATCTATACTTTCAATGTATTAATAGCTTCACTTGTAGACATACCTGTAGATCTTCTTATGGTACCTCTTTCATTGGCCCAGTTAGCATAATTATTCACCTTCTCATTAAGTCAAATAAAGTTGCATAATTGAGATCTATTCTTCAACTTTCACTTGCAACAACAAGAAAAATTAAAAATAAAAGCAAAAAAAAAAAAAAAAAGTTCAGAGTGATAAAGTTCGCTTTAGCCCTAATATTCACTTCTTTGCCTTGGCAATGCGTCAAAACTTGATAGGTGCAAAATTCGGTTAACAGAATATAGAAAATAATCTTAGCTAAGTCACACAAACAATCAAGTTATAAAACCAAATTACCTTATATACTATAAGTGCACAAATCGTATCGAGTATAGGGCAACAGAGTCGATCTCACAGGGGAAAGGTTATGGAAGTAGTAAGGCTTTATTACTCATTTTATTATCTAAACAATCAAATAACAATAAGAATAACAAAGTATGTAATAAGTAACTAAACTAATCAACTCTATAGAATAACAATATCTAGAGGAAACTATCAATATTGAGATTCTAGGGAATAGAGTTAATGACCTTACATATAAATGAAAGGATCAACTCATGCTATTGGTTCTTGTCTTATTTGATGTCCAATCCTAATTATATTTAACCTTCACTCTCATGAAAAGTTAACGATTGCCTCCCTACTGGTTTTTTCCTACTTTCGTGGTAAAGATTCTAGTAGTGATTCATTTACCCTATGGATTGCCTAATTGAGCCATCTAGGAGCACCGCTACTCTCGTGTGACATGTAACCTAGACTTTAGCTATTCTGTTTCCGTTATCATTGCCAACTCTCATTGCATAACAAGTATTAATGATTCATAGTTGGTGATTGGGCAATTACAAATCTATACATCCCAAAATAGAGGACAAACAAACACAAGATAGCCTAAATAATCACAAACAAATCATATTTATGAATTCGTTAATTTCATTTAACCCTAAATTGACAAATTAGCACATATCCATGATAGATTTCACAAAAAAGATCGATGCTTTACCAAAATGATACATAATAATCAAGAGTAAGATCAAAATAGAATAAAGAAAACTCATTGATGAATGAATAAAGTTCAAATCTTCTACTATTCTTCCAATCTTGATGTGTACTAGAGAATTCACCCAATATTCCTCTTCTACAAAGAGATTTCTACTCTATCCTACTTGTGGCTCTCTCAAAAAGAGAAATCTCCCTAAAAGAGATACCTTCCACTACTCTCTCTTATCTCTTTGTATGAGTGTGTATGTTGGTGTAAATAGGAGTGGTTTCCTCTCTTAGGGTTAAAACCCTCAATATATAGAGTCCTACTAGTCTAAAATTACAATTATAATGTTTAAAATTGGACTCATAAAGTGTTGGACTCGATTGGCATGAGATATACCGCGTTGTAAAGGAAAATTGCAGTTTTTGCAGCATTCCCACATCAGTTCCAATGGATGGGAACAGGTTGCAGGAATGATTTGCTTCTAACCAGTATCCACGAACAAATATAGTTGTATCCACAGCATCCGCAGATGTGTACTACCACGGATACTCCTTTCTTTCTATTTTCTCTGCCTTTTCACTTGTTTCTCTTCTCCCTTTACAGTCAACTTCTACTATCTTGAGATCAACTGCAAATCTTTGTCAATAATCTTTAGAGTTGACCTTCAACAGCCGTCTCGCTTGATCCATATTGATGACAAGAGATGTTGAACCCTACACAAAACATACAGATATTGCAAGTAAATGATTCTTAAGCACTATCAATCAAGGTAAGGAGAAATAGTAATTATTGAACAAAAATGCATAAAAATACCTAAATCAACCTTAAAACCCTAACCTAGACACACTAATTATCACACTACTTTAGCACTTATCACTTCTCATGATGATTAGAGATTTGTAGGCTTTCTTTAGTAACATTTGGTCCTATAAGATTGCACGACTCTTGAGGCTGCTATTATACATTTATTAGGTTAGCTACTGTCTTGGTGATTGCTGAGAAAAGACAAACCAACAGATGAACTTATTCACTAACTCGACTACGGAGTTAATACATCCTGTCCAAAAACATTTTTGCACATTGCCTTGTAGGAAATGGAGAATGCCCGGCATATGACCGAGTCGAGGACTCGGTAGAGGCGAAAAGTCGAGATAAAAGTGTGGACATGGTCCTCTGCATTGTCTCAGTTGTTGTAGTTCAAGGAGAGAGGGTCATTGTTGATCTTTGAGGTAAAGGGTAGTGCTCGAGTGTCACTTGTTTCCTCACAAATCAGCAAACCTGTGGCAAGCAATGTCCTACACGTCACTTCATCCTACTAGTCCATAAGTGCTTCGCAATTACAATTATATCAAATAAATGAAGTAATTGCAAACAAAAGCTTTAAAGGCACATCGAGGAAGTCAAAAATTGAACTTTCATTGATCAACAACAATAATTACATAAAAGTTGGAAACGGTACTTCATGTGTGAAACTTATTATCGCCCCATATATAAGACTAAAAAGAAAAAACCTAAACTACATGAGTAGGCACTGCTTTTCTGAGACAAAAGTGTCTGCTCTATTTACAACTAGAGGATGAACTAATACATGAAAATTATATCATTGAACTCATAGTGTTATGATCTTCATTCATGAAAGAGTTTGGTGCCAAACAATGATCGACATACTGCTTCATTCTTCTATTGGTCACATTTGGCTTTGTTGTTTGCTAGTTGTCATCCTGGCATCCTTGAATAGTGAATGATTGGTAGCTGATGTTATCTCGTGAATGTTCGCAGTATCAACAAGCTCCATGCTTCACCACGAGTCTATTGAACGTGCAGGTCCTTGAGCGACAAGCACATCGGTTCACTAACAAGCTAGAACTGGCTCACGGGTTGTAGCACGAACATAGACAGGCTACGGGTTGGAGCACAGGCTAGGCAAGCAGGTTGTGGCCTTGACGCGACACACAACGAACACATTGCCAAGGGTATGGACATGAGCATACGTATGAGCACGGTCGGTAGTGATGTGCTGGCTTGAGCAATGAACCTAGTGGGCTTCTAAAGGTCATGGTGCATTGGGTTAAGATGGCCCGTGACAATCTCCCTCAACGTCCTCTAAGCTTTTGAAGCATTAATAATCTATTGATAGGCTTTGAGGTTCGTTACTTGTTTCCAAAAATTCTCTTCATCTCCATATCCTTGCCATTTTATAAGGCACTCTTGATGATCTTGGCGATGTGTCTAGTCACCTAGTCATCAAGAATAGTTTCAGCAACTTGTTTCCCTTGGGCTTGGATATTGATACCTTTTCACGTATTTTGTCCCATTGACGAATCTTCCATGCCTTTATAATATGGCTTTAGGAGGTCAATATAGAAGACTTGATGTACTTTTCACTTAAGCACATTCACAGGACCAATGTATTTTTACAATGGGCGGACATCCCTGTTTCGCATATACCAACTCTATTGTTGGTTTTGTAGTTTCACCATTACTTTATCTTTCACTTGGAACTTGATGAATCATCGATCCTAATTTTCATACTTCTTTATGTGCTTTAGCTTTCTAAAGATAACTGCAAGTGATTTTTATATTCTGTCTACACTCTTGATAAAAACTCTGTGCGTTTGAGGACATAGATTTCTTGGTCGTGTCCACCGTGTGAGGTAGCCAACGTTGTTGCCCTGTCAAACTTCAGAAGGGCTCTTGTTGGTCAAAGAACTCTTTTAGGCATTGAAGCATAGCTGGGCAACATCTAGTAGTTGCACCCAATTCTTTTTGTTGGCAGTCACAAGGTGTCAAAGATATTCCTCTAACATCCCATTAAAATGCTATGTTTAGCCATTAGATTCGATATGCACTATGGAACTCAAGCTCATTTTGGACCTGTGTATCTTAAAGAATTTGGTTTAAAAATTGCCAGTGAATTGTGAACCATGATCGCTAACAATCTCCTGTGGAATTCCCCGATACTTAACGATATGCTTAAAAAAGAGTTGAGCAATCTCTTCATGATAAGTGATAATTTTTAATATTTTAGTATAATATTTTATATATGTTTTTAGTTTTTTTAGCATGTTTTTAGTATTTTCTAAATAAAAGTGGCTTAATTTCAGTACTTTCCATCAAATCAAGGATTGCTCTAAAATTAGAGTTTTTAGTCCGGAAATTAGGGTTTAAGGTAGAATAATTATTTTGAGCAAATTAATGCCCAATTTTATTTGATTTTGCAGGGAAATAATGATTAAACTCAATTTAAATCAATTGAAGCTCAAGGACTATCAAAATCAAATATGACTCAAGTTGAGCTATTTTTATCATTTAAGTTTGGAATTTCTAAAAAATATTTTCTTCATCAAATTCTATCAAGTCAAATATGATTCATATATGGAAAAAAATCTTAAGGAAATTGTAGGAATAACCAAAATTTAAAAGGGCAAAATTGGAAAGGAATAGCGATCCTCAGGTTGCCACTTGTGGATACCTACCCGCAGATCGAGGCCACTTGCAGTTTTCTATTGACTTCAAATTGCACCTTATTCACACAACTTTTGTAGATAATTCAAATGTCTAGCTGCATTATCTCTGCCCTAGAAGATCATTGCAAAGCTCAAGGAAGACTTTTACAAGATTTGGAATCAAATTTGATCATGATGTCTCTAACTTGGACAAGGACTTGAGCTAGGGTTTGTTCTATAAATACATGCCTTTGTAGTTCATAGTAGATATGCTTGGTTTTGTGCTTGAAAGAGTATAAACCATAGCTTGACAGGAGCACTCATTGTAAATACTTAGATTAGTTTTCTTTTTAGTTTTGTAAGAATTCTCAATTCTTGTAGCAAAACCTTAAAAAAACTTGTACTCCACATGTTTGATGGAATGAAGGAAGAAGCATTGGAGCTATGTTCAACCACATATTGAGTATTTCTTACCTTACTCTTTCTAGTATCATTCATGCATGCTTGTTTACATTCATTTATGTGCTTAGGTTTACCTTAAATCTATTGAACTAAGTTGAACTAACTAGGTTTAAAATGAAGCTTTAATATGTTTTGAATTAGTTTATGGCCAAATTTATTCTTGTTTATTCATTTACTTGGTCTTAACACTAGTTGTTGATTAGCTACCAACTTCAAGTCGTCGTTGTTATTTGATATAGAAATTTGCACTTAACAAGAGTAAATGGAACTTATGTTGAATCTCACAAAAGTAGTGGTTTACATAGATGGATTAAGGTTCAAAGCCATAATTCATGAGTTTAATGAACTAATGCATGCAAGACTTTACCACGATAGTTGGAAAGCTCATGTAATAATAGTCTTCCATTCATAAAGAGATCTAGTTTGGAGTACAAATGGAATTGAATCCTAAACTTGATTAAAGTCACCATGGCCATGAGCTTAACTTGCATATAAAGTGGATTCTTAAGTCTAGTCAACTTTGTTTAAGTAGTTTCTTCATTGTTTGTTTACTTGGGTTTGATTGTTCCTACCATTTCACCATCTTCGAGTTTGATTATTTGGATAATAAGGCAAGTTAGTAGCTTTGGTGATGTGATCCACCCTGAGACCCCACATCAATCTCCTAACGGGAACCTTGACGTGCTTGCAATCCGTAGGACTAGCCTCTCCCAAGGATTGTCTTGTGTATCAACTATGCAAATTAACCCCAAATCTACTCGAGAATTGGAACTAACTTGATTTAAGATCCCACACCCTAACCCCATGTGTTTGTTAGAACTTAAGATATCACAATAACTCAACCAATCACTCGAAGAATTAAGATCTCTCAAATAGGAAAAAACCTCACAAAAACTTATTAAATGTCCAAGTTGTGTCTTAATGATAAAAGAATGACATATATATGTAAAACACCCTAAAAACCACTATGGAAAGTCAAATAGTTTGTTACAATTGAAAGACTAAATTAAAATTCACAAAACAAAAATGCATCGCAACTTCTGTCCATATTTGCGCTGGCTATCCACATGCGGATTGCAGGGCAGATATGACCAAAAACTCGATTTTGGTTATGTCCACTTCTATCGCTATTTGTGGCCATATCCACATGTGGATACACCTCGTGGATAGGGTTAGAAGGTCACTCTTGCTTTCTTCTTCCTCTCACTCACGGGCATATTCCTCCCAGTCATGAATGATCTGTTTCCCCAGCCCTTCTTACCCTTCTTAGGTGCCCCTCAACCTCCACTAGGGGTTGGTGGTGTCCTTTGCTTTGGTGGTGCTCTTTAGATCACACGAACACCTTGATCAACTTGAGCCTTAATCCTTTGGTACATATCATTCCCTTTGATAAGCATCTAGTTTGCATATTTCTTAGTGTGTCTACATTAGTATTTTATGTTAGTTTTTAGGGTTTAAATAGTGAACAATAGTCACTTTCGTGTCTATTTCTTCCAATCTTAAGTTTGTAGCTAAAATGTGCAAATGTGTGGTTTAATATGCAATTCTTTGTATTTTGTAGGTTTTAGCTATAACGATCATCACTTTGGATCAAATGAAGCATATTGGGATGATATTAAATGTGATTTGAAGTTGATGAGAAGTGGCAAGAGAAGAGGACCAATGATGTGGCATGATTAAGCAACGATAGAAGAAGAATTGGTGATGAAAGGATTTCACTGCACCGACATGTTTTGGTAGTTTGGTCAGAACTGGAGCTAGAGAGAGTGAATTCAGATGATTCTTGAAGAAATTTAAAGCTAAGAGAATTATCTACAATTCTTATGAAGGCCTCAAAGTCTGATTCTCACGTTTACAATGTCAAATTGCCACATTACTGAAGCATTCTTGTGCAGCGATGCTCTTCCGACCATGTCTCGATGTTTTGGCCATATCTTTGTGTACACAACTCCAAATGACCTGATTTTTGTGCTCCTAGAAAGCTAACTCAAAAGGCTATAACTTTTATGTTCAGAGTAAAAGCTATTTTGGCCAAATTTCTGACCGAACCCGCGGCTGAATCCGCGCCGCGGGTACGCACCGCAGGTACGGTCAGAAAGTTATTAATTGAAGCCGCGGCTGTATCCTCGCCGCGGGTTCGAGGCGCGGGTTCGGGGCGTAGACATACGATTTTGAGGCACTTTGGGGCTATTTTCAAGGGGGCAATTGATACTCTTTGTGAATGATTAGACTACATCTCTGGAGGGTTTTGGAGTGCTAGAAACACAAGAGAGAAGCGGAGCATAGCATAGAATAGGAAGGGTCTCTCTTAGAGAAATTTTCTCTCTTTGAGAGAGCCACCCCTTTAGATTAGTAACTCTCTCTATAGAATAGTGCTATTTGGAGGATTCTCTTGTACACATCAAGATTGGAGGAAGAATAGAAGATTTGAACTTGTTCATCAATCAATAAGTTTTCTTTATTCTATTTTTGTCTCTTTCTTGATTTATATGGATTTGTCTATTAAAGTTTTGATCTTTTATGTGAAATCCACCATGGGTACGTGCTAAATTGTTAATCTAGGGTTAGAGGAAACTAGTCGCTTCATGCATATGACTTGATTATGATTATTCATGTTATCTTGTGCTTGTTTGTTCTCTATTTCGGGGTGCATGGATTTGTAGTTGCTTGATCACCAACTATGAATTGATAGTTGTTATTATGCAATGAGAGTTGGTAATCATAATGGAAAAAGAATAGCTGAAGTCTAGGTTGCATGTCACACGAGAGTAGTGGTGCTCCTAGGTGGGTCAATTAGGCAATTCATGTGATTAATGAACCAATACTAGTATCTTTACCACGAGAGTAGGAAAGAACTAGTAGGGAGGTAATCGTTAACTTGTCACGAGAGTGAAGGTTAAGTATAATTGGGATTGGACCCTAACCAAGACAAGAACCAATAGCATGAGTTGATCTTTTCATTTATATGTTTGCTCATTAGTTAACTCTATGCCCTAGTGTCTTAAAATTGCGAGTTTTCTCCAATATTGTTATTCTATGGAGTTGTTAGTTTAGTTGTTTATTTTATACTTTGTTCTTCACATTGTTAATTGGTTGTTTAGATAATAAAGTGAGCAATAAAACCTTAGTACTTCAATAACCTTTTCCCTGTGGGATCGACCCTGTTGCCCTATACTCAATACGATCTGTGCACTTGCAGTATATAGGGTAATTATGTTTTATAACTTGATTATTTGTGTGTGATATAATTGGATTATTTGCTATATTTTTAGACCTAATTACACGCCTATCACCCTTCCTCATCAAGAAGATTCATCTTTGAATCTTACTTCTTCATGTCTTCACGAAGAGGAATGTCAACAAATTGCAAAGAAGATTTTGAATACAAGAAATTTGATTAGTATGATTCACCTTCTCCAACTTCTTTGTCCCCTTGCTCGCCTCAAGCTCCTTGAGCATCCTCACACAATCCCTATGAACTTCCAATGGTGTTAATGACAAAATAGTGATGTCCTTTCCATGCCAAGCAAACGAATACTAGTTTTGGAACCCATCATACATCACTTTACAATAAAATTGCCATGGACACCCCAACAATAGATGACATGCCCCCATTGATGCTACATCACACAAAACCCTATCTTTGTAGGCTCCAAGGGCGAACTCAACTTCAACTTGCTTGGTCACCCTAAGCTCGCCACTGTCCCTCACCTATTGCAGACGATAGGGTTTAGGATATTTCTTTGTTTTCAACCTAAGCTCATCCACCAATAAAGAATTCACAAGGTTAGTGTAGCTACCAGATGTAAGGTAATAAGGGGAGTAACGCAGCGGAAAATTTAAAAATTTATTACCTTAGCCATGGATCTCTTTGATGTAATCTATACGATTAAAGGGTGTTTAGCACAAATACCTCAAGCATAGAAGGTTTCTATGCTTCAAAGGGTAAGATCCTATTTGATGAAGGTGTTGATCTACCATAAAAAAGCCCTCCAAGTGTCGAGCCTCCAACAGTATCCACACGAACATGATCTTGAGGAACCTTTGGGCTTGCTTGCCTTGCCTTTCGAGTGCTAGCTCCCTTGAATATCATGAAGAACACAAGAAGAAGAAAGAAATTGAAACCCTAACAATTAGGGAAGGAGGTGTGACGTTTTTCTTGGAGAGAAAAACGCCACCAAGCTCTCAATTTTTCTCTCTCTGAATTTTGTGTTATGTTTCATCAATCTTTCAAGAGTCAAGGCATGGACTTATTTATAGATGTAGTATCCTAGTCTTTAAGGAAACAAGAGAAATTGGAAACCAAGAAGGTTTAGGAAGCTTACCTTAAGCTAATCCTATTCCTTTAGGAAACCAATTCCAAAAGGAAACCAAATAGCTTCTTAATTCCTTTTAGGAAACTAATTTCCATCAAGACTTAGAATATTTATAATTAAGTCCTTTAAGTTAATTTATCGCATAAATTAACCCCATAAGTATCTTATACTTATCTTAATAACAATTTAACCCAAAGACCATGTTCTTATTGTGTGTGACCCATTAGGTTCCATTCACGTTGGTAATAAGTACAAATTATAACTCTTTAATTAATTAATTAAGAGCCAGATAAATTAACACTTTAATTTATCATTAATTCCCTAATTAATTAATTTGCACTTATAGATCATGAGTGGCGTCTACCAATGCATCATGACCACCCAAGTGAATAGGAAAGTCATATGGTAGACTACACCTATCAATGACAATGTTACCGTGTAATTAATATCCTTTCACCACACTATATCCCAATTAGTCTAAGAGTGTAGTGCGCACTCTTTAAATGACTAATTAATGATTTCTTGTTCCCGAAATACAACTTTCATAAAAGTATAACCTTGAAACTCTTTCAAGTCATACTTTCACTTTTGCGCAAAAGATTCTTTAAGTCATATTTCAACAAGTGGCCAATCCGGGATATACTCTCCTATAATAAGGAGTGGTGAATCCTATATCGATTACTCACTATCCTTCCATGCTTCATGCTATACCCAATCTCTACCATATGGGCTACTCTTTTACGAGCACCGAGCAATAGAGTCAAAGCATAGCAATCCACACTCAAGATACCATGGTAATCTCAAGTCTAAGGATCACTTACACCATTGCCATTAAGAGTATAATTCATAAGCACTAAGAATAGTAACTCTTGGCGGATCAATCCAATGAACTTGTTCTCTAACAAGCATCCACATACCAGCTTAGGTGTCGCACACCATAGTTGACGAGTTCAACTACTACTTACCATAAGTAGAGGCAAAGTATGTGCTAGTCTTCCCATATTAATGATGTCCAATCTCATTAATACTACGACTAGGGATATTTAAGAATATAACTTAATGTGTAATAAGAGTCTCATCATTGTAACTCTTACAATCTCTTATACACAGTTAATATTCTATGGACTTCATCAAATAAACTAGTAATATAAATAACAAGTATTAAATGACAAAGAAAATGCCACATATATAAGTATAACACGAAATAAGCGTAATAAAAATCCCAAAAACCAACTTGGTTTTAGGGCATACACTAACAAAAGAATCAACGGCAATGCTACATACCTTGTCTCCAATGATACACCTCGTTTGGAAGATTGATTCTCTCTATACATCACATCTAGCTTCCTTGGGTAGTTCATGTAAAGCCTTCCTTGTGAATAGAAGCTCTCATTTGTTAGTGTCGCAGATAATAGGGCCTTCATCATCAGTACCTCCCTCTAGTGTTAGCATCTTCTCATCATCTGAAGGAGCGCTTTTAATGTCACCACCCTCAAGCACGATCATGGTTCTGGCATTTGGATACTAGGATGCCACGTGACCACGGCCTCGGCACTTGAAGCACTAGATGTCACGAGTCCTCATAGGTTCCTTCATCTGCCCTTTGCCTTCACATATGCCCTTCTTTGGCTTGCTTACGTCCCTTGGTCTCTCATTTCGGTCCCTCCTATCAAACCAACTAAACCTCCGATGCGAAGAACTCACTTCACTCCTCCTCCTTGCTTTGAGTTGTTTCTCCACGATTTTAGCTTTTCATACCAGATCATCAATTTCCACATCGGATTGCAACTCCACTTTCTCTTAGATATCTTGGTTTAGACAGCTAAGAATCTTGCCATTGTAGCCTCACGGTCTTCCACTACATTTTCCCGGATGATGGCTAACTCCGTATCTTTGTAGTAGTCATCCACTGTATGACCATCTTGTGACATGGGCTATAGCCTTTGATGTAGCTCTTTGTAATAGTGGCTAGGTATGAACCTCCTCTGCATGATTTTCTTCATCTCTTCCCATGTGCAGATAGGTCGCTCTTCACATCTTCTTCTAGTAGTGGCCAACTAGTCCTACCACACACTGGCATAATTAGAGAATTCCACTGCAACCAAATTTACCTTTTTTTTCTCCAAGCAGTGGTGGCAGTCAAATACATGTTCTACCTTTGGTTCCCACTCCAGGTAGAGCTCTAGATCACTCCAACCTTGGAAGGTTGGAATCTTTATCTTAATAATCCCAATGTTGGCATCACAAGCTTGCTTCCCATGTCTGTGTCTCCTATCAGTCACTCCTTCATCATTGGATCCTTCTGATTTTGAGATTGGAGACCTTCGCCGGTGGCTTCGATAGCTACTCCTTGATCTAGAATGAGAATGGCCTCGCCTCTCTATTCGCTCACACACAGTTTCCATTGTCTATCTCATTCCCTAGATAATAGCATTTATCGTCTCAACAAAGTCTCTAAGGTCAAACGCCTTGGATTCCCTAAGGTATGAATTACTATGAAGAGAAAACTACCCAACACTAACAATCACAACCCAAGACAAGAAAAATTAGACAGAAAAATTTTAGATGAACAATACCTATGAATAGTATCGATAAACAATAACGCTACAGTGACGAGGAACAGTGACTTTTTTTTTTTTTAAAATGGGATGGGACTTTTGATGGTTTTTGTTAACGAATAGTCAACAAATCATCAAGAATCAAGAAAACAAACAAGAATGAGACAAAAGACACGAACTTTGTAACATTTCTAGATGCCTTGAAGCAAGGATGGCACAAAAGACACTAAATTGCAGCAGAAATTCGCAGAAATTGTAGGAATATTGCAAAATATTAAATTTAGAACAACAACAACTACAAAGTAGCAATAAACCCACCAGAATTATCACGAAAACACAAGATCCCAAATTAATAGGAAACCCTAAGAATGGAATTAATCAAAGAAAATACAAGAAATGCAAGAATTACTATAGAAATTGACAAAAACTAAAGAAAAATGATATATCCAATCTCAAAGAATCGAAATTCAAGAGATAGATTAGGGAACCCTGATACCTAAAATTCAAAGAGATTTGATACCACTTGATGCGATTCGCCCCGAGACCCTACGTTAATTTCCTAACGGAACCTTGACATGCTTACCATCCACAGGACTAACTCTTCCCAAGGATTGGCTTTGTGTATCAGCTATACAAATTAACCCCAAATCTACTAGAGAATTGGAATTAACTTGATTTAGAATCCCAAACCCTAACCCCACATGTTGGTAAGAACTTATGATATCATAATAACTCAACGAATCACCCGAATAATTAAGATCTCTCAAAGAGGACCAAAGAGGGAAAAACCTCACAAAATTTTATTAAATATCCAATTTGTGTCTTAATGATAAAAGAACGACATATATATGTAAAATAACCTGAAAACCACTATGGAAAGTCAAATAATCTGTTACAATTGAAAGACCAAATCAAAATTCGCAAAACAGAAACGCATCGTAACTTCTTTTTGTATCCGTGCTGGCTATCTGCACACGAATTGCAGGTGTGAATACGACAAAAAACTTAATTCTAGTTCTATTTTCTTTTGCTACCATCCACAGCCCTATCCACGCATGGATACACCTCACGAATACGGTCAAAAGGTCACTCTTGCCTTCTTTTGCCTCCCACTCGCGGGCATATTCCTCCCAACCATGAATGATCTTTTCCTGCGGCCCTTTTTGCCCTTCGTAGTTCCCCTAAACCTCGATTAGGGATTGGTGGTAGCCTTTGCTTTGGTGGTGCTCTTGAGATCACACGAATACCTTGATCAACTTGAGCATTAGTCTTGTGGCACGTATCATTTGGTAGTTGCTATTTCTTATTTTCTCGTGTGATCTACTTCAATACTCATCACAAATACAATTGACTCACGTATTTGTGAACAAGTTTTAGGTTATAAATTTTATTACTTGTTTGTGTGATTTTAAGTGAATTTATTGCTATTTTTTGATATAACTTGAAATCACAATCACTTCATCAGGGTGAGGGCATAAAAGTTACATACTTGGAAAAGCGTTCGAGACTGCCACCAAAATTGTAGAATGTTCTCTTACTCTTGGTAAACTGATGATGAAGTCAAGAGATACACTTTTCCAGGGTCTAGTTGGAACTGGAAGTGGCTTAGATTGCCCACCTTTCTTTTTACGGTTGGCTTTGTCCTGCTGGCTTTGTCCTATTAGCAATTGAGATAGGTCCACACATAGCTATTTACGTCTTCTTGCATTTTCACCTAGTAGTACCCATGTTGCACCAAAGCCAATGTTCGATCTATTCCTGGGTGTCCGACCCAAAGAGTATCATGGTGTTCTTTTATCAAATTTCTCCTTAGCTCTCCATATTTCGGGACATAAAGATTGTTCTTCTTTCCCATTAAGAGACCTCTATCGAGCCAAAATGGCCGAGCTTTTCCTTACTCCACAAGTTCAACCAAATACTATGCGTTGGATCCTTAGGTATGGGATTTCATAGTTAGCCGTTAATATTGGTGGAGATCTGACTTCCATGCAAGGAGGTAGGTTGGCATAGCGTTGCTAGATTCGCTCACCAACTACGGTGCATCATTTTCTCGTCTGGTACTCGAGTATGAAGTTAAATTTCAGCCACACCTTTTGCTTTCGTGTTTTTTGGCTACTCAATTTGGGTTGCATTATGAAATGACTTACGATAGTGTTATCTGTTTACACCACGAATGGTGCTCCAAGCAAGTAGTGCTTCTAGAGACGTAGGCAATGAACCACAATGAGTAGTTCCTTCTCAAGAGCAAAGTATCTACGTTCAGCTCCATTCAACTTTTGGCTCTCGAAGGCCACAAGATGACCTTCTTGCATCAAGACTTTCCCTAAAGCAAAGTCTAAGGCATCTGTGTGCACTTCAAAAGGTTTTGTCACATTAGGTAGTGTAAACATGGGATCAGTGGACATGCTCATTTTTAGTCATTCAAAAGTCCTCTGGCATTGGATTCTCAATTCCATGCATTCTTTTTCTTGAGCAAGTACATCAATGGCAAAGCTATCTTGGAGTAGTCCTTCACAAAGCACCAGTAGTAATTAGCAAGGTCAAGGAATGACCAAAGTTTTGTGGGCACTGCTTAGTGGCTTCCAGTTCTTGATAGCATGAACTTTCTTGGGGCCCATATAGATTCTACCTAGTTCTATGATATGCCTCAAGAACTCTATCCATTGTAGAGTAAATGAACACTTTTAAGGTTTTGCATATAATTCATGCTCTCACAACTGGGTAAACACCTTACTCAAGTGTTCTAAGTAATTTCCAAAGTACTATTGTAAATCATGATGTCGTCCAAGTACACTACAAATAAAACAAGGAAGCCTCAGCATTACTTGGTTCATTGGAGTACAAAATATGCCTGGGGCATTGGTTAGCCTAATTGGTGTCACTAAGAACTCATATGTCCCGTATCTGGTCACGTAAGCTGCATTGTGCTCATCTCTCTCCTTATTGGGAACTTGCCAGTACCTCAACCCCAGCTTGATTTTGGTGTAAAACTTAGCATTACAAAATTGATCAAAGCAATCAGCGATGAGTGGAATTAGTTACTTGTTTTTCACAATTATCTTATTAAGTGCCCAATAATCATGCATATGCGAAACATCCCATCATGCTTCTTTTGGAACAACACCGAACCTTTGTATAGAGACTTCATTGGAACAATAATGCCCGACTCAAGCATCTTCATCAGTTGTTTGTGAAATTCAGCAAACTCTGGTTGAGACATTTGGTAAGGCGCTCGTGCTAGAGGCTTAGGCTTGGGGACGAATTTAATTTCATAATCAATTTCTCGCTTCGAAGAAAGACGTTTTAGTAGCTTGTTTGGCATCAAGTTTTCAAATTCATCTGATAACCTTTTAATTGGTTGTGGCACTGGCCTAGATGTCACCTCAACCTCTTCCCAACGAAGGTGTGATAGGTCTACATACATTAGGCCATTGTATCTACCTTGCATCGGCCTGACCTGCTTGATCTCGTCCTCCTTGAGATTTGGTGTAGCCTTTTCCTTTATAGTTGGGCTACCTGTTCTAACAACTATGCAATATTTTTATTTGGCTAGCGCCCTAGCCTAAAAATTAGCAATCACCATGTCAATGTTGTCTTCTACAAGTCATTTTGCCTTTGTTTTCTCCGTTGAGCACTCACGTGCATTGCACTAGTAGAAGAATGTCCCCATAACATCCCATTCCTCTTGATTGTACAACTCTTTGCCACCGTCTTTCCTTAAAGACAGCTCTTTTCAGTTAGGTTTATTGTCATTTCTAAGCAACGCATTCAAGACTATTTTCTTTGGACACTCTGCCATTCGGTGAGGACCATCACAAAAAAAAACACCTCATTTTTGTTTTCCATCATTGTTGGTGTTTGGGCCTTGGCCCCTGACTTGCCCTGCCTGGGCATCGTTTCTTGATGCGGAGGGTCAATCTTCCCCACCATTCCTAGTATTTGGCTGATTGAATTCGTTGCCCATTCCCTTGAAAAGGTTGGCCACTGGCTTCATCCCCTGTTTCTGTTCTAGATAGTAGTCTACCAACTTCTCATCCTGAGCGATGGCTGAGTTAAGTCCTCAATCCTTGTTTGTTGTAGCCCGACCCTAACCCACAGCGTCTGGTCCACTTTAAAGAAAAAGAACTTATCCTTCTCTGACATATCTGTGATGTTCAACAGATTAGTCTAGAAGCTCTCCATATACTCTCAAACCCTTCTGTCTTAACCTTAAAAAAACACGATGAACCTGTTCTTCAATATTGTAGGGAAAAACTGTTATTTTATCCTCTGTTTCAGTTCTTTCCACATGTTGATTTGAAGGTTTCCTGCTTGGATCACGGCCTTCTAGGTACACCACTATACTTTGGTGTCATTCATTAGGTATATGGTCACAGTCGTCATCTTTGCGGCATTGTCCATGATGTTTGTAGCTTTGAAATACTGTTCCATGTCAAAGAGGAAATTGCCTATTTCCATTATATCTCACACCCCGCCAAATATTTTCTACTCATGTACTTTTGGCCTAGTGAAATCTTTCACCATCTCAAGAGCATTAACCCCGGCATTGTTGTTAGCCATCGCCAACTAAATAATCCCTACTACACTAAGCTCGGTAATTATCGTTCACAATTCAGCAATTGGATTTGTGTTACCTATGATCCTCACCTCAAAAGCTTGGGTTTGCTCAACAAGTCTTTGTAAAGTACCTTGTCCTCGTTCAAGGCCCGACATGACACTTTCGTATACTCATCCATCAGTGCATACCAAATATACTTATAGCAATAAATGAAGTAATTGCAAATAAATGCTATAGAGGCATAGTGATGCAGTAGAAAATTGAACTTTCATTGATCAACAATAACAATTACATGGCAGTTGGAAAATGGTACATCACATGTGGAGCTTATTATCACCCTGCATGTAAGACTGAAAAGAAAAAACTAAATTACAGGAGTAAACATACTTTTCTGAGAAGAAGATGTCAACTCTACTTTTTCTTTTTTGGGGTTCATTTTGGTAGTCATCTAACAACTAAAGCATCCCTAGTTTCCATATTCCACAAATCTTATTAGGTGCCTAGTAACCAAGCATCGCTTATACACATAACACAATTACTATAATTTGCTATATCCATTTATTTCTACTAATTAATGAATAAATGAATGAATGTAACTATTTCAATCTAAAAAAAATTGAAAAGCATCATCTTAGAACTAGTAGCCCACCAGTCTAATTTTGTACTATAGCATGGAGGAGTATTCCTTTGGTCTCTGGTTGCACTATGGTGCACAAGGAATTTATGTGTAACTTGATCATTGTCTTGTGACATTTGCTAAAATTGACCGATTTGGCACTAAAGCAAGAGACTTCTTTTCAACCATGGCATTTATTTCAATCATGAACATATTTGTAGGTTCATCATACTTAAACACATGTTGGATCAATTGGAGTCAAGAAGTATCAAATTCAAAAGTGGTCTAAGGGGCTAAGCTTGATGAATAGCTTGAAGAAATAATTGTGCAAAAATATTTTGGAAACCTAATTCTACATAAAAAATATGTGGAAATATGTGGAAAAGATCTACATCCATGGATGCTACATTAACAAAATCAGAAAATCAAGTGGGACCAAGTGGGAGTGATCTGTGGGTTGTCATTCGCAAGTTGCTAACCCGCAGATCGAAGTCAACAGTTGATTTCTAGGCCTTGCAACTTGAATCTCTTTCCAGCTATTTTGCAGACATTTTTAAATGGGTACAAGGTTTTGCAAGTTAGAGATTTCATTGAGCACACAAAGGAAGACTATTTTGCTAGTTTGGAATCTCCAAGCAAATCTTCGTCATTTCCGTGTATTATTGCACTTGCAAGTTGGAAAATTACTTGAAGAACATCTGTCTATAAATAGAAGTCATTTGTTATACATTGAGAACAAGTTTTTGTAGAAGAAAATAGTTGTTAGCTTTAGATTTACATTAAATTTGTTAGAGAATTAGTAGAATTCTCTTCATCCTTCAATAGAATAGCGAGGAACATTGTAAGAGAGCTTTTGTAAGTTCAACTTTTGAAGGTGAATAAGAAGAAAAGCTTGATCCAACTTCGGTTGAGCAATTCTTAACTCTTTCTTTTTTACTTTACTTTGTTGTTATGAATTCTTTCTTTGAAGTTGAGCTTTTAGTTGTTTCACTAGTCATGATTCACTAAAAGATTCATCTAAAATATAGATGAAGCTAAGGAATCCATAACATGACTTAAATTACTTTTACTTGCTAAGCTTGCACTTGTTTGTTTACTTGTTCAAGTTTTAACACTTGTTTTTGCATGGCCAACTTAAACAAGTCAGCTAAGTTGTTGCTTGGCATTGTGAAACAATGAAAAATGAACGAGTAATGCTTAACTTATTCATATGAAAATAATGGATGCTTGAGTGAATCAATATAATTCATATTTTCATAAGGTTTCATCATGAAAATAGTTAAAATCTTGTCATTTCATAGAGAGATATAGTTATGACACAAATGGAATTGGATTCCAAACAAGGCAAGGTAAAACTTTGATATGAACCCAAGACCAAGATTGAGACTAGCTTAAGATTCAAAAGATGGAAGAATCTTGACCTTTCTAATCCTCACAAACTTGAGCAATATTGATATTATCCCAACCCAAATTTGCATGAATTAGTAAACCAAAACTATAGGTAGAAGGCGCCACAATCAAGTACAGTTCTTGATTGATAAGCCAAGCTTGAAATCCCTAGGTTAAACCCTAAGAACTTCAAGTAAGAAGGCTAGAAAGCCAAAAGAGAGCAACTCTCAAATTTGTCAAAATTCTTCTTAAAATTCTATGAATAGTAACCCATAAGTTTGGTATTTATACATGGCTAAAAGCCTGAAACCTTAATACATGTAAATGACTAAAAAGGATAAAATTACATAGCAAAAACATTGGTCAGAACTCAACACTGCCTTTGACTACGGATAATCCGCGGGTGGTGGGATCTGTGGATTGCAATGAACAATGACTCGCGGATCTCTGTTCTCGCAGATGGACAAAATTCTCTGAAGTTGATCTACAGGTCAAGTGGTCCGCGGTTCATCAATTTGGTTCGCGTATCTCTGCTCTTGCGGATTGTAAAAATTCTCTGAACCTGATCTGCGGGTCAGGTGGTCAGCATTTCACCCAGTCTGGTCTGCAGATGAGGCTTTGCAAATCATTCTTCTTGTGACAATTTCTTCAACTTTGAGATTTTCAATTGACTATTCTTCCTTCACTTGAATCATGCAATAATTCCCAGATCTTCCTCGATCTATTTCTTCAAGTGGCATGAAATTTTCAACTTGCAATTAAAACTTTTGAATGAACAATTGGAGTTGATCTTTGAAACGTTTAGCCCTCGCTCTTGTCATTGGTCCCTTTGGCATGGAAGCTTGGTCATCTTCTTGAATCCCACATCCATGGATGCTCCTGCATCATTCCCCTCCTCTTGAGAAGGATTTGCCCTCAAATCGTCTTCCAGTTCATCTGCATATTAAGGACCTAGGTCAGAAACGTGAAATGTCGTATGAACTCCATACTCGCCTGGAAGGTCAAGCTTGTAGGCATTATCATTGATGCACTCAACCACTTGAAATCGTCCATCACCCTTTGGCATCAACTTGCTCTGCCTTTGAGTCGAAAGTCTTTCCTTCCTCAAATGTAACCATACCCAATCCCGGGTTAAAGGTCATTTTTTGGTGTCCCTTGTTAGCATGCTTTACGTGTTTCTCTGTTCTTCTTTCAATGTTAGATTTTACCCGTTCGTGAAACTTCTTTACAAACTCTGCCTTTTCTTTCCATCTAAGTTCACATGCTCAGAAACGGGTAAAGGCAACAAATCCAATGGAGTAAGAGGCCTAAATCCATAAACAATTTCAAAAGGTGAATGCTTACTTGCATAATGGATGGTTCTATTATATGCAAACTCTATGTGAGGCAAGCATTCTTCCCAATTTCTGATGTTCTTTTTATTGACGGCACACAATAACGTAGACAATGTCCTATTTACTACTTCTGTTTGACCATCAGTTTGTGGGTGACTAGCAGTTGAAAATAACAATTTAGTACCCAATTTTGCCCACAAAGTCTTCCAAAAGTAGCTCAAAAATTTTACATCTCTATCAGACACAATAGTTTTAGGTATGCCATGCAACCTAACTGTTTCTCTAAAAAACAAGTCCACTACATGAGATCATCAGTTTTATGGCATGGAATGAAATGTGCCATTTTAGAGAACCTATTTACAACTGCATAGATAGAATCATGGCCTCTCTTGGACCTAGGTAATCCAAGCACAAAATCCATTGATAAGTCTACCCATAGTTCACTAGGTATAGGAAGTGGAGTATACAAACCATAAGGTTGTAGTTTGGACTTGGCCTTGTGGCACGTAGCACATCTTTCCACTACTTTCTCAACATCTTTCTTCATGTGTGGCCAATAGAAATGTTCCTCTAAAATAGAATAAATTTTAGCCACTCCAAATAATCCACCAATAGGTGATTCTCTTACCAATAATTCTCTCATAGAACCACATGGAATACATAGTTTATCCATATACATCAAGTAACCGTTAGAAATGTAAAACTTACCATAAGGTGCATTTTTACATTTCTCAAAAATATCACCAAAATCTTTGTCATTGATAAACATTTTTTTCACTAATTCAAATCCAAGTAATTTAGAATCAAGTGTAGTGAGTAGAGAATACCAGCGGGATAATGCATCTGCCACTACATTGGTCTTACTAGATTTATACTTTATGACATAGGGAAATGTGTCAACGAAAGCTATCCACCTCGCATGTCTCTTGTTCAACTTGAGTTGTGACTTTAAATGTTTAAGAGACTCATGATCCATGTGGATTACAAACTCATTTGGTCTTAAATAGTGCTGCCAAACTTGCAATGCACGAACCAATTTGTACAATTCTTTATCGCAAGTAGGATAGTTCAATGAAGTCCCATTTAACTTCTTACTAAAATACACGATCGGTCTCCCTTCTTGCATCAAGACAGCTCTTATGCTAACACCCGAAGCATCACATTCCATTTCAAAAGTTTTATCAAAAATAGGTAAAGCTAAAACAGGTGCATATGTGAGTTTGTCTTTCAATAATTGAAACGCATTCACTTGGACTTCTTCCTAATGAAACTTCTCATTTTTCTTGATAATGGCAGTTATTGGTACAGCTATAGTGCTAAAATTTTTAATAAACTGCCTGTAGAAACTTGCAAGTCCATGAAAACTCCTAACCTCACTCACGGATTTAGGCGTAGGCCATTCTCGAATAGCCATAATCTTGGATTCATTAACCTGTATTGCATTTTTACTAACAACAAAGCCTAAGAACACAAGTTGGTTAGTACAAAAATTGCACTTCTTAAGGTTAGCATAAAGCCTCTCCTTATGAAGCACTTCAAGAACACATTTTAAATGAAATATGTGGTCATCTAAACATTTACAATGGATCAAACTATACAACCACAAATTTCCCAATGAATGGACGCAAAACATGATTCATTAATCGCATGAAAATGCTTGGTGCATTAGTCAACCCAAATGGCATAACTAACCATTCATATAATCCATGTTTTGTCTTGAATGTAGTTTTCCATTCATCTCATTCTCTGATCCTAATTTGATGATATCAACGTTTTAAATCAATGTTAGAAAAATATTCAGAACCATGAAATTCATCTAACATATCATCAAGTCTAGGAATTGGATACCTTATTTTACCGTGATTGCATTGATAGCTCGGCAATCAATACACATTCTCCATGTTCCATCCTTTTCAGGCACCAAAATAACTGGCACGGCACATGGGCTCAAGCTTTCATGAACCCAACCATTCTCCAATAACTCTTCCACTTGCCTTTGTAATTCTTTAGTTTCCTCTGGATTACTCCTATAGGCTGGCTTGTTTGGCAGTGATGTGCCCGGTTTCAAATCAATTTGATGTTCTATTCCTCTAATTGGCGGTAGTCCACTTTGATAGGATCCGTTGGATGCTTATTGAGGTAATGCTTGATGAAGATGGAAAGATTGACAACTTAGCTCATTGGAGGCTTGAAAGATTGCTAAATTTGCATGATCGAGCTAAAGGTTGTTGGCCAAAGTTATTGTACGATTATGTTGTTTATCTTGGGCTTGGAGATTGCAACGTTTATGCTAATTGCTGGGGCCAAGTTGTGACCTTATATTTGTGGATCAAATACGTCTTCAAGGAAGGACTAATGGAGCTAATTAAGCTGTCCAAAGAAGCTCAATCTGTCCAATCCAGCTCAAGAGAGTCGTACGCAACTTTTAGACTAGGATTCGGTTGAAGAGCCCGTTTGCCACTTGAGATTACAAGTTTCATGGGCTTAAGTTTGTTAGTTTAATAGCCCAAGTTGTACCTTTAGTTGTACGTTTATGTTATGGTGCAACTACGGTTAAGTTAGTTTCCATATTTAGTTTATATTTTGATGTTATGTGCCTCTATATAAAGAGGTTTACTATTCATCCGATTTTTAACACAATTTTGAGCAATAATATTGAGTTTTCTCTTCAATTTTGCATGAGTGAAAATTGAGCTTTCTTAGTTCTTTGGCTAAAGAACTACTCTTGGTTGCTTGGCAAAGATCTTGTTAAGTATTCAAGAATCTCGCTTAGGGTTCATCTTTGAGGGTTTGAATCTATCCAATAGGATTGTCGACTAGGTGTCTACACTACGTTGTTGGTTAGGGGTCTAGCATCGTTTCTTAAAGGGGGGAGTTCAACAAATCTAGTTGAATTTGAAGCAAAACAATCCGAGTTGTTCTTGGGGTCTTCGACAAGTTACGAAGGGTTCAAGAAGATTGGGTTGCATACTTGGAATTCGAGAGTCTTGGACCGTCATCTCTTCCGTTGAACGCATCAATTAGTATCAGAGCCTTGGTTCATCTTGAAATCCAGGTTGTCTAAGCCAAATTTTCCTTTGGAAGATTTTGGTTATATCCCTTTTTTTTTCTTTCTTCTTGAATTCTTTCATGTTTTGTTATCGTTCTTATGGTGTCCTTTTGCGTTTGTTCTTACTGTCCAATCTGTCCAACTTTATTTCTCTGTGTTTTTAGTCACTTTAATTCGTGTTTTGTGTCTTTTGTTTGTGCTTTAGGGTAGTTCTAGTCTACAGAGTTGTTCTTGCTATTTGCATATCAAGAATTCTAGGTTTTTGTGTGGTTTAAACTTGTTTTATTAACTATTTTTAATTGTTCTTTGGTGTTTTAATTTTTCTTGTGTTAAAACTTTTGAGAAAATTGAATTTTGGCCTAAATAAGAACCTTGAAACAATTTTCCTGAAAGTTACTCTTGATTTCTGGTCAAAAAAAAAAATATACTGTTCATTGTCACTGCTTACAATACTATAGCGTATTGTTCATGCCGTCGAACTGTTCACGCATGGGGTCACTGTTCACACGGGGGGAGTACTGTTCATCACCGGTTACTGTTCATCCGATTTTTTTTTTTCTTGAAATTTTTTTCAGTTTAATTTTTTGTTTGTTTTTGGGAGTTGAATTTTGTATTTTGTGAGCTGTTGGTGTTGTTAAAAAAGAAACAGAGAAGAGGTTGTTAGAATTGAAAAAAAAATTTTTTTTTTGTGAGTGGAAAAAGGCAAATTTGTGAGATTCCATAAGAAAAGCCAAAAGTTGGGTGAAAAAAAAAGAAAAAAAGTCTTGCACAAAGAAAAGTCGTGCAATACAAAGGAAAGCGAAAGAGGCGTGTAAGGTGATAAAAGCCAAGCACACTGAACTAAACCAATTAAACTGAAGTATATTTGGCTGGAATACTATCCTTGTGCAACCGAAATAGACCTGTTGAAACATACAGATCGCTAGACAGAGAACAACGCTACGTACGAAAGTTTAATTGACTAGATTCTACTCTTCTTGTTTCTTGGTATTTTGGTGGAGTTTCTTGTTATTTCTGTTTGAACATAAGTGCATTAAAGTTATTAAAGGACTTTTGAAAATCAAGATTTTTACAAGAAAAGCCACACACTAGGGGTGTCATACGTGCTTCTCAAATCTGAAATTTCTAGTGTCTTGATTTCTTGACTTCTATTTGGTTCAAACCTTACTCTAGGCTTCCATTTTCACTACTACTCATCTTGAATACTTGATTGGAGTTTTTGTCAAGCTCAATTGAGCAGGTTCTTATCCAAAGGCATACAAGGTAAGCTCAAGGAGTGGTAAGAGGCTAAGGTGTGAGCTCATCATCAGGTAAAAGCCAAGTTTCATTGGTGTGATACACGAGTGAAGAGTGAATCACGAAAGGGAGTGAGTGAGGATATCTTTCTTGATTTTTCTTGTGCTACTAACGTTATTTTTCTTGCAGGCTTCAAAAATGTCTATAGAAAAAGGAGCTCAATACTTCTATGCTTCAAAGAGAAGGATACCTGTGAATTCTAAACCCTCTAGAGTACAATGTCTTAGTTCTACAAAGGAAGAGAGAATCAAGCGCAACATGGCTACTGCGGATGAATGTGTGAAGCGGATTATGGATCAACATGAGGCTCGTGTTGATGAGCAAAAGAGGGTTCAAGGAGTTCATGAAGATAAGTTGCCAATGAAGGAGTTCCTAGAGGAAATACAACTTGAATGCAAATTCTACACTAGATGCATTGTGAGCAACAAGCTTTGTAGTGTGTATATAAATCTTGGAAGTTGCACTAACATGGCTAGTGTTCTATTTGTGGAGAAGTTAGGATTGCCTACATCAAGACATCCAAATCCATACAAGTTGCGAGGGTTGACTGACCACGGAGAACTAGAGGTTACTGAGCAAGTGGAGGTGGATTTCACTATTGGAGAGTATCATGACAAGATTTTATGCGATATAGTGCCCATCCAAACTTGTCATCTTGTATTGGGGCATCCATGGCAATCGGATAAGCAAGCTAGGTATGATGAGTCGAATCATAGAGTCTCTTTCAAATGGAATAGACGGAAACTCATACTAGTACCTCTGTCATCACTCGAGGCTACTAAGGATCAAGAGAGAATTGTAAAAGAATGCCAAGAGAGGGAATGGAAGAGCACACTAATCAAGCGAGAATAATGAAGAAAAAGAAGAGTGTGTGCAAGAAAAGAGTGTGAGTATTGAGGGGAAACAAAATGAGTGCAATGTGAAACAAGTTGAGTTGAAAAATTTTGAGATAAAAGAAGCAGACAAGAGAGTGGAAGATAGCAAAAGTGAGGAAAGGAGTGCTTTGATTTTGAGGCCAAAGCCTTTCTGTTCATTCACTAACTCTCTTAACTTATATTTCCATAGTGTGTTTGTTCCCATTAGTGCAGAATTTTGGTGATATCTTGCAAGGAAGCAATACCCACAGCCATAACCTCGCAAAAAAGTGCTAAATTCCAATTTGTTTTTACTTGTCAATTCCCATCCCAAGTGGCTACAAAAGGAGCAAGGACATGACTTGATAGTTTACGCAGACGTTGGAATAAGTTTTTGTTCTCATAGCCATTATTAAGAATTGGTTGCTAGATTATGTGTTTGATTGGTGGCATGGCATCAATTGGTTTTCTAACTTTATGTTTGTTTGTGGTTTACATTATAATATAGCTTTACATGATTGTCTTGTCTTGGATGATAGATTAGCTAATTGTGCATCATGCATCTTAGTTTATCATAATTTATATGGTTCTTTATGGAACATCGTTTGTGTTGAAATATACTTGCATGCACCTACGTTCTGTTTTATAGCTTTGATTATGTGTGAAAACCATGTTCTAATTGTTTTAGTTTGTGTTTTGGAGCCTTCGTTGCATGAGGAACTTACCTTTTCACGTTTTGCTAGGGTTGAGTTTGAGTCATGCTATTTATTTGATTTTTGGAATTTGTTGTCTTTTCATAGTTGGTCTCTATTTTGTCCTTATGTGTTATTATGTTTTCGTGTATTTAGAGATTATGCTCATAGGAGTAAGTATACATTGCATTTAGCATTATTGCATGATTTACATTATGGTTTCAATGCTTTAGTATTGATTACCATTGGTGATTTCGTCGTTAATACTCTTATGTTTAGTTTAAGTGTTTTAGTTCATCATACATTCTTGCATAGCAAGTCTCAATATTTTGACATACTTCATTTCAGTACAAGTAGTATGTATGAGTCTAGTCCTTTGCATGGTCATCTTAAGCACCACTTTGTTGAGGATTCATCTACTATGAATTATGATTTTTGTGTTGTGATGAATTTAGATGAGACTTCTTGTGCTGTCATGTTTAATTGCTATTTAAGCTTGAATAAGGTTTATAAAGATGACATGCATGAAGCTGTTTATTATGCTTTAAAGGTTAAGCTAATTGATGCATTTTTGCTTTATTTGTGTTATTATGGTGAAGGCTTTAGTTGTTATGTACAGAACTTGAAAAACAATATCTTTATCTTTAAAGACTTTAGCCCCTACCATGAGGATCTTCAATTTCTCAATAGAGCCTTCAAGATGGAATCACTAGGTAAGAATAGCAATGTTACTTTAGTTTATATGGATCCTAATTGCTATTTTTATGTTGTAGGCAATTCGAGGACGAATCTTCGCGAGGAAGGAGGGAATGATAGGATTCCGTTGGATGCTTACTGAAGTCATGCTTGATGAAGATGGAAGGATTGACAACTTAGCTCATTGGAGGCTTGAAAGATTGCTAAATTTGCATGATCGAGCTAAAGGTTGTTGGCCAAAGTTCTTGTACGATTATGTTGTTTATCTTGGGCTTGGAGATTGCAACGTTTATGCTAATTGTTGGGGCCAAGTTGTGAGCTTATATTTGTGGATCAAATACGTCTTCAAGGAAGGACTAATGGAGCTAATTAAGCTATCCAAAGAAGCTCAATCTGTCCAATCCAGCTCAAGAGAGTCGTACGCAACTTTTGGACTTGGATTCGGTTGAAGAGCCCGTTTGCCACTTGAGGTTAATGGGTTTCATAGGGCTTAAGTTTGTTAGTTTAATAGCCCAAGTTGTTCTTTTATGCTATTTTAATTAATAGTTGTACGTTTATGTTATGGTGCAACTAGGGTTAAGTTAGTTTCCATATTTAGTTTATATTTTGATGTTATGTGCCTCTATATAAAGAGGGTTACTATTCATCCGATTTTTAACACAATATTGAGCAATAATATTGAGTTTTCTCTTGCAATTGTGCGTGAGTGCAAATTGAGCTTTCTTAGTTCTTTGGCTAAAGAACTACTCTTGGTTGCTTGGCAAAGATCTTGTTAAGTATTCAAGAATCTTGCTTAGGGTTCATCTTTGAGGGTTTGAATCTGTCCAATAGGATTGTCGACTAGGTGTCTACACCACGTTGTTAGGTTAGGGGTCTAGGATCGTTTCTTAAAGGGGGGAGTTCAACGAATCTAGTTGAATTTGAAGGCAAAACAATCCGAGTTGTTCTTGGGGTCTTCGACAAGTTATGAAGGGGTCAAGAAGATTGGGTTGCATACTTGGAATTCGAGAGTCTTGGACCGTCATCTCTTCCGTTGAACACATCACACTTGGTACTTCTTCAGGAAAGACATCTTCAAAATCCTACAAAAGATTAAAAACAAAACTGGGCAAAGAAGATTCAAGTTTATTAGTGGCAACTAATGCTTCCCTGCACAAAAGCACAAACATTGGTTTGTTAATGTTAAAAGCTTTCCTCACATCTTTGGCTATTGCAAACAAGTTTTGTTTTCTCTTTTGTTTTACCTCTAGGGTTGAATTGATCAAAGCCTTTTGTCCCTCATTTTTCTCAACCATTTTTCCTCTCTCTTTTTCTTTTCTTCTTTTCTCATTTTCTTGATCACACTTTTTTTGTAATTTCACTTGATCCTCATGCACTTGTTGAGGTGTAAGAGGTACAAGTGTAATTTTTCTACCTCTATGTACAAAAGAATACTTGTTAATTTGCCCATTGTAAGTAGTGTTCTTGTCAAATTGCCATGGTCTCCCAAGTAATAAGTGACAAGCCTACATCGGCACTACATCACAGAACACCTCGTCTTCATACTGCCCAACCCTTAATGGCACCACAACTTGCTTTGTGATTCTCACTTCTCCACTATTGTTGAGCCATTGTAGCTTGTAGGGTCTTGGATGGTCTCTAGTGGGCAATGCCAATCTCTCTACCATGAGTGCACTTGCTATATTTGCACAACTTTCGGCATCAATGATCAAACTACTCACTTTGTCTTTGATGTGGCAACATATATAGAAGATGTTCTCCCTTTGTGATTCATCCTCTTTAATTTATGCATTTAGTGCTCTACAAACCACCAAGCCGAATTGCTCATTCATTCCATACTTCTCCACGGATGTATGTTTGTCTTCCTCCACCAATGGTGGCATCTCTGCATACTCTTCCTTATTTTCGGTCATGATCTCTCCATTTGAAAGCATTAACATGGTCCTTTGGTTTGGACATTGATTGGCATAATGCCCTCTATCTTGGCATTTGAAGCACTTAACATCTCTATTCCTCCTTTTAGACGATTCATTAGATGGCTTTCCCTTTACCTTGCCATATCCTTTGTGATGCTCCTTGAGCTTTGAAGGTGTAGAAGTTGAAACTCCTTTATCATCTCTCCTTAGTCTGAATTGCTTTGAAATTGGAGGTTGATAGTTTGGAGAAGGTTTGGAGTATCTTCTCCTCTTAAGCCTCTACTTCGCTTTTGTAGCCTTGTTCACCATATCATCAATATTATCATAATGTTGGAGTTCCACTACATCGGCTATTTCTTGCTTCAACCCACTCAACAATCTAGCCATGATTGCCTTGTCGTTCTCCTCAATGTCCGCTCGAAGCATAGTTAACTCCATTTCCTTGTAGTAATCTTCCACACTCCTACTTCCTTGGGAGAGAGTTTGTAGCTTTTTGTACAAGTTACGATAATAATGACTTAGCACAAATCTACTCCTCATGGCCACCTGTAATTCTCCCCATGTGTGGATTGGTGGTGCTCTACATCTCCTCATTTGATTGTTCACCTGATCTCACCATACAATAACATAGTCAGTAAACTCAATTACTGCTAATTTTACCTTCTATTCATCGGTGTAGTTGTGACAATCAAAGATCATCTCACATTTCCTTTCCCATTCTAGATACTCCTCGGAATCGGATTTTCCTTGAAAATTTAGAATTTTCAATTTGACTCCTTTAATAGCATCCCCACCTTGGCCATTGTCACGTTGATTTCTCCTTGGTCTCCGAACCAATGGTTCCTCCTCATTAGAGTCTCCAAGTTCCTCTATTGGAGCCTTATCACCCAGGTTGGTTGATTAATTTTGTGTATCCTCTATGCAATCCAAGCGTGTATTCATACGAGTCATGTTTGCATTGAGTGTTTGTATTTGAGCAACCAACGTGTCGAGTGTTCGTTGAAAATTAGTGGGTCTAGATTCTCCTTCCGTAGACATGACTTCTGCAAAACAAAATTTAGTACCAAGAAAGAATAATCCTCACTCACCCTCACATGTATACACTCGCACTCGTGTATCGCTTGAAGATCACTCTATTAAGCTCTTTATCTCAATTGGCTTTCAAAGTTGATAACCTTCTCACAATGTAACTTATGAAAGGCTTACCAATGTGAAACCACCTCTAGATTGTACACCAAGAATGATTTACTTATAGATAACACAAAGAATGAAATTGGAATTTCAATGAGAATCAAGAATAGCTTTTGGGATCAATGAGTTTTGGAAAGTTGAAAGAATAGATTTTTTGAATATAAATCTTAAATTTGTTCACCCTTGAATGAAGATTGAACAAGAATTATCTTTCCTTGGATTTTTAAAAATTCTTGAAAAATCTCTATTCCTTTCTTTCAAGAATCAAGGCACTTCTTTCTTTTCTTTCCAATATTCAACCACAATCAATCAATTTTTTTTAGAATGGACAATTTTTGTTTTAACACAACTAATCTACCCACAATAACAATCAAATGGAAGATTAGGTCAACATTTGACCTAGTTTTGGTTTCTTCCAACAACACTAACAAATATCAAGATTTAAGTTCAAGAAATCAATGGAACAACTAGGGTTTCAAAATGACAAACTAAAAGATTCTTGTTCCAATGGATTCAAGTAAGATCTTTGACTCTACTTGAATTCAACACAACAAGAGGTCACACAAACTTATGATATAGACTAAAACAAGCCAAGAGACACAAGATACACAAAGGAAGATCTACACTTATTCAAGTAGATCTACAACAAGTTCACAACAAGGACAATAAAGACTCTAGATTTGTGATAAAATAACACCAAGAATATCAAGGAGAAGACAAGGAAGCAAGACTTGACACAAGGAACAATAAGTACAACCAAGGATGTTTAAAGAACAACAATAGATCTATAAGTTTGAGTTTGTATATTTGTAGATAACTACAACAACATAAGATTATCAATAGAAATATATATTAAATAACAAGAATAAGGTCTCAAAACACACGATTAACACAAATGAAAAATCTTAACCTAGTTTACCTCAACCTTTTGTTCTGATACCAAATGATGCAAACCCAAGATCAAGTTGAGACTAGCTTAAGATTTAGAAGATGGAAGAATCTTGACCCCTCTAATCCTCACAAACTTGAACAATATTAATATTATCACAACCCAAATTTGCATGAATTAGTGAACCAAAACTTTAAGTGAAGGCACCACATTCATATTCTTCAAATATGAATGTCGTATGCAAACTGCAAAAGGCTCTTTATGGACTGAAACAGCTTGAAATCCTTAGGTTAAACCCTAAGAACTTTAAGTGAGAAGGCTAGAAAGCCAAAAGAGAGCAACTCTCAAATTTGTCAAAATTCTTCTTAAAATTCTATGAATAGTAACCCATATGTTGCTAGTTGTACATGGCCAAAGACCTGAAACCCTAATACACGTAAATGACTAAAAAGGACAAAATTACATAGCAAAAACATTGGTCAAAGCTCAGCACCGCCTTTGACCGCGGGTGGTGGGATCTGCGGGTTGCAATGAATAGTGACTCGCGGATCTCTATTCTTGTGGATGGCCAAAATTCTCTGAACTTGATCCGCGGTTCATCAATTTGGTCCACATATCTCTACGCTTGCGGATCACAAAAATTCTTTGAACTTGATCCGCGGGTCAGGTGGTTCGCGATTCACACAGTCTGGTTCGCGGAGGAGGGTTCGCGGATTATTCTTTTGACCACAATTTCTACAACTTTGAGATCTTCAATTATTCTTCTTCGTCCACTTGAATCATGCAATAATTCCTAGATCTTCCTCGGTATATTTCTTCAAGTGGCATGAAATTTTCAACTTGCAATTGAAACTTTTGAATGAACAATTGGAGTTGATCTTGGAAACGTTTAGCCCTCACTCTTGTCATTGGTCCCTTTGGCACGGAAGCTTGGTCATCTTCTTGAATCTCCACATCCATGGATGCTCTGACATCAAACTTAGTAAGTCATTCATGCATGATTCATTGGTGGATTCTATGTTCTAGGATTCTTTGCATTCAAATCTACAAGTGTTCTTAATCATTTACATATTCTATTAAAGGGACCCTATATCACTTCTTAATTTGTTTGTGTTTGGATAATAAAAGTTAGTGATAAAGCCTTAATAGTTGCAACATATTTGATTACTCGTGGGATTCGACACCTAAAACTCTAAGTACTATAATAGACCTGTGCACTTGCGGTATAGTTGGGAGATTATGTTTTTATTACTTGATTTTTGTGTGTTTTGCCTATAATTTCTATACATAATCTACACCACGTCAAGTTTTTGGTACCGTTGCCGAGGAATCAAGGCAATATTAGGGCCAAAGCTAACTTTATTAGTCTAAGCTTTGTTTTTCTTTATTTGTAAATAACTATTTTCTTTTTTTTGTAGGTGTATGCATAGGAGCTTAAGATTGGTGCTTCTATTTGATCTAGAGATTGAAAGAATAGCTAGAAAGGCAAGAAGATAAACGCCAGAAGAACAAGCTAAGGTAGAGGAGATTAGTTAAACCTCAAGCATATCTCAACCTCAAGCACAACAAGAGGTAGTCATGGAGGAGGTAACTCAAAATCCTAACGTTCAAAATCGTTCTTTAAGAGATTTTGCAATGTTGGATCCAACCGGTTCTCACACAAGCATCATAAGACCATTGGTAAATGCTAATAACTTTGAACTTAAGCCTAGACTAATCCAAATGGTTCAAAAAAATCAATTTAGCAGTAATGTTAATGAAAATCCACATTCACATTGGCAAGTTTTATGGAAATATGTAATACAATTAAATTAAATGGTGTTTCTGAAGATGCCATGAGACTTAGATTATTTCCATTCTCTTTGAGAAACAAAGACAAGCAATGGCTTCAAGAATCTCCACCAAATACCTTGCTCCTTGGACGAATCTTTTCAAAGCATTTTTGAACAAATATTTTCCACTAGGAAAGACAGCCATACTAAGGATGAGCATTACCAATTTTAACCAATGCAAAGGAGAGTCTCTTTATGAGCCTTGGGACCATTTCAAGGACCTAATAAGAAAATGTCCACACCATGGACTTCCCAATTGGTTAATTGTACAAACATTCTATAATGGACTAAATTATCCAACAAAAATCAATATAGATGCGTCTGCAGGGGGAGCACTTGTGCAAAGTTGATGGAAGAAGCCCAAGAATTGATAGAAGAAATGGCGGCAAATTATTACCAATTGACTAGTGAAAGGGGTATTAATAGAAAACATCAAGATATGCATGAAATTGATACTTTAAATATGCTTAGAGTTCAAATGCAAAATATAATGAGTGTTTTCAATAAGCATCTCTCAAGTAGTCAAACTTCATCTAGTATTGCGTATTATCATTTGTGTGGTGATTCTCATGATCCATCTACATGTGCATAAGTTCAATATGTTAACAACTTCTTCAAATAAAATTTTTCAAACACATATAACCCCGAGTGAAAAAACCATCCAAATCTTGGGTGGTGGGAGCCAAAAATGATAACACAACCCAGATTTTCATAAAATAAATCAGCTTGGGAGGTGGCTAATGAAAAAATGGTGGAAATGATGGAACAATTTGAGAGTAGAATGCTAGGTATGGCTAGATCTTTAGAAAATTAAATTGTTCAAATAGCCAAATAAATCCTAGGGAACATGTTCAAGCTATTGCATTCAGAAGTGGCAACGTGCTTAATGAACCAATCATTGAAAGTGTGGAAGTGAGAAGGATGAAAAAGATGCAAAAGGAAAAGAAATAGTGAGTGGCAATGAACTTGGTGGGGAAAATATGAAATTTCAATCATAAACTATTCCTCTTCCACCACAAGTTCCATTTTCACAAAGGTTTAAAAATGAAAAGCAAGAAAAAGAGTTGGGAAAAATTGCACAAATGTTTAAGTAGTTACATGTTAGCATTTCATTTGTTGATGCATTTTTGCAAGTTTCCAAGTATAACGAGTTCTTGAAGGATCTTTTGACAAGGAGAAAATATATTGATGACTTTGAAACCATAGCACTAATTGAGGAATGTAGCACAAGAATCCAAAACAAACTTTCAACAAAACTCAAGGATCCAAGGAGTTTCTCTATCTCATGCACTATTGGTGATGTGAATATTTCCAATGCTTTGTGTGATTAAGTGTTAGTATGTCTTTACTTCCCATGTCAATAGCTAGAAGGTTAGGATTCAAAGAAGTTCAAAGCACAAATATCACTTTACAACCACTCGATAGATCCATTAGGCATTCCCTTGGTATTCTTGAAAATGTTCTAATGAAAGTGGGTAAATTCATCTTCCAATTGATTGTGTTGTTCTAGATATGGAGGATAATGTTAACAGGCCTATTATACTTGGTAGACTTTTCTTGCAACCGCCCTTGCTATTATTGATGTGAAAAATGGCACCTTAAAATTGAAAGTAGGAGAGGTCGAAGTGGTTTTTGAATTGAATACTATGATGAAACATCCATCTTCTACTTTTGATATGTATTGGATTGATGATTTGGATGATGCTATGCCAAATATTTCATTTTAGTATGAAATCAAAATCCTGTTCTCGTGTTTTCATAGCCAAATATCCAAATTATTGAAGTACAAATCTCTCCCAATCATGTTTCAGTATTTTGGCTATATCTTTGCGTCTAGAGCTCCAAATGATTAGATTCTTAGGGTGTTGAAAAGCTAACTCAAGGGCTACAACTTTCATGTTTTGAGAAAAAGCTGATTTGTTCATCTTCTGGGAGCAATTCATGGTTTAGATCTGTAGATCCTACCCACAGATCACAACCGACTTAAGGTTGGCTAGCTACAAGTTGGAGCTCTTTTCACATTGCCTTTCTAGACTTTTTTCAGATGCAAGCTGTATTTTGGTTGCTCAAGGGAATATTTCAAAAACAAAGAAAGACTTTTGTTGATTTGGAGAATCAATGTAATCATTTGTTTCCAACTTGATTAGGTGAATTTTTTTATAAATAGGGAGTTCTTGTAAGAAATTTAGAACAAGTCTTGAGGGGAGGAACAGTCCCAAAGTAGTTAGTTTGATAGTTTTCTTTGTAGTTTTATAGGAAATTTCAATACTTGTAAGAGAACTCTTGAAGAATTCATCTGTACAACTTCATATTTAAGGAGGAAATGAAGGATTGGAGCCACCAAAATGATAATTTCTATCTCTTTCCCTTTATTTCCTTACATATTATGAATTGCTTTATTGAATTCTTATACTTTCAAGTTATGAAATTTGTGCTTAACTACATACTTGTTTTAGGGTCAGATGAAGCTAATAATATGAATTGAATGTTGTTATACTTGCTATAACTTGAATTTGCCTGTTTATCTTTCAAGGTTTAACATTTGTTGTAACTTGATCACCTATTGCAAATCATTTAGATGTTATTTGACACTGAGAAATGCTTATAGCATTGAAAAATGGTAGATGAAGCCTATTATGTACACACATGAAAGTAGTGTGATAAGTACAAAATTGGATTATTGTTTAGGCATTTGTTTAGGTCGTTGGGAGAAGTTTTTAGTAGATTTTGTTAACGTTTTATTGATTTTTTCCTTTATTTTAGTTTGAGTTGATGTTTATAGTTTTTCTTTATTTTTATTATAAATTGCTGGTTTGACTAGCTTTGGAGCACCAAAGGAGCCTAATTGCCAAGCATATGGATGTTGGTGGATGATGAATGAAGAAGGAAGGAAGGAGCTGTGCAGAAGTTCGTGAAAGCAAAAGAAAAGTCCTACTCGTGATAATAGCCATGCATGGATACATGTCGTGGGTATTTTCTCGGCCGCGAAGGATGAGTGTCACGAGAAGGCGTATTCGTGACAGTATCCGGTCGCAGAAAGGCATATTTGTGACAGTATCCGGTCGCGGATATGTATCGCGGATACAACAAACTTTCTATTTTGCTGCAGACGGGAACGAGAAAAAAAGGGAATTTGCCAATTTTTGAAGTCTTCTACTGCAGCCCAACTACTTTGTTTCTGAAGAATAGTCTAGGGCAAGCCAAAGGTTGTAACTTACACTACCGTAGTTTTTTTAGTTTTGCTCTCTGGAATTAGATTTTCTCTTTCCTCTACAATTTTAGCCCTAGTTTAGAATAGCAAAGCAAGAGAAGATTGTGGATGAACAAGCAAGGGAATTGTGCAGATACTTGATGATTTTCACTAATCAATAATTTTTCTTTCCACTTCTCTTTGTTTTGTCATTTATTTATGGCTTTTGAGATTGAAAGATTTCATCTTTGCTGCCATAATTATGAGTATTTAAATTGTTCTTGTCTAGGGTCTAGATGATTTTTATGAGTAATGGTTGTTTGATTAATTGAACTTGATGCCTATATTGCCGTGTTTATTCATTGTCTTGCATTAATAGGATTGTAATTGGGTGGCCAACAATTATGATTGTCTAAATTACTCCTATGCAACGAGGGTTGATAGTGGTAGTGGAAAGGGGACAAGTGAAGTTTAGGCAATATTTCACACGAGAGTAGTAGTATTTCTAGATGAGTCAAGAGCGATCCATAAGGTAAAATAAACCAATATTAATCACTTTACCACGAGAGTAGGAAAAGGTTAATAAATTGGTAGTTACTAGTTTGTCACGAGAGTGACAATTAGAGAAATTGGGATTGAATTCTAAACAAGGTAATTAAGAGGGCATAAAGGTGGTTAATTGGCAGTAACTTAGGTCGTAAAATGATTCTAGACCCTAAGCATTCATCTCCCATTTCTTCTTAGACATTGCTATCTCGTTTTAAGTAATCTTAGTTAGTTTTCCCTTCTTAGATAAATTCACTCCATTGTGTTGCCTAGTTAATAGAAAGGTTCAGGAAAATCTAGTAATTCTCAACCGTTTCCCGTGCGATCGATCCTATTCCCTACACTACTGTGCGATCTGTATTCTTGTAGATATAGGGAATTAGGTGATTTAATTTGATAGGTAGAGGCCCTTTAGGCTGTTCTTTTGTTGACCTAATTCAGAGTTTGTCAAGTTTTTTATGCCGTTGCCAGGGAGCGGTGTCTAGAATATTAGGTTTGGTAATTACTCTATTAATCTAGGCTATACCTTTTAATTTCATTTAGATTTTCTTTGATTTACTTTAAGTGTAATCTTTCTATGAGCAAGGTAGTATATGCATAGAGCTTTAAAGCCAGTACTTTCTCTAGACCCTGAAATAGAATGTACCGCTAGGAAGCTTAGGAAGAAACGAACTGAACCTGTAGTGGAAGAAGTGGAGGAAGATAGGAGTTTTGGACTAAAGTTATAATCTGAAGTGGAAAACTCTGAGTTTGATTACCCACAGGTGCAAATGGCTGATCAAAGGGCATTGAGGGATTTTGCTTTGCCTGATGGGACTAGTGCCCAATCAAGCATCGCAAGACCCGCAGTGAATGCTAACAATTTCGAAATCAAGTCAGTTTTGATTCAGATGGTACAACAAGAGTAGTTTGGAGGAACTGTCATGGAGGACCCAAATGCTCATTTAGCCAATTTCTCTGAGATTTGTGATACCCTTAAAGTAAATGGAGTCACAGAGGATGCTATCAAGCTATGTTTGTTCCCTTTTTCTTTGAGAGGGCAGGCTAAGCTTTGGTTGTATTCGCTTGCACCAAACTCCTTTACCACTTGGGTTGAGTTGTCTAGAGCTTTTCTAAATAAGTACTTCCCCCCTACTAAGATTGCCATGCTTAGGATGGACATTACTAGTTTTAGGCAGTTAGAAGGAGAGTCATTGTATGAGGCGTGGGAGAGGTATAAAGAGTTATTTAGGAAATATTCTCACCATGGACTGCCTGAGAGCCTCATTGTACACACATTCTACAATGGCTTATCCTATTCTACAAAACAGAATGTAGAAGCTGCAGCAGGAGGGACTTTAATGGGTAAGTCAATAGAGGAAGACCAAGACCTGATAGAGGAAATAGCAGCTAATAGCTACCAATGGGCCAACATTAGGGGTAGTCAAAGAAGAGGAGCGACCATGTCTGTATCTGACCATGATACCCTAAATGCACATCTGTCCAGATGCAAGATGTGCTTAGCCTTCCGAAAAATAGAGTAGGCCCTATCTCGCATCCTGTTATGGCATGCTGCACTATGTGTGGTGATCAGCATGAAACGACTGACTGTGGTTCTAATGAGCAAGTGCAATATACCAACTTTAACAATGAACCTCAGAATAACCCCTACTGCAACACATACAATCATGGTTGGAGAAACATTTCAAATTTGGGATGGAGAGATAGGGGTACTCAGCAAAGGCCAGTTAACCCTCCGGGTTTTCTACCTAGACCTGCCCAACCTGCACAAAAGTTAGAATGGGAGATAGCTTTTGAAAAGTTATCTCAAGACATGGATAGAAAGACGGCCAATATGCAGAGAAATTTTGACACACAAATTAGACAAATTGCTCAGGCAGTGAAGACTATGAATAGAGGCGAGTTGCCTAGTCAACCTGAGGTTAATCCCCGTGAGCACATCAAGATTGGTATGCTTCGTTGTGGGAGAGAGTTGAGTGAGCATGAGCATGAGCAAGGAGATAGTGAGAGTAGGATTGATAACCCTAAGATGAATCATGGGAATGAAACAATGACAAAAAATGAGGGTCAAGTAGAGGGGAGGATTAGTGATCCATCTAAAGTAGTCTCTGTATCTCCAATCCCTTTCCCACAAAGGTTTCAAAAAGTCAAAAATGATGCAGATTTTCAGAAATTTATAAATATATTTAAAAATCTGCACATTGATATTCCTTTTGTGGATGACATAATATAGATTCCCTCATATACTAAATTCTTGAAGGAATTGATGTCTCGCAAGAAGGAGTTAGTGGATAATGAGATCATTGCTCTCACTGAAGAGAGTAATGCACGTATTTAGAATAAACTTCCTCCTAAATTAAAGGACCCTGGGAGCTTTTCTATTCCTTGCACCATAGGTAAGTTAGAATTCTCTAAAGCTTTGTGTGACCTTGGTGCAAGTGTCTCCCTAATTCCTTTATCTATTACGAGACAATTGGGACTCACTGAGTTGTAAAGTACCAACATGACACTCCAACTTGCTGATAGGTCTATTCGTCATCCATGGGGGGTGTTAGAAAATGTGTTGGTCAAAATTAATAAATTCATCATACCTGTTGATTTTGTAGTTTTAGATGTGGAGGAGGATGTATGCCTATTATTTTAGGGAGACTATTATTGGCTACAGCAGGTACTGTAATAAATGTGAAAAATGGAAAGTTGAAGTTTCAAATAGGTGATGAAGAGGTGAAGTTCAATTTGAACAGTATAGTTAGGTACCCTTCATTCACTGATCACGTCTATTCTATAGACTTAGTAGGGGATTTGGCAAGGGAGTTTGAGTTAGCTGCTCTAGGAAAAGATACATTAGAGTTGTGTCTGTTTGGTGGGGGTCCACCTTTGAGGAGTGTGAGGAAGTAGAGGAGATAGTGTTACACCTAGATTCTAGAAAGCCATATAAGAGGAAATCAGTATTTGAGGATTTAGGGGTAAGCAAGAGGCTACCAACACCGTCTGATATCCAAGCTCCCATGTTAGAATTAAAGCTATTACTTATGCATCTTAGGTATTAGTTTTTAGGGAAGATGGATACGTTGCCTATTATTGTGAGCAATGAATTGAACTTTGAGTAAAATAATAAACTACTTAGAGTTTTAAAGAAACACAAAAAGGCAATTGGTTGGTTAATATTTGACTTGAATGGGATAAGTCCTTCTATTTGTATGCATCGTATATTACTAGAAGACAATTGTAAGCCTGTAATAGAAGCTCAACGAAGGTTTAACCCCAATATGAAGGAGGTGGTGAAATAAGAGATTCTGAAATGGTTAGATGCTCGCATCATCTATCCCATTAATAGGCGTGTAATTAGGTCTAAAAATATAGCAAATAATCCAATTATATCACACACAAATAATCAAGTTATAAAACCTAATTACCCTATATACTGCAAGTGCACAGATCGTATTGAGTATAGGGCAACAGGGTCGATCCCACAGGGAAAAGGTTATTGAAGTACTAAGGTTTTATTGCTTACTTTATTATCTAAAAACCAATTAACAATGCAAAGAACAAAGTATAAAATAAACAACTAAACTAACAACTCTATAGAATAACAATATTGGAGAAAACTCGCAATCTTAAGACACTAGGGCATAGAGTTAACTAATGAGCAAACATATAAATGAAAAGATCAACTCATGCTATTGGTTCTTGTCTTGGTTAGGGTCCAATCCCAATTATACTTAACCTTCACTCTCGTGACAAGTTAACGATTACCTCCCTACTAGTTCTTTCCTACTCTCGTGGTAAAGATACTAGTATTGGTTCATTAGCCACATGAATTGCCTAATTGACCCACCTAGGAGCACCACTACTCTCGTGTGACATACAACCTAGGCTTCAACTATTTCCTTTCCATCATTATTACCAACTCTCATTGCATAATAACGACTAACAATTCATAGTTGGTGATCAAGCAACTACAAATCTATGCAACCCAAAATAGAGAACAAACAGAGGCAAGATAGCATGAATAATCACAAACACATTACATGCATGAGTTCATTAATTTCCTCTACCCTAGATTAATAATTTAGCACATACCCATGGTGGATTTCACATAAAAGATCAAAACTTTAATACACAAATCCATATAAATCAAGAAAGAGACAAAAATAGAATAAAGAAAACTTATTGGTTGATGAACAAGTTAAAATCTTCTATTCTTCCTCCAATCTTGATGTTTACAAGTGAATCCTCCAAATAGCACTATTCTACAGAGAGATTTACTAATCTAAAAGGGATGGCTCTCTCAAAGAGAGAAAATCTCTCCAAGAGAGACCCTAGCTATTCTATGCTATTCTATGCTTTCCACTTGTGTTTCTAGCACTCCAAAACCCTCCAAAGATGTAGTCTAACCATCCACAAGGAGTATGAATTAATCCCATGAAAGATAGCCCCAAAGTGCCTCAAAATCGTACATCTGTACCTCGAACCCACGCTGGAACCCGCGGCGAGGATACAGCCGCGGCTTCAATTAACAACTTTCTGACCGTACCCGCCGCGCAAACCCGCGGCGCGGATTCAGCTGCGGGTTCTGTCAGAAAGTTGGCCAAACTAGCTTTTACTCTAAACATAAAAGTTATATCCCTTTGAGTTATATTTCCAGGAGCCCAAAAATCAGGTCATTTGGAGTTTTGTACACAAAGATATGGCCAAAACACCGAGACGTGATCGGAAGAGCATCGCTGCACAAGAATGCTTCAGTAATGTGGCAATTTGACATTGTAAACGTGAGAATTAGACTTTGAGGTCTTCACAAGAATTGTAGATAATTCTCTTAGCTTTAAATTACTTTAAGAATCATCTCAATTCACTCTCTCTATCTCCAGTTCTGACCAAACTACCAAAACATGTCGGTGCAGTGAAATCCTTTCATCACCAATTCTTCTTCTATCGTTGCTTCATCATGCCACATCATTGGTCCTCTTCTCTTGCCACTTCTCATCAACTTCAAATCACATTTAATATCATCCCAATATGCTTCATTTGATCCAAAGTGATGATCGTTATAGCTAAAGCCTACAAAATACAAAGAATTGCATATTAAATCACACATTTGCACATTCTAGCTACAAACTTAAGATTGGAAGAAATAGACATGAAAGTGACTATTGTTCATTATTTAAACCCTAAAAACTAGCATAAAATACTAATCTAGACACACTAAGAAATATGCAAACTAGACACTTATCACCCATCTTTGATAATCAATAGATAAGCCCAATCCATGTAATGCCAAAGAAAGATGGTACCACAATTCTAAAAGGGAAAGATGATGAGCTTATACCATCTAGGTTAATGATTGGGTGGAGAGTTTGCATTGATTATAAGAAGTTAAATTCAGCCACTAGGAAAGATCATTTTCCTCTACCTTTTCTTGATATTATGCTTGAGCGTATATCTGGTTATCCAGTTTATTACTTTTTAGATGGTTATTCGGGGTATAATCAGATAGCTATAGCACTCAAGGATAAACAAAAGATGACCTTTACTTGTCCTTATGGGACATTTGCTTTTAGGCGTATGCCTTTTGGCCTTTGCAACGCACCAGCCACCTTTCAGCAATGCATGATAGCCATTTTCTGTGATTACATTAAGAGAATAATGGAGGTATTCATGGATGACTTCTCGATATTTGGAAAATCTTTTGATGATTGCCTCCATAATCTAGAGTTAGTCTTGATAAGATGTGAAGAGACTAACCTAATTTTAAATTGGGAAAAATGTCATTTTATGGTCAAGGAAGGAATTCTCCTAGGCCACAAAATATCATCTAAGAGGATTGAGGTGGATAGAGAAAAAATTGAAATAATTGAAAAAAATGCCTCCACCTAATAATGTAAAGGGGATAAGGAGCTTCTTAGGCCATGTGGGATTTTATAGGCATTTTATTAAAGATTTTTCTAATATTGCAAAACCTTTGTGTGACTTACTTGCTAAAGATGCTCCTTTTGACTTTGGTGACAAGTGCTTAAAATCATTCAATAAGTGAAAAATGGAGTTGACCTCTGCCCCCATTATTGCATCATCCGATTGAAAATTGCCTTTTGAATTGTTGTGTGATGCATGTGATTATGCTGTGGAGGCAGTTTTAGGTCAGCGACATGAAAGTAGGTTGCATGTGATCTACTATGCTAGTAGAATACTTAATGAAGCTCAAATTAATTGTACAACCACTGAAAAAGAGCTATTGGCAGTTATCTTTGCTTTAGATAAGTTTAGATCCTACTTAGTGGGGTCTAAGGTAATCATTTTTATTGACCATTCAGCTCTTAAATACTTATTGACTAAAAAAGAAGCTAAACCAAGGTTAATAAGATGGATTCTCTTGTAACAAGAATTTGATGTTGAAATTAGGGATGAAAAAGGGTTGGAAAAATGTTGTAGCCGACTACTTGTCCAGATTGGAATATATCCCTAACAATGATCAAATTCCTATTCAAGAAAATTTTCCCGATGAAAATGTGCTAGCAATTAGGAATTCTCCTTGGTATGCTGACCTAGTTAACTACTTGGTTACTGGCATACTTTCCAAGGATATGGGGTATAATCAAAAGAAGAAATTCTTACATGATGTGAGAAGTTACTTTTGGGAAGAACCTCTTCTTTATAAACATTGTGCTGATGGAACGATTAGGAGATGTGTGCCTTAGGATGAAATCTATAGTATTCTATTGCATTGTCATGGTCTAGAGACTAGGGGTCATTTTAGCACATTTAAGACTGTAGCAAAGGTGTGGCAATCAGGATTCTTTTGGCCATCTATGCATAGGGATGTTAGGAATTTTGTTTTGAGTTGCAATCAATGTCAGAAAATAGGGAACATTTCTAGGAGAAATGAAATGCCCCAAACACCAGTGTTAGAGGTTGAATTGTTTGATGTTTGGGATATAGATTTTATGGGACCTTTTCCATCATCTCACAACCATAAGTATATCTTGGTAGCTATTGATTATGTGTCAAAATAGGTAGAAGCTGTAGCTACACCCACAAATGATGCTAAGGTAGTACTTAAGTTTGTGAAGAAAAACATATTTATTAGATTTGGGGTCCCTAGAGCCATAATGAGTGATGAGGGCAAGCACTTCAAGAACAAGCAATTTGAGGCCTTATTACTCAAATATGGGTGCAAGCATAGAATGTCACTGCCTTATCATTCCCAAGCTAATGGGCAAGTCGAGCTAGCAAATAGAGAGTTAAAGCTCATCCTAGAGAAAACTGTGATTAAGTCTAGGAAGGATTGGGCTATTAAATTAGATGATGCCTTGTGGGTATATAGGACTGCCTTTAAGACACCTCTAGGAATGTCTCCTTACTAGTTGGTATATGGGGAGAGATGTCATTTACCTGTAGAGCTAGAGCATCGTGCTCATTGGGCTATAAAAGCAATTAATTTAGATCTAGCTTCTGCAGGTAATAAACGACGTCTAGAGTTAAGTGAACTGGAAGAAGTCAGATTGAATGCTTATGAGAGTAGTAAACTCTATAAGGAAAAGACCAAAACTTGGCATGATAAGCATATTTCCCACAAATGGTTTGAGGTTGGTCAAAGAGTTTTATTGTTCAACTCACGCCTCAAATTATTTCCGAAAAAGCTTAAGTCAAGATGATTTGGACCTTATGAGGCTACTAAGGTTTTTCCTTATGGGGTTGTTGAGATTAAATCTGACAAAGGAGAACCATTCAAAGTGAATGGGCAGCGGCTTAAACTCTTCCTAGCCAGTGAATTTGTGCCCAGAGGAGAGGTAATCTCTCTGGGAGATCCTACTCATGTATGAGAGCATTAGTGGAGTCTAGCTTTAGACTTTAACTAAAGTGCTAGTTGGGAGGCAACCCAACAATCTTTTGATTGATTTCAGTAGTTTTCTTATTGGTTTGAGTGTTTATTATTGGTTTTTGTTTATTTGATTTATGTTTCTTTTGTGTTCTTGTGTAGTGCGTGAAATGCAAAATCAATTGAATGGGATGTGTCTTCTGTAGATCATTTAGTTTGTGGTTGCATATAGGGTTGGGACTGGTTTTGGAACAATTTTGGCTTGAAATTTTGTCATGGGCAGAAAGTTTTGTGTACCCGTGACAAGTTCCTGTGCGTGGGAATTGTCACAGGTACCATCCCAGAAGGTTTTGTCTTTTCGTGTTGAGAAAAATGCATCGTGGAAGACAACGCAGGAGAGTATCCATGACAGTACCCATTCATAGGTACACTCACGGATACAATCCAAAGAGTTTTCTATATCCGTGATGGGCCTATCATGTCGCGGATAGCATACTCAAGCCTTCCCACGACAGTACCCGTTCGTGGGAAGTGTCGCAGGTAGTAGTCTAGAAACTTTGGCCTTCCCGCAATGTAATAAACACGTCGCAGGTATAAAGGAGAACAGGTACCCGTGACGGTACCCACACCATGGGAATTGTTGCGGAAATACTTTGTTTGTCAGGCAGAAGGTTTTGCGTTTCCGCGACATGACCCACGACGATATCCGCGTCGTGAGTACAGTCGGGAAATGCAAATTTAACGCTATTTTTCCTTCTTTTTCCCAATCTTTCCCAAACCCCTCTTTACCAAATTTGAACCCTAGCTCCCCCTTCTACAAATCCCACCAAATTCCACCACCCAAACACCTTCAATCTTCATTCTTTTTCACACCCAAGGTATTTGTGCTTCAAATTCTTTTTCTTTGGGTATTTGTTGTGGGTTTTTGGGTTGGTATTCCCATCTCTTGCAGGTAAATAATTTCATTTTTTTCTTTGTTTTTAATGTATTTTTTACATTATTAGAACGTGTTTAGATTGATAAATTACATTATTGTTGTGTTTTTGGTCTTTGTGGAGTTATTTTGGGGATTTTGTGATTATTCTTTAACTTTTGGCTTAATTGGTATTGGTATTTGGGTTTAATTGTTTTTGCTTGATGGATATAGCATGAATTTTGCTAGCAGATAGGATATATGGCTTGGTTGTCGTTGTTTGTGCTTAGAATCTATCTCGTATAGAGAATTTTCAATGCCTATATTCTCTTATGTTTTAAGTGGATTTATGTGGTTGTTATTCATGCTAATTGGAAAACATAAAGAAATATTGTGGTTTTGTGGAGAATTTTTGGCTTGTGCAGTGGTGATAATGTGGATACACAAGGTTAGTATATCCCTAGAATGTTGCAAATTTGTTTAGTTTGAATGGTATTTTTTTTAAGGCTAACCTCGTACACAGGAGAGGGCGCCAGTCCTTTATTTTATTAATAAGATATAGGGGGGGCATAAACCTGACCTCCATTAAAATTATTACAAAAAACAAAGGATGAAAAAGTTAAAAAAACTTATAAAAGTAAGAAATATGGAGTACTACTCCATTTACACTTCAAAAAATTAAAATGCTACTTTCCTGTGTCTAAATGAAGGAAACCCCATTGGTCTAATCTAATCGCGCCCTTTGCATCATGCAGAAGAGAGGAAAAACTTGGGTATAAAATATCTGAATCTAATGTTACACCCACATTTGACAGAAGATCAGCACGACCATTTGCTTGCCTAAAGCAATGAGAAGCCATAAAACCAGGTTGACTAAGCTTACGAATCTTCTTGGATTGGATAATTAAAGTATGAATTTGAAACCTTCTAGTGGGATGTTGAACAATTGAGACTTACATGGTAATTTAGGGGCTTTATGTTGTTGCTTTCAGTTTATGCTTTGAAGTTTTTGAGATTGTCCTGTTCTAAATACTGCTTTATATCCATTCGATTGTTTAGAACCATTGCAGGTATGGCTTTGTCTTCTAGAGCTTCTAGTAAGAGGGCTAGAACGTCATCTTCACGCAGACCCCAGGGTGAAGATGTACCTCCACCCTAGTTGGATGCCACCAGGTTCATTTCTTTGGAAAATCAACCGTGGTATGCAGCACGACAGCATAAGGATTTGATCAAGGAGAAGTCCGTCTCATAGGCAGTGGACGACTACTTTCAAGTTACTGCCTTATTTGCCAGATTGTGGTGGGATTCCATTCTGCGCCTTCCTCACTACTATTACCCCAGTTTGGTCAAGGAGTTTTATGCGAACGTGCTTGACAAGACCAAACCGTCTGTGATGCGTTCAACGGAAGAGATGACAGTCCAAGACTCTCAAATTCCAAGTATGCAACTCAATCTTCTTGACCCCTTCGTAACTTGTCAAAGACCCCAAGAACAACTCGGATTGTTTTGCTTCAAATTCAACTAGATTCGTTGAACTATCTCCTTTAAGAAACGATCCTAGACCCCTAACCAACAACGTAGTGTAGACACCTAGTCGACAATCCTATTGGACAGATTCAAACCGTCAAAGATGAACCCTAAGCGAGATTCTTGAATACTTAACAAGATCTTTGCCAAGCAACCAAGAGTAGTTCTTTAGCCAAAGAACTAAGAAAGCTCAATTTGTACTCGCGCACAATTGAAGAGAAAAACTCAATATTCTTGATTAATGTTGTTCAAAATTCGGATGAATAGTAACACCCTCTATAAAGAGGGGCATAACATCAAGATATAAACTAAATATGGAAACTAACTTAAACCTAGTTGCACCATAACATAAACATACAACTAAAGATATAACTTGGGCTATTAAACTAATGAATTAAGCCCATGAAACCCATAACCTCAAGTGGCAAACGGGCTCTTCAATCGAATCCAAGTCCACGACCTCCAAACTCCTCCAACTCTAGCCCAAAATAGGTGAATAGCCTTGTAAGTTCTTGTTTCAACCAAATAACTTCATCTTCATGTAATTCTATAATCAAACCTTGCAAAAGTTGTTTCATCCTTTTAGCTTTCAACCTAGTCATTGGACCTCCCATATCTTGAAAAGGACTCTTGGTAGCATCTCCATGATCGCGAGCCTCTCCAACTTGACCACGACCATTGATATCCTCATCATTCCCTCCTTCCTCGAGAAGATTCGCCCTCGAATCACCTACATCATACAAAGAAAGATCAGCCACATTGAAAGTTGCACTAACATTACCATACTCACCTGGCAAATCGATCTTATATGCATTGTCTCCAATTCATTCAAGAACTTGAAAAGGACCATCTCCTCGTGGACTCAATTTAGATTTCCTTTGTTGAGGAAATCGTTCATTCCTCAAGTGAATCCAAACCCAATCTCCAGGCTCAAATTGCACTTTGACTCTTCCACGGTTTGCTTGTTTTGCAAATTGCTCATACTTCTTCTCAATGTTAGCACGACCTTTGGCATGCAATTCCTTGACAAATTCCACCTTTCTCTTGCCATCCATGTCAACTTGTTCACTAGAAGGCAAAGACAAAATATCTAAAGGTGTTAGAGGATTGAAACGATAAACAACTTCGAAAGGAGAATAAGAAATAGAGGAATGGATTGTGCGATTATAAGCAAACTCTATGTGTGGCAAACACTTTTTCTAATTTTTGAGATTGTGTTGAATGATTGCTCGTAGTAATGTCGTGAGTGTATGGTTAACCACTTCAGTTTTGTCCATCCATTTGAGGATGAACAACAGTAGAGAATAGCAACGTCGTCCCCAGCTTACTCCAAAGAGTGTGCCAAAAGTGACTCAGAAACTTGACATCTCGATCACTCACTATGGTCCTTGGTAATCCATGCAAACGAACAACCTCCTTGAAGAACAAATCTACAATATGAGTTGTATCGTTAGTTTTAACACAAGCAATAAAGTATGTCATTTTACTAAAACGATCAACTACAACAAAAATACTATCTTTGCCACTTTGAGAACGTGGAAGTCCTAGAACAAAATCCATAGAAATATCAGTCCAAGGAATAGTAGGAACATGCAATGGACTACAAAAACCATGAGGTATCACTTTGGACTTAGCTTTCCTACAAGTAATACACTTAGCACAGAAAGTTTGCACATCACGTTTCATATGAGGCCAATAAAAGTGTTCATGAAAGATATCCAAAGTCTTAACAACACCAAAATGTCCCATAAGACCCCCTCCATGAGCTTCACTAATCAGCACATTACGCACAGAACAGAAGGGAATACACAACCTATCCTTCCTAAACAAGTAACCTTCATGCAAATAAAACTCTCCATGTACACGCCTCAAATGTGAAGATTGATTCATGCAAATCTGCCAAATATCACCAAAGTCATGATCCCCCACATAAGCATGCTTCAAGTACTCAAAACCAAGTAATTTAGTATGCAAAGAAGTAAGAAGAGTCTACCTACAAGATAGTGCAAAGAAGTAAGGAGCCACTTTTTAAGTCAATTTTTGAAAACAATTGTGAACCATACAATTTATCCAACATATCATTTAACCTAGGTATAGGATGACGATACTTTATCGTAATTTTATTAATGGCTCGACAATCTATGCACATCCTCCAAGAACCATCCTTCTTAGGTACAAGAATCACAGGCACAGAACATGGATTAAGGCTCTCACGCACAAAGCCCTTCTCCAATAAATCATCTACTTGCCTTTGAATCTCCTTTGTTTCTTCAGGGTTAGCTCTATAAGCCGGACGATTTGGAATGCTTGCTCCAGGCATGAAATCTATTTGATGTTCTATCCCTCTTAAAGGTGGTAATCCACTTGGGATATCTTCAGCGAATAAGTCTTGATATGCCTGCAACAAAGAAACAACAACACTAGGAAGAGAAGGGTTAAACTCATTAGTAGAAAAGTAAACATCTTTATACATAATGACAAGAAGTTGTTGCCTTGCCAACAATGCATTCCTGATCTCACTTTTTCCAGCATAGGCATTCACTTTTCTCCCCTCATCTCTCTCGACTTCCCCTCTTTTTCCTTTTCCTTTCTTTTTCTCCCCATTAGACTGATTGCTTTCATGATCCACAATCTGTCTAGGCGACTCCAATAAAGACCCCTCAGCCTTGGTTCCTTTGGACTCATCACGAGCCTTACACTCCTTTGTAATTCGTGCTTGATCAGCATAAGCCTCCATAGGTGTCAATGGTCTCAATATGAACTCCATTTTCTTCCAAACTAGGCGATAAGTATTTTTATGACCATCATAAATCACATGCCTATCAAACTGCCATGGATGACCTAACAAAATATGACATGCATGCATGGGAATAACATCACATAATACCTCATCCACGTATCCTCCAATGGCAAAGGATACTAGCACTTGCTTGGTTACCTTCACATCCCCAAAATCTGTCAACCATTGCAAGAAATATGGCTTTGGATGGCGAATTGTAAGCAACTTCAATTTCTCTACAAACAAGGTACTAGCTACATTAGTGCAACTACCAGAATCAACAGTAATATTGCATACCTTGCCTTGAACCAAGCATCTTGAGTGGAATATATGTTCCCTATGCATCTCCTCTTCCTCCTCTTTTGGTTGGATGCTCAATAATCGTCAGTCACTAACACCTCACCACTAGATGGAATGGCATCATCTGGTCCCCCTTCAACTGAATCATCATCATTAGGACCTTTGAGTGGAGGCATCTTATCATCACTTGAATGCTCACTCTCAACATCTCCATTATCAAGGATGATCATGTTTCTTCTAGTTCGACATTGAGATAAGATATGCCCATAACCTTGACACTTGAAGCATTTAACATCTCTTTGCCTCATAGGAGTTTCAATCTTACCCTTGCTTGGTGGCTTAGATGAAGAATTCTCACCCCTTGGCTTATTGCTCATGAAACTTGACTCACCTTCTTCCAAGTCTCCTTGGGCTTTTGTGGCGTTTGATCAAACTTTCTATCTCAAGAGTCCCTCTATGTGCCACAGCTTTGAGCCCCTCCAAACCCTCAGTTCCTCTTGCTTTTGAATTGGCGCTCCACCTTTTGTGCCTTTTCCACTAAGTCTTGAAGCTCCACATAATGTTGTAATTCTACAATATCTGCAATTTCGGAGTTCAAACCAGCTATAAATCGGGCAATGGTGGCCTCTTCATCTTCTTGGATGTCAGCACAAATCAAGAGTGTCTCCAACTCCTTGTAGTATTCATCAACTGTGGAAGAACCTTGCTTCAAAGTTTGTAGCCTCCTATGCAAATCTCGTGAATAGTGACTTGGAATAAATCTTTTCCTCATAATCACCTTCATGGCAGCCCAAGTGCGAATTGGTTCATCCCCACATCTCTTACTAGACTTCACAAGTTGATCCCACCAAATGCTAGCATACTCCAAAAACTTAATTGCAGCAAGTTGAACTTTCTTTTCCTCAGAATAATTGTGAACATCAAACATGTGCTCAACCTTTCATTCCCACTCCAAGTATGCCTCTGGATCATTCATTCCCTTGAATGGTGAAATTTTCATCTTTATGCTCCCCAAATTGCTATCACGTTGTTGAGAAACCCTCCTCCCTCGACGGGACACTACTTCCTCAGAATCATAACCATCATCAAAATCATCACCTCGAGCATTCTGAGCCACATGTGATTTTCCCTTGACAGCCGAGTCAATGTCCTCCAACTTGGTGAACACACGCCTAAATTCATCTTGCATGGCACGCATGTTAAACTCTAAAGCGCTGAGTCTTTGCTCACTTTGTTCACCCATAATAGAAACCTATCAAAATAAAAGTAAAAAAACCTGCACAAAAATGTTAGTGGCACAAGAAAAATCAAGAAAGATATCCTTACTTACTCCCTTTCGTGATTCACTCTTCACTCGTGTATCACACCAATGAAACTTAGCTTTTACCCGATGATGAGCTCACACCTTAGCTTCTTACCACTCCTTGAGCTTACCTTGTATGCCTTTGGATAAGAACCTACTCAATTGAGTTTGACAAAAACTCCAATCAAGTATTCAAGTTGAGTAGTAGTGAAAATGGAAGCCTAGAGTAAGATTTGAACCAAATAAAAGTCAAGAAATCAAGACACTAGAAATTTCAGATTTGAGAAGCACATATGACACCCCTAGTCTGTGGCTTTTCTTGTAGAAATCTTGATTTTCAAAAGTTCTTTAATAACTTTAATGCACTTATGTTCAAACAGAAATAACAAGAAACTCCACCAAAACACCAAGAAACACGAAGAGTAGAATGTGGTCAATTAAACTTTCGTACGTGGCGTTGTTCTCTGTCCAACGATTTGGATATTTCAACAGATCTATTCGGTTGCACAAGGACAGTATTCCAGCCAAATATACGCCTCTTTCGCTTTCCTTTGTATTGCACGACTTTTCTTTGTACAAGACTTTTTTTTTTCACCCAACTTTTTGCTTTTCTTATAGAATCTCACAAATTTGCCTTTTTCCACTCACAAAAAATTTTTTTTTTTCAATTCTAACAACCTCTCTCTTTTTTTTTTTTAACCACACAAACAACTCACAAAATACAAAATTCAACTCCCAAAAAGAAACAAAAATTAAACTGAAAATTTTTCTGGAAAAAAAGAAAAAAAAAATTGGATGAACAGTACTGGCGATGAACAGTACTCCCGTCAGTGAACAGTAAACCCTAGCGTGAACAGTGATGCCGAGTGAACAATTTCGCTGCAGTGCTGATGAACAGTACGATTTTTTTTTAACCAGAAATCAAGAGTAACCTTCAGGAAAATTATTTCAAGGTTTTTATTTAGGCCAAGATTCAATTTTCTCAAAAGTTTTAACACAAGAAACATTAAAACACCAAGGAACAATTAAAAACAGTCAAGAAAACAAGTTTAAATCACACAAAAACCTATTGGACAGATTCAAACCTCAAAGATGAACCATAAGCGAGATTCTTGAATACTTAACAAGATCTTTGCCAAGCAACCAAGAGTAGTTTTTTAGCCAAAGAACTAAGAAAGCTCAATTCGCACTCGAACACAATTGAAGACAAAAACTCAATATTCTTGATTAATGTTGTTCAAAATTCGGATGAATAATAACACCTCTATAAAGAGGCACATAACATCAAGATATAAACTAAATATAGAAACTAACTTAACCCTAGTTGCACCACAACATAAACGTACAACTAAAGATACAACTTGGGCTATTAAACTAACGAATTAAGCCCATGAAACCCATAACCTCAAGTGGCAAACGGGCTCTTCAATCGAATCCAAGTCCACGACCTCCAAGCTCCTCCAACTCTAGCCCAAAATAGGTGAATAGCCTTGTAGGTTCTTGTTTTAACCAAGTAGCTTCATCTTCATGTAATTCTATAATCAAACCTTGCAAAGCTTGTTTCATCCTTTTAGCTTCAACCTAGCCATTGGACCTCCCATATTTTGAAAAGGACTCTTGGTAGCACCTCCATGATCACGAGCCTCTCCAACTTGACCACGACCATTGATGTCCTCATCAATTTGGGTGGTTCATCAGTACTACGGTACAGGGACATGTGGTACAGATGACTTGGAAGAGTCTAGTTTAGCTTCTAGGGTGTCTAGATAATGGACCAAATCAAGAGGGGAGTAAGAAATTTGAATTCCTCGAAGACTAGGACCCTGATGAGCCCGTAGCTAGACTTGGAGTAAAAGGGGAGTCCTCAAGGTAAGATGAGAGGATGGTGTACCGAGCTCAAAAGTTCAAGAAAGGTCAACTGCACATCACCTCCTATATTTTGGCTCAGAATGTGAGGCCAAAGCAAAGCAGTAGGAATGAACTTCGCAACAACAATTTATATTTTTTGGAGGAGTTGGTGAAGGGTTCGATGCCCATAGCTACTTCACTCGCTAGCGTGATCATCAGCTATATGGGGATAGTGGTGAGGACTAGAGCCACGAATACGTGCTTTGGTTTCCAAAGGCTTCTCTCTTGGATATTCGAGCAGGTGGGCGTCCCAGTGGATGGCGTGCAGAGATTGCCCATTGACCCTAGTGATACCATCACATTAGCCACTTTAAAGATTATAAAGTTGAATGCAGATATCATTAGACATTTTCAATCCTAGCAGGTAGATGAGCAGATTACCTTTGAAGATTATCAGCCACCCCAGGTTGAGGAGCCACCATCAGAGTCGCCATCCAGACAACATTCTACAGCTGATATTGATGCCTTGCGAGCAGATTTAGCCGAGTGGAGATTGGAAGTGCAGGGGAACTTCCAGTCGATGCAGACTTGGATGCACTCCATAGAAACACAGATGCAGGGCATTCAAATATGAATGCATGGAGTGGACACATGGATGACAGACATGGGTGTATCCTTGTACCAGTTGATGGAGTAGTTGCGTCCTGGTGGTGATGGAGCTGGACGTGGACCCAGTACCACTGGAGTAGGCAGAGGCGATGAATCTAGGGATGACATCCCGCTGACTGGCTGATCATTTCACTTGTTTATTTTTTGTCCTATTTCTTTTATGTTCTCATTTAGTGTTACTTTCTTAGTTTTTCTTTTAGTGATTTACTCTGGTACTTTACTTAATACTCATTCTCTTGTTTTGTGTGGATGAAGCTTACTGTAGAACTTACTTCAAGGGCACTACTACTTATTCGTCAGGGAAGTGTTAGTTTTCTTTACTTGCTTTTCATTTTTGTCTTCCCCTATTTTCTATTCTCTCGCACATTGGGGACAATGTGAATATTAAGTGTGGGGGGGGGGGTAGTTTTTAGAATAGCACTATGGTGAGTGAGTAGTGAATTCCTTTCTGGATACCTAGTATATTTGGTTATAAATAAGGTAATTGACTTTAGAGAAAGTGATATTGAGTGGAGTTGAGTGATACCTGAATTATATTGGATTGTATGTGTAATATTTATCACCTCTATGAGATGCTATGAGAATAAATTTAGCACGGTTGATAAGTGATGAAGTTTATTTATGGTTAGTAGACTTAAAGAATGAGGGGTATGTTCTTTTATTTCCTTTCTTTGTTTTCTTTTCAAAAAAAAAAGAAAAAAAAAAGAACAAGAAGAGAGAGAGAAAAAGAAAAGGAAGAAAAGATTAGTAAGAGTAGTAGTAGATTAAGAGGAATTAATGGCTACTCCTCTAGCATTGGTGTTGAATAACCGGGGGTTGGCATTAACAAATGTCAACATTTGCGTAAAAAGGTGTCAATACTATGAGTATGCATAGGAACCTATGACGATGGAATGCTGAGTAACCGGGGGTTTGCATTAACAAATGTGGACACTCACATCAAAAGGCTATATCATCAGAGTGGGACAGGCCTAATCTTCCTTGAAGTTAGGGATGAATAAATCCTAAGTTCTAAGGGTCAAAAGCTATGAATAGAGGAAATTACTTGTCAATTATTGCTTTACTGCTTGTGGAGTTCAAGTGGGGGTGGTAAATTAAAGTAGATAAACATGATTGAGGTTTGTTGCTTCTCTTTATTCGGTGTCATGAGTATTTAGAGTTGATTAACCAAGGTTATAATTTGAATGTACTGGGTATCCAAGTGTTTAATTGTCTTATCTTTGTTAAGTCTTTGTTTTGAGGGCTTTTTGCTTGAGGACAAGTAAAGATTTAAAGTGTGGGGGAATTTGATAAGTACAAAATTGGAGAATTGTTTAGAAATTTGTTTAGGTCGTTGGGAGTAGTTTTTAGTAGATTTTGTTAAAGTTTTATTGATTTTTTCCTTTATTTTAGTTTGAGTTGATGTTTATAGTTTTTCTTTATTTTTGTTATAAATTGCAGGTTTGACTAGCTCTGGAGCACCAAAGGAGCCTAATTGCCAAGAATATGGATGTTGGTGGATGATGAATGAAGAAGGAAGGATGGAGCTGTGCAGAAGTTCATGAGAGCAGAAGAAAAGTCCTACTCACGATAGTATGCGACAGTATTTGCTCGTGGATACATGTCGCGGGTATTTTCTCAGCCGCGAACGATGAGTGACACATAAGCATTCCTTGCCTTCCACAAATGCCAAATGATTGGAATTCGAATTATTTGAGTTAAAAACAAAGAAACCTCATTCGAAGTAGGATACAACCACCACTTCATTAATCTTATATGAACAGTATCACGGTTCAAAAAAATACCCAAAGTACTCCCACACCTTGGCTGGAATTTCCCCCCAACAAAATATATGCTCAATTGTTTCAATCGAAGGATTACTACAATATAAAAAAATGGAAGGACCATTTAACCCCATCTTCTGGAAAACATCTGCAATAGGAATTCTCTTGAACAACAATCTTACTATGAAGAAAGATATTTTTAAAGGAATGAAGGAATTCCAAATTCTTTTGAACAAAAATCCCGAAAACCTACAAGCATGAATGCAATCAAAAATAATTTTTTTAGAAAACAAACCTGAAGAAGTTAAAGTCCATACCATAGGAGCTTATTTCTCATCAAAAGCTGCTTGAGGAACAGAACCATCCTTTAGCAGCCATGTGATATTTTCTTCAGCCACCTCATGGATGCTAAACAATCGTTTCCAAGCCACTAAATCCAATTTGTTCCTCTGAACTTGATTTGGGTGTTTGTTTTTGCAATATTTTGCAGCCATAAAGTTAGCGCACAAAGAGCCTTATTCCCTAAATTTCCACCATAAATTGATGGAGAAGGCCAAGAAAACATCCTCCATTGACTGAAAACCCACACCTCCCCCCTCAGTTGGAAAGCACAAATTCTTCCATCAAATCCAATGGTGCTTAATTCGACCAACTTCTTGCCTCCAAAGAAAGTTAGCAAACATCGATTCTAGTTGAGTGAAGACACCTTTGGGAGGATTTGCAGCTGCCAAAATATGCAAAGGAATAGACGATAAGACATGTTTAATGAGAATTAACCTCCCCCCTGTAGACAAAAAATGATTTTGCCAAACCATCACCTTGTTCATAATTGAAACACCCAGATCATAAATATAAGCTCTTCTATATTTTCCCACATAGAGGGGACACCCTAAGTATCTCATTGGAAAAGTTGTTTCTATGAAGCCTATCAGCTTCCTCGATCGAGATACTTTAGGATGAACAAAGAAGCCACTCTTAGAATTTTAGGTACTATCAAAATTAGACAAAATTTACACAAACAAGTAATAAAATTTATAACCTAATACCCCTTTCCGCAAGTGCACGGGTTAAATGTAGTAAGGGAAGTATTAGGGTTGATCCCACGAGGAAACAAGAATTTGCAAGTACCAAAGCCACTAAACAGCTCTATTATCTAAACAAAACATCAATCGGGGTGGTGTGCAATGTAAGAAAATTGAACTACTTGAAGTAAAACAAATAGAAGAAATTCACAAATATAAGTAATAGGGTTTAGAATTCACTAATTGTCACTAATATAATTTAATGAATTATCACCTTACTATATTAATCTTGTCTTGCTTAGGATTGCAATTTCATATGAAATCAAAACTTATTCACACAATGAATTGACTAGAGTTTAACTATTTGCATAATAAACTCTTGTGAAATGCATGAATTGTGATCTTAAACAACCTCAATCCACCTACTTATGCCACTATGACAAGCTCTGAATTAGGTCAGCAAAAGAACAGCCTAAAAGGCCTCTACCTATCAAATTAAATCACCTGATTACCTGTATCTGCAAGAATATAGATCGCATAGTAGTGTATGGAATAGGATCAATCCCACAGGGAACGGTTGAGAATTACTAGATTTTCTTGAACTCTTCTATTAGCTAGGCAACTCAATGGAGTGAATTTATCTAGGAAGAGAAAACTAACTAAGGATTACTTAAAACGAGATAGCAATGTCTAAGAAGAATATGGGAGATGAATGCCTAGTATCTAGAATCATTTTACGACCTAAGTTGCTACCAATTAACCCCATTTATGCCCTCATAATTACCTTGTTTAGAGTCCATTCCCAATTTATCTAATTGTCACTCTCATGACAAACTAGTAACTACCAACTTATTAACCCTTTCCTACTCTCGTGGTAAAGTGATTAATATTGATTTATTTTACCTTATGGATCACTCTTGACTCATCTAGAAATACCACTACTCTCGTGTGAAATATTGCCTAAATTTCACTTGCCTCTTTCCACTACCACTATCAACTCTCGTTGCATAGGAGTAATTTAGACAGTCATAATTGTTGGCCACCCAATTACAACCCTATTAATGCAAGACAATGAATAAACAAGGTAATATAGGCATCAAGTTCAATTAATCAAACAACCATTACTCATAAAAATTATCTAGACCCTAGACAAGAGCAATTTAAGTACTCATAATTATGGCAGCAAAGATGAAATCTTTCAATTCAAAAGCCATAAATAATGACAAAACAAAGAGAAGTGGAAAGAAAAACTTATTGATTAGTGAAAATCATCAAGTATCTGCACAATTCCCTTGCTTGTTCATCCACAATCTTCCCTTGCTTTACTATTCTAAACTAGGGATAAAATTGTAGAGGAAAGAGAAAATCTAATTTTAGAGAGCAAAACTAAAAAAAACCTATGGTAGTGTAAGTTACAGCCTTTGGCTTGCCCTAAACTAAAATCTAATTGGAGTACATTGTCTTTGTTGTATATAAGGATATCCGATTGGCTCTTGAAGGAACAAGTGGAAAATAAAACATTGAAAGAAGCGAAAAGAAGGGAAGCCTAATTGATCAAGTCTAATGGCTCCATAAGATTCCTTTGGAAGACTTGAAAATCCCCAATATGTGATACTTTGCTTCACTCTGATACCTTCATTAGACAAGATATCCGCAGTTTATTAGCTTCCCTATAGCAATGTGATATAGACATAAAGTGTTGCTGGAAACTTTTAATTTCCTCAATCCAGTGCCTTAGGAACCCAGGACATGAAACAAAACCTTTCAAAATATTTACCAAAATCAACAAATCAGATTCTAAATGAAAAGTCACAATACCTTGCTCCAAACACAATCGAATACCATGCAACATAGCCTTCATCCTAGCCTCCAAGCTTGTACCTAAACCAAAAAAGCATGAAAATCCCAAGATTATTTTCCCATAGGCATCTCTCAGTAGTCTACCTCGTCCACATTCACGAGGATTCTCCTTTCAACACCCATCAGTATTAAGCTTAAAGCCTATATTTGAAGTCAACCATTTTACCAGTACAATCTTCACATTCTTCTTTTTAGAACAAGCATTGGAGAATAAATCTTGCCAATTAGATTGAGTCGTGGTATGTCCCCCTCCTGATTGTTTTTGTTTATTATTAATAAAATTTGGGAGTGGCACCCCTCCCTCCTGGTTTATGGGGTTAGCCAATAAAAAAAAAGTTGTTACTTGACATTGAGAAATTCATGTAGCAATGAAAATTGAACAAGTAATGCTTAAGTTATTCATATGAGAATAATAGATGCTTAAGTGAATCACTACAATTCATGTTTTCATAAGATTTCATCATGAGAATAGTTGGAATCTTGTCATTTCAAAGAAAGATCTAGTTATGACAAATATGGAATTGGATTCTAAACAATGCAAGGTAAAACATAGTAGGTCATTCATGCATAATACATTAGTGGACTCTATGTTCCGGGATTCTTAACATTGAATACTACAATTGTTCTTCATCATATATTCTATTGAAGGGACCCCATTAGCATTTCCTTGATTTGTTTATGTTTACATAATAAAAGTTAGTCGTAAAACATTAGTAGTTGCAATCTATTTGATTCCCTATGGGATTCGACACCTAATACTCCAAGTACTACAAAAGACTTGTGTACTTGTGGTGTAGTTGGGATATTAAGTTTTTATTACTTAATTTGTGTGTATTTGTTCATATTTGCTATACCTAATCTACACCACGTTAGTAAAAATAAGTTAGGTTGATTGAGGATTCAAAAAGGGAACAAAATTGCAAAGAATCAACCATGCAAAGACAATGCAGATGCGCTTTAGTGATATGGACATCTAGTTGATTCCAGAAAGGTTGCAAATTGGATTTGGACTGCATGTAGACGATCATGCGGACGAAGCATGTGGATGTTTGCATGCCTCGAGAGGTACAAAATGAAATGGTCAGTGAGCATATGGAGCAAAATGCCAATGAGCAAGTAGATTCGATGTAGAAGCTTGATGCGGACAACCAGTTCATGAAACTTACTGAGTAATGAATGCTTCAAATAGATTTTTCAATTTGACTGTTAGAGGCCGATTCTAGTTGCTTTCTCGCCCCTATAAATACCAAATAGTACTCAACCCACTTTGTGAGATAATTTGTTGGAATTTTGTGTGCTTTTGTGAGGGTTAAATTGAATGATTCGTAATATTCTTGGTTCAACTGGAGGGTGTTAGGTGTGAGCAAATGTGATCCCTCAATTGTATCATTGGTATTGTTTTACCAAATTGAAGAAGCACATAGTGGGTTCAAATTCCAAGTTGAAGAGCTTGGAATTAGATGTAGGTATTGAGTTTGACACCAAACTATTATAAATTGTTTGTGTTCTCTTTCCCTTACTTTTACTTTATTACATTATATTGCTCAATTGTGATATTTATTTGCTACATTTTTATTAATATTTGAGTGTAAGTTGGTTTCTTTATTTAGTTTATTCTAATGGAAAATTTGGTAAACTTGTACTAGATTTTTATTCAACCTAATTCACCCTCTTCCTTCTTACATTGCATTTATACTAACAAGTATTAGTATTAATTACTACGAGTTCATTGGCAATGGTTATTCAATAGGAGTATGATAGCAATGAAATTCCCTCCATGAGAAATTATCAACTACAAAGTCGTATTGTCAATATGTCATCAGCACAATAACAAGAGCAAGGTCGCAATTGAAGTCTTTGGTTAATGAGACATTTTATTGAGGATTGTTACCTTGAGACAGTTATTGAAGATATGTTTCCCCTCCAAAAAAGGGATAAGTGGTAGTATTACTTCTAATAGTGGAATATGTGAGTTATCTTAGCTGTTAACATCATTTAGTAAAACTTTGTCGGCGATTTCTTACTAATAGTTAAAGTTCTTAAGAATAAATTAAGCTTGCAAGCAATTAGTGAAGAAACTTTCCATATAACATTTGGCATAATTTGGAGATCACAAAGTGATTCTTAAGAAATAAGAGATAATTGGGTATCATATGCTCCTAGAAAACAAGCAACGGTAGAAATGAATCTTGTCCAAAATGCAAAAAAATAGAGGGGCGAATTCTAATTCAAATGAGAAGTTTACCACTTCACATAACATTTTACCATTTTACATATTTCATATCAATCAATCCATATTCGTTTACATTGTTTTTATGTAACTTAAGTTCAACGTTATGCTAAATTCCAAGTTCCCTTTTTCAATTTCTATTTTTTTCTATTTTGTTTTATGTTTGCAATCATTATTCATTGATTTTGTTAATTTCTTGTTCAAAAAGACATTTGGATTGATCTTTACATTTTGATGCGGTGTAAATTAGGTATAGCAAATATAAACAAATACACACAAAATCAAGTAATAAAAACCTAATCTCCCAACTTAATCCGCAAGTGCACGTGTCTATTGAAGTATTTGGAGTATTAGGTGTCGAATCCCACGAGGAATCATACATGTGTAATTACTAAAACTTTTTCACTAATTTTTATTATCTAAACACAGTGAAAACAAGATGGATGAGGGGTACCTTAAATAGAATATGTATATGATTGAGAACTTTTGCTGAATCCAAACATTAGAAGCCTAGAACATAGAATCCGCTAATGAATCATGCATGAATGACTTGCTAAGTTTTATCTTGCCTTGTTTAGAATTCAATTCCATAAATGTCATAACTAGATTTTCTCTATGAAATGACAAGATTTTAACTATTCTCATGATGAAACCATATGAAAAACATGAATTGTATATATTCACTTAAGCATCCATTGTTCTCATATGAACTACTTAACCATTACTTATTCATTTTCCGTTGTTAAGTGCATCTCTCAATGTCAAAAAACAACTAAATGACTTGTTTAAGTTGGCCATGCAAAAACAAGTGTTAAAGCTTGAACAAGTATACAAACAACTACAAGCTTAGCAAGTGTAAGTGAATTAAGTCATGTTTGTTGATTTATTAGCTTCATCTATGATTTAGATGAAGCTTTTAGTTCAACATGGTTAATGAAACAACTAGAAGTTCAACTTCAAAGCAAGAATTCATGACAACAATTAAAAGCAAAAGAGATAGAGTTTAAGAATTGCTCAACCAAATGGGAAGAAGCTTCTCTTCTTATTCACCTTCAAAAGTAGCACTACAGAGTTCTATTACAATGGTCCTCACTATTCTATTGAAGGATAAAGAGAATTTCTATTAATTCTCTACCAAAACTAGTACAAAATTAGGCTAACACTACTTTCTACTACTAAAACTTGTTACAAAGGCTTTACAAATGACTTCTATTTATAGACAAATGTTCATCAAGTCATTTTCCAACTTGCAAAAATTATTAATGCATAGAAATGATGAAGATTTGCTTGGGGATTCCAAATGAGCACAAAAGTCTTCATTTATGCTTCCAAGGTATTCTCCCACTTGCAAAATCCTATCCCTATCTGAAAATGTCTGCAAAAAAAAAAAAAAACTTGAAGAAGATGCAAGTTGAAGCCCTAGAAAAATCCCAGTCGACTTACGATTCGCGGGTGGCAACCTGCGAATCGCTCCTTATGGACCGCATTTGAGTTCTGATTTTTGCTAAGCTAGATTCCACATGTGCAAGCGTTTTCCATGTAATCCCATGCATTTTGATGAAGAATTGGAAGTTTCCATTATTTTTGCACAATTATTTCTTCAATTTGTTCTTCCAACTTTAACTCTTTGAATTACTATTGAATTTGATTTTCCTTTACTCCAATTGATCCAAAATAAGTTTAAGTATGATGAACCTGCAATTACACACAAGAATTATGCATTAATTTGCTTAAATAAAAATTTTTCCTCAAAAACCCTAATTTTGGTAAAAACCCTAATTCTTATAAATTGTTAGAAAATGAGTCATTTGCAACCAAAAGTAATGTAATTATACTAAAATAACATCTAAAACATATAATAATATACATAATAATTTTGGTAAATTTATTACTTATCAAAGTCCCCCACACTTGAATCATTGCTTGTCCCCAAGTAATTGGAAAATCAAGAGAGCAAAAACATGATTCAAGTATTGAAATAACAAATGCCTCTTTGTTAAATGCAATTCCACTAGATAAAGTTAATAGACATTATGCAATTGATTGTTGAGTTTCTAATACTAATCATATCAAGTAAAAGGGAAGTAATTAATTCAAGATTAAAGCTTATTTAACCAAATTCCTTTGCCTTACAAAATTTTATGCACTAAGTATTCAATATGGACAATCATATACAATTCAATTTATACACAATAGAGACATGTTGTAATTGTGCAATTAGTGTCTTTTGATGCAAAAGCCTTGATTACTCAACACTTTGATCATTTTAACCACATTTTAACCCTTTGTTTGAGAAGTGAAATTGTCTTTTGATGAAAGGATCGACATTTTGTGATGAAGATCCCTTATTACTCAACAATTCACTTTCAATCAAACTTGCTATGCATACTCTTAATTCAATTGCCGTTTGACTCGAAAATCAACATTTTGTGATGAAGATTCCCGGTTACTAAGCAATTTGAATCATAGGAGTAGTAATAAGTAACATTACTCATTGAACTTCATAATATTATTGTCCCTTAATTCAACTAAGCATACTTTTTGTCCATATCTACCACTGAAGAATGTAAAATTAAGTAGAGAAAAGAACTTTAAAGTCAAATGTGCTAAATCAAGTCGTACTTACAAACATTTTACTAGATATACTTTCTTAAAAACAAAACTCCTAATCACATAATGACTATTTCTTCACATATTTGTAGAAAATATTCAAGTAAAATGCATAAATTATTTCACAAAGTAAGAGAATTCAACAAGTTCATGGCATGAAAGTATGTTAAAGAAGCAAATTTTCAAAAATTTTGGTCATATTTTACCAAAATAATATCTTAACACTATTTATTCCAATCCCAACCAAACATAAACCTTTACCTTCCCCCCACACTTAAAATGAATATTGTCCTCAATATGTAAGGAAAAGTTAAAAATGAAAGATGGAACAAGAAAACTTCCCTTTTTTGGTTTATGAATCCTTAAGTTGACGTTGTTGATGTCCTTTATGTCCCTAGGCATTTTGACAAGTCTCTCTTTGCATTGTTTCATCAAATTTCACATTTGGTCCAAACTTGCTCATTGACCTTGCTTTCAAAGCTTACACATACTCAAATGTTATGTTAGATGATGTATGAATAGCAGATAAGCACAATTGAAACATAACATGTTGTGAAATTTATGTTTTGCCCCACAATTGGCTTGAACAATGGAGTTCAAGAAGGTAAAAATTTGAAATTCAAATGATATGAGCAAATGTATTATACATGGACGAAGTGAAAAACAAAAGAAACTTTTTTCAAAGTTGCTTCATGTAAAAAGTTAATCATTTCATGCCATTAAGTAAAAAATGTAAAAGAAAATGGAACTTTAGAAATGCAAGATGGAAACATGTTAAAGTGCTAATAAGAGTGTTCAAAACATGTGCACAAATCATGCAAAAGAAGTTGCAAAAGAACCAAATGGAAAACATTGAAAACGAACTTGAAAAATAGAAATTTCTTGTGATCCCTGGGTGGGATACCCGCAATTCACATGCCTGGACCCGCGGATTGGCAAAATTCTCTAAAGTTCCTTCTTCTTGTGCTTCCAAGGCCTAGAAATGATACATTTGGCATGTCATCATTTAAATCATCAATAAAATACATGTTAAAAGTAGAAGATGGATGTTTCAACATGTCATTCAAGTCAAAAGCTATTTCCTCATCCCCTACTTTTAACTTAAGTGTGCCATTTTTAACATCAATAATTGCTCCAGCAATAGCAAAGAAAGGTCTACAAAGTATAATAGGCATGTTAACATCATCCTCCATATCTAAAACAACAAAATCAACCGGGGTGATGAATTTGTCCACTTTCATTAAGACATTTTCAAGAACACCAAGTGGATACCTAATGGACCTATCGGCTAGTTGCAATGTGATATTTGTGCTTTGAATTTCCTTAAATCCTATCCTTCTAGCTACTGACATGGGAAGCAATGACACACTTGCACCCAAATCACACAATGCATTGGAAAAAGTAACATCACAAATAGTGCAAAGAATAGAAAAACTCCCTGGATCTTTAAGTTTAGGTGGAAGTTTGTTTTGTATCCTTGCACTACATTCTTCCGTGAGTGCTATGGTTGCAAAGTCATCAAGACCTTTCCTCTTGGTCAATAAGTCCTTCAAAAACTTATTGTTCTTGGAAACCTACACAAATGTATCTACAAAAGGTATGTTAACATGTAATTGCTTAAGCATTTGAGCAATCTTTCCCAATTCCTTCTCTTGCTTTTCATTTTTAAGCCTTTGTCGAATTGAAATTTGTATTGGAAGAAGAATAGTTTGTGATTGACAATTCATATTTTCCATACCAACTTCATTATCACTTACTATTTCCTTTCTTTTTTCTTCTTTTTCATCCTTTTCGCTTCCACACTCTTCAATGATTGGTTCTTTTAACATTTTACCACTACTCAATGCAATTGCTTGGATTTGTTCCTTAGGATTAATTTCCGTTTTGCTTGGTAACTCCTCTTGTTTCCTAAGGTTCATTTGTTCAGCTAGTTGAACAATTTGATTTTCTAGAAATCTTTCCATTCCTAACATTCTATTTTCAAATTGCTCAACCCATTCCATAACCTTCTCATTTGCCACCTCTCAAGCCAGTTTATTTTGAGAAAATTCAGGTTGAGTTATCATCTTCGACTCCATCCATCCAAGATTTGGATGATTTATCTACCGGGGATTATATGTGTTTGCAAAAGGATTATTAGAAGAAGAAGGCTTAAAATTATTGACATATTGAACTTGTGCACACGTAGATGGATCATGAGAATCATTACACAAACTACAATATGCTACTAGAGACATGCTTATTGAAAACATTCATCATATTTTGCATTTGAGCTCTAAGCATATCTAAAGTATCAAATTCGCACATACCTTACGTTCTTCTAGGAACACCTCTTTCATTGGCCCATTGGTAGTGATTTGTCACCATTTCCTCTATCAATTCTTGGGCCTCTTCCGTTGACTTTGTCATAAGAGCTCCCCCTGCAGCTGCATCTATATAGATTTTCATTTGATAATTAAGTCCATTATAGAAGGTTTGTACAATTAACCAATTGGGAAGTCCATGCTGTGGACATTTTCTTATTGAGTCTTTGAATCGGTCCCAAGCCTTATATAGAGACTTTTCTTCGTTTTGGTGAAAGTATGTTATGTCCATTCTTAGTCTTGCGATTTTTCCCTGTGGGAAATATTTGTTCAAGAATGCTTTGGAAAGGTCCATCCAAGTTGCAAAGATATTTGGTGGATATGCTTGAAGTCATTGCTTGGCTTTGTCACGTAAGAAGAATGAAAATAATCTAAGCCTTATGGCATATTCAGAGACACCATTTAATTTTATCCTATCACATGTTTCCGTAAAATTAGCCAAGTGTAAGTGTGGATCTTCATTTACATTACCACCAAATTGATTTTGTTGAACCATTTGGATTAAACCTGGCTTAAGTTCAAAATTATTTGCATTAACCGGTAGTCTAATTATGCTAGTATGAGAACCAATTGGATCCAGCATTGCAAAATCTCTTAAAGGACGAATTTGAGGGTTAGGATTTTGGTTTACTGCATCCATGGCTATCTCGGGTTGTTCTTGAGATTGAGTTGTACTCGAAGTATCACCAATCTCCTCCACCTTAGCTTGTTCTTCTTGCCTTTGTCTTCTTGTCTTCCTTGTGGTTCTTTCTATCTCCAGAACAAATGGAAGCACCACTTTAAGCTCCTATGCATAAACCTACAAAACAAAACACAATGATTATTTACAAATGAACAAACCAAAGTTTAGATTAATAAAGTTAGCTTTTGCTTTAATATTGCCTTTGATTCCCTTGCAATGGCACCAAAAAATTGACGTGGTGTAGATTAGGTATAGCAAATATGAACAAAAACAAACAAATCAAGTAATAAAAACCTAATCTCCCAACTTAATCTGCAAGTGCACGGGTCTATTGTAATACTTGCAGTATTAGGTGTTGAATCCCACGAGGAATCATATATGTGCAATTACTAAAGTTTTTTCACTAACTTTTATTATCTAAACACAATGAAAACAAGATAGATGAGGGGTCCCTTCAATAGAATAGGTATATGATCGAGAACTTTTGTAGAATCCAAACAAAGAAGCCTAGAACATAGAATCCACTAATGAATCATGCATGAATGACTTGCTAAGTTTTATCTTGCCTTCTTTAGAATCCAATTCCATAAATGTCATAACTAGATTTTTCTACGAAATGACAAGATTCCAACTATTCTCATGATGAAACCTTATGAAAATCATGAATTGTATTGATTCGCTTAAGCATCCATTATTCTTATACGAACTACTTAAGCATTACTTGTACATTTTCCATTGTTAAGTGCACCTGTCAATGTCAAATAACAACTAAATGACTTGTTTAAGTTGGCCATGCAAAAACAAGTGTTAAAGCTTGAACAAGTAAACAAACAAATGCAAGCTTAGCAACTGCAAGTGAATTAAGTCATGTATATTGATTAATTAGCTTCATCTACGATATGAAACAACTAGAAGTTCAACTTCAACGTAAGAATTCATGACAACAATTGAAAGCAAAAGAGATACAGTTTAAGAATTGCTCAACCAAATGGCAAGAAGCTTCTCTTCTTATTCACCTTCAAAAGTAGCACTACAAAGTTATCTTACAATGGTCCTCACTATTCTATTGAAGGAAGAAGAGAATTTTTATTAATTCCCTACCAAAACTAGTACAAAATTAGGCTAATGCTACTTTCTACTACCAAAACTTGTTACAAAGGCTTTACAAATGACTTAAATTTATAGACAAATTTTCCTCAAGTCATTTTCCAACTTGCATGAATCATTAATGCATGGAAATGATGAAGATTTGCTTGGGGATTCCAAATGAGCACAAAAGTCTTCATTTATGCTTCCAAGGATTCTCCCACTTGCAAAACCCTATCCCCATCTGAAAATGTCTGCAAAAACAGTTGGAAGAAGATGCAAGTTGAAGCCCTAGAAAAATCCCAACTGACCCACCCGCGGATCGCTCCATATGGACCCCACTTGAGTTCTGATTTTTGTTGAGCTGGATTCCACATGCGCAAGCATTTTCCATGTAATCCCATGCACTTTGATGAAGAATTGGATTTTTTCATTATTTTTGCACAATTATTTCTTCAACTTGTTCATCCAACTCTAACTATTTGAATCACCATTGAATTTGATTTTCCTTTACTCCAATTGATCCAAAATAAGTTTAAGTATGATGAACCTGCAATTACACACATGAACTATGTATTAATTTGCTCAAATAAAAATTTCACCCCAAAAACCCTAATTCTTATAAATTGTTGGAAAATGAGTCATTCGCAACCAAAAGTACTATAATTATACTAAAGTAACATCTAAAACATATAATAATATATATAATAATATTGGTAAATGTATCACTTATCACATTTTTTTATAACTTTCAATTTAAACAGCACGTTCAACAATTTCCTTGATTAGTTTATGTTTGTTGGCATAAGCGAAAAACTGCACGTACAGAATGTACTTTTTTTTTTTGGCAAAACCCATACATGAGTTGGGATGCCAGCCCAAATTTTATTAATTGAAATAAAAATTATTACATATGAGGGGGACTAGACCTTACCTCCATTTATTACATAAAACAATTTGCAAAAATTAAAAATTCCTAATATAAGGAAAATGAATAGTATCTAACTTTATACGACCAAGTACATCCTTTGGAATAAAAATAGAATAAAAAAAACTACTGAAGTTTCCTAGACTTGCCAACATTGCCAAAGCATTTGCAACTGAATTTGCCTCTCTGTACACATGAGAAAAAATGAAGCTCTTGCTTTGCACAAACTCTTGATCTGCTTCATTACTACTCTTGATCTCCATGGTATTGCAGACTCCTCAATCATTTTGATCAAAACCTGAGAATCCATGTCAACCTCCACATATGCCAACATATGCAATTGACATAATTTAACTCCTTCAACCAAAGCCAAACATTCTGCCTCCATATTAGTTTTTCCTCCAAAGTATAAGGAAAAAGCAAAAAGGACCTTACTAGACTCATCCCTGATTATACCTTCCCCTCCTACATGGCCTAGATTACCAATAGAAGAGCCATCCATATTTAGCTCCACAAATCCCCTAAAAGGAGATTTCTGAAAAATAACTTGAGGGGGTCTTCTGATTTTCCTTTCATTACCATAGCTAAATGTGATAAAGCATTGTCCTCATTGCATTTTTTATAAAAAAGGCTTGGCTTGAGAAATGGCCAAAATCATCTAATGCACCCATAAACACATCGTCCTCCATGAGACATGTTGATCATTGTAAAAAGCCAAATTCCTTGCCCTCCATATTTCCCAACCAATAATAGAAGGAATAATTATGATCAACTCACCAATAGTTGATTTGTATGATGCCTTAGACCACCACCACCTCTGAATAATTTGATAAATACCAGCAATATTGCCAGGTATGACAAAATATGTTGAGAAATGGGTCCAAATAGCAGATGCAAATGAACACTCAGCCAATGTATGACTCATAGTTTCTTCCTCCTCACAAAATTGACAATTAGATGGCAAGTTGAACCAAGATGAGCTAAAATCTCAAGAAAAGGCAAATATTCATTTAAAACTTTCTACAAAAAAATGGAGACCTTCAAAGGTAGCCTATTATCCCATATTAACATCCTTGAACCCATAATGACACGTGTAACACCCTAGAAATTCATATAAGAATTATTTAATTCATGTATGTCCATTAGTAGAAAAAAAAATATAGAGAAAAGAAAAAGAAAAGGGGAAACCTAAAATGTACTTAAAAGAGAAAATTCTTTTATTTGGAGTTTAGTATTAATTCTTGATTTATTAGTTGGAAGATTTCTTAAGTTAATTGGGTTAATTGACTAAGATTCTTTCATTATTAAGTGGGACACCTAAGTAGTAAATTTGGATTAATTTAATTGGACCATTAGTTTATAATAGTGTTTGATTTTGACTAACTAACTCTACCATTATTAAGCCTTTTGACTAATTGAGCTTTAGTTCAAAAATTAACTCAAAATTTCACTTAATTTCTTGTCTTTTTCCCTCTTCTCATGGCCGGCCCTCTCTCCCCTATTTTTCTCTCTTTTTGCTTTAATTTTTGTGCCATAAGTTTGTTAATTACTAGTAGATAAATGATTAAAATCATCACCAATCAAAATCAACCAAGTTGGTCACTATTTCATTAAAAGCATAACACCTAGCATGACTCTTGTTATGCTTTGATTGGTCACTCTTTTTCCCATTATTTTCTTTATTTCATTTCTATTTTCTTGGCCTATTTCTTTCTCTTTTTCTTCTCTTCTTGGCCGGCCACCCTGTTCTCTCTTTTCCTCTCTTTTGCTCTCAATTTCTTGAAGCTTTCTCTTCAAACTTTGGATAACTTCACCATAGAAAGTGAGCTTTTCTTCTTCCCAAGCAAAGTTCTAAGCTTGTTTAAGGTATCTACTATGAACTTTTGCTATTAATTTCAAGTTTTATTTAGCCTTTTGTACAAGTTTAAATCTAGATTCTTGTTACTACAACTTGAAGAATTTAGTTTGAATTGAAGTTTTACTTGCTAGACAAAGTGTTCTTGTGGTTAGATAGACTAGTAGACAGTATTTAAACCTTGAAATTTCATGTATTATATGTTGCTTGGTTGAAAAAACTTGGACTTGAAATCTTTAATTTGAGTGGAATTTTGAGCGAAATTGAGTTGGATTTAAACATAGAAGTTGTAGAACTTGTTGAATGTTGGATTGGATGGTTGACTTCTTGCAGGAAAAATTTTGGGTTAGTCCGATTTTAAGAGGAGATGTTGCCGAAATTTCGATAGAAATAAAGAAAGGAAAAATGATAAATGAAATTTCTAACTTAGGATATGTTAAATTTGGAGAGTTTAGTGTGCAGAAATTTTTAGAAAATGAGTGATGAATTAAATTTTCCTAGAACAAGAAGAACCCTAAACCCTAAAACCCTAAAAACCCTAGAAATGAAACCCTAGAAATAATTGGGTTATTTCTCGAATTTTCTTACTAATTTACTTAGGGTTTTAATCGGATTTTCATTAGATTATTTCTTTTAAATTTCAGGGCCCGAAAGCGAATCCCGACCATTTTACGAAATATTTTCATAGGCATTCCAGGTGAGTGTCTCTATGTGTGCATGATGCATGAAATGCTTTGTCACACTTGAGAATGTTATATCATGAAATATTATGTTATACTTGTAATTGTTATTTTATGACATGTGTTACTTGAGGAAAGATGTGTACTTTATCACATCTATTCCGCAATGTGTTACATGCTTTCGTGATCAAATGTGTTACTTGTGCTTGAGGCTACCGTGACTAACTTCACCGTTACTTCACGGTTAGTCAACCCGGACGTGCGTGGGAGGATATAAGGTGCTGGGTGTTTTAGGGCTTGTTGTTCTTTCCCCTTGAGTTGTGAATCCTCAAAGAGGCCAACTCTAGATTGAACGTTCTTGCTCGTGTGTTGGCCCTCCAAGGTCAAGATTACTCCTTGGATGTGGTAGCCTGTACGGAGGTTATAAGGTGAATGGTGGTTAGGGTCTTGCTTGTTAAGGACCTAAGCTATTATCTCGGTCCTAACGTCATGACCTTTGGCAAGGACCTGAGCTATTATCTCGGTCCTAACGTCATGGTTACTTGATCAGTACTTGCTCCTCTTGCGGTTGAGCTTGCTCCCGTAGTTGAGTCAATTATTTTATTCCATAAAATAATGAATTCCTAGTATGGTTGCATGACTTGGACACTCACTGGGCTATTATTATAGCTCATCCCATTCATTTGTTTTCTTTAACCAGGTTTCCCAAAATACTAAAGCTGGAAAAGCTGCTTTTGGATGTAGTAAATGTTTTGTTCATGTATTTTGATAGCCTAACAGTGTAGGCTTTTATTTTAAATAATATGTATATTTTGGGATGTAAACTTCTTGTGATACTTGTACTTTCGAATGAATTAAATGAATGTATTTCATTATGAATGTATTTTATTTTGAGTTAAGTATGCTTGGATGTTTGAGTGAGTGCGGGATTCGAGTCCTGGCGAGAGCTAGGCAGGCAGTCCGCTAAGCCCTTTGGTGAGCCTCTGGGTAAGGTGGGGCTGTCACAACACGTTTCTCCCTTATAGCATTCCATGTTGATGATAATGAAAAATCCACAGAAGGAGTAAGACACCAAATAAAGTCATTTACCTGCTCAAGCTGCCAAAAATGCTGCTGAAATTCTTGTTTGGCAGCCATCATCCTACTTATGCTAAAGCGAGAAACTTTTCTTACTTTGGCTACCGTAAAAATAGGTCTAACGCTTTTTTCTTCCAATTCATAAAATTGAGATAGGAATATATCATAGAGTTTCACAAAATCAATTGTCATAGAGCTGGTAAAATGTATTTTGAATGCAAAGTCTTACTTTCAGTCGTTATTATGTATTCAACTTAAGCTATTTGATAACCTCACGCTAAAAATTAATGCATTAAGAGCCTTTTGAATAAACTGCTGAATTTTTGTTTTTCCTGTTTCAAATGGCACTTATTTTTCATTTTTAGCATATCAACAAAAATGACTTCAACTATCTAAGGGGTCAATGAGAATAAAAAAAAAAAAAATCTTACAAAATATAAGCGCTATATTACTCATCGCTTTTGTGTGGCTCTTCCACTTTAATTGACAGTTTCGTGGATAGCGGGAAACCTTCATCCAAAAGCTGCTTTTGGATATAGTAAATGTTTTGTTCATGTATTTTGATAGCCTAACTGTGTAGGCTTTTCTTTTAAATAATATGTATATTTTGGGATGTAAACTTTTTGTGATACTTGTACTTTCGAATGAATTAAATGAATGTATTTCATTATGAATGTATTTTATTTTGAGTTAAGTACGCTTGGATGTTTGAGTGAGTGCATGATTCGAGTCTTGGCGAGAGCTAGGCAGGCAGTCCGCTAAGCCCTTTGGTGCGCCTCTGGGTAAGGTGGGGCTGTCACAACACATTTCTCCCTTATAGCATTCCATGCTGCTGATAATGAAAAATCTCCAGAAGGAGTAAGACACCAAATAAAGTCATTTACCTGCTCAAGCTGCCAAAAATGCTGTTGAAATTCTTGTTTGGCAGCCATCATCCTACTTATGCTAAAGCACCTAAACGTAAAGCGAGAAACTTTTCTTACTTTGGCTACTGTAAAAATAGGTCTAACGCTTTTTTCTTCCAATTCATAAAATTGAGACAGGAATATATCATAGAGTTTCGCAAAATCAATTGTCATAGAGCTGGTAAAATGTATTTTGAATGCAAAGTCTTAGTTTCGGTCGTTATTATGTATTCAACTTAAGCTATTTGATAACCTCACGCTAAAAATTAATGCATTAAGAGCCTTTTGAATAAACCGCTGAATTTTTGTTTTTCCTGTTTCAAATGGCGCTTATTTTTCATTTTTAGCATATCAACAAAAAAGTCTTCAACTATCTAAGGGGCCAATGAGAATAAAAAAAAATGAATCTTACAAAATATAAGCGCTATATTACTCATCGCTTTTGTGTGGCTCTTCCACTTTAATTGTCAGTTTCGTGGATAGCGGGAAACCTTCATCCATATTATTAGGGATACCTACGTATCGTTCCCCTAACTACAGCTATTCAACCTTGAGCAAGGCCGCAAAATCAAGCTTTTGCTCTCGTAGAGATTCGACTGCGGACAAATCCATTGAACTGTTTTATATGGGTAAAGTTACCACAGATGAGCTTAGACCATGGGAACAACCAGTTGAGATCCTTAGTGCCACTTTTTCTAATGCCAATTGAGTGCCATTCATAAGGAAGTACTACCTTGCATTCACACTCTAATACTTATTGACTTATCTAAGTGTGAATACAAGGTGGCACCTCCTTATGAATGGCACTCAATTAGCACTGGGAAAAGTGATACTAAGGATTCCAATTGTAGGAACAACACCTCAATTTGGATCGTTTGGTGCAGCTCAAGTCTAAGGTTTGGCAAGATTTCAAAACGTATTGATTATAACTTCACGATGCACAATTTCTATGCATCGACGTACATTTCTTGACCAATTCTCTTCTAGCTATGGCCTATCCATTGTACCTTTTGATTTGGGATGCCCATAGTCAATGATTAACTTCCTTCACTTAATTTCTCAAAAAAAAAAAAAGAAAAAGAAAAGAAAAACTTCGTTCACTTAAAATGTGAAAATTGATGCGGCGATGTGTCATTACGCGACAGCATAAAAGACAGTCGTATATTTTTTTTAGTAAATTGATGAATTTTTGAAAATTCTAAAAACTCTATTACTTTTTGTAAAAAAATGCCATTTTACGGCAGTGCAAAATTTTGAATTCTACAAGAGGTCACTTGATCAATTGTAAAGAACTGAGACCACTTATGCAAGTAATATTTGGCATGTTCATGAGACAGAATTGACGATGACAGGAGTGTATTTATTTAAGCTGTCAAGACGTGAAAGCTTCACTACCATTTCGTTTGTAGTGGAACAAACACCCAGACTATGGTAACCGAATTCTTCTTTATTGAGCAAACATAAATTTGACTGTGTTCAAGTGGATGTGTGAGACATGCATTATGTCATCAAAACTCGATACCTTTGCCTCAGCGGATCACATCGAAATCGGACTTCCCAAAAATTTGATTATCTTTTCTCCCCTGGGGAAAAAAATGTGGAAAAACCTGTTGGAGGTGTGCTCTTCGCTTGTTTATCCTGAGCCGCAGCATCAAAGAACGAAGACCGTATAACTCGTTTGCAAAGAGAAACCATGCAGCTCCTAATATATTATTGGAAAAATATGCCAAGCGAAATACTGAAAGCAGGAATTAATGTTGCAAGATATTTATTATTATTATTAATCAAAAGTTTGCGGCTACCAGAAACGCCATACTGGACTAGCTCACAGAAATATAAATTAGAACTAACCGAAATTTAGCCTAAATAATAAACTTCTAATTTGAAGAAATAACGTTGAATTATATTCCTATTATGTAAAATGCTTTTGGGTAATCGACGGTCTTAGAAAATGGGAAGGCTTAAACGTCTCGACAACAAAATCTGGCAGATTACTGGAGATGGGATCTGAAAGGTGTTCCTTTTCTACTATGCCTTCTAGGAGAGTAGATATCTTGGCCATCATCTTCACGGTCAAGATTGAACTGCAAAATGAATGAAGCTCGTGGATAAGTATTTTTAACATAATTAAGATCGACCAATAAAATATAGTGCTAAAATAATTCCTACTTTGCACGCAATGGAACAAAACTTGTTTTCTGAACTTTTAATGTCTGCTTCGCATCGCTCACACTTGGGACAATCTCGTCGTGTTTGATTTCCTTTTCCATGCAGATGGATAACTGCCCGCCAAAAATTTCTATAGCGCTCTATAGAATCAACATCAATACCTATATCTTTTACGTCAGCAATACGGACAACCACCTTTTGATTTGATTTATAGACCTAAAGAAAACAAAACCGTACAAGGCAACTCGTTAAATTAAAACCAGAAAACTAGTAAGGTTCACATCTAGTTTAAACTTACTTGCAGAACTTGATGATGTGTGTGAGAATCTTCGGCACACCTCTGGCAAATAGGTCCGTCCATGCAAGTTGTACAAAACCTTGTCTTCTTCGAATGGGGATGAACGTTGCAATTATAATATTTGCTGAAGAATTTTACCTCGCATAATCGCTTCAACCATCTTCGCTGATTTGAATCAGACATCTTGATTAAGTGTGAGAATTGCTCAATAGATGAACTTTGACAAAAGCTGGAAGAAACTTAACTTTGCAGTTTATGTATTGTTTTTGCAATATTTATAATTTTTATACACTAGGAAATTTTGTACTTCCTTCTGGTTTATAGAAATAAAAGTTTATAGTAGTATGCAAATAAGAAATAACACTTTCTATTGATGGCATGGTTAAAAGTTTACGGTGGTCAATATGAATTAGGAAATTTTATATGAAACAGGAAATTTTATGCTTCCCTTTTGTTTTGTCGAAATAAATTTTCATAGTAGTATGTTAAGTAAGAAAGTATACTCGCTGTTCATCACACGGCTAAATGTTTTTGGACGGTAGAGGAATCTGCGTAGTTCCTTTGGGTTTATAGAAATAAATATTTATAGCAGCATGTAAAATAAGAAATTATACTTGCTATTCTTTACAAGGCTAAATGTTTATGTAGGGTAACACTAACTTGGAAATGTCTTTCACGCATTTATATGACTTAATAAAAAAATGATGATATTTTAGGAACTATTTTATGTCCATTTTTAGTGCAATTAGACATAAACAATAAGATTATTTTCGAAGAGAAAACATTTGTATGATAATATACTAATACATTTAAGGTCTTTCATGCTCAACAATTTGTCTTGGCTAATTTTGTTTCCAAACAATTATTAATTTGTTGTTTGCAATTAATTACTTGAACATGTGCTTGTGTAATAATAAAAGTATGATTGCCTCCATCTAATTTATACTCTATCATTATTGGGTTTAGTCATCAAAGCGTGTAATTTTCTATCTTGTTTTTATTTGTGCACAATTGGTAGATTACGGGTCAAAGTTTAGTTAATTATATGCAAAGAATGATTGAGATATAAATTGAAAAAATTTTGCAAAATACAAAAAGATGAAAAGTTTGCAAGTTCTAATTCAATATCTGCCAACCTGCTTCCTACTCCAATAACTTTTAAAAATTATTTATCAGTAATGGTTTAGTTATTACTATGTACAATTATAATATTTCATTAGACACTGCAAAGTTTTATTAGCATAGTAATTAAATATTAAAACTCATGCAAAGTACATAGTTTTTTTAGCTTTTCGTTGAAAATTCCATTTCAATTTTATTTGCGTAGAGTAGTTTAATTCTTTTCTATATTACACACACATTTCTTGTATTTTTTATTAATTTAATTCAAATTATTATAACAGAATCGAAAAAAAATTGAAGGAATGTTGAGATTCTTTACAACTTCATTTGTCTAACTCTTTATGTTTTATCAATGTCTATTAATAGTGTGATTATGATTTACATTTTGTAACCAAATAGTTCATCTAAATTCCAAATTTGATTATTTTGTCAACTTTTTTTGCCCTCAAATTTAGGCATTGCATAAGTTTCTTTAATCAAGAATAACTAATAAAAATTTCTTGCTTATCGATCGATAGTATATGTTACTTCATTATTTTATAAGGTAGTGTAACAATAGTTAGTTTTCATATAAGATTTAATATGTTAAAGTTGCTATTTTTTAAATTCAATAAATAAAATCATAGTAACAAAGAAACAAAGTAGTACTACTAAATAAATTCAAGATATAAAAGTGATGATATTGTTTAGTCCAAATTAGAATGTAAAAAATGGAATTGGCATATTATGTTTCCTTGAAAAGACAGGATTTTTTTTTTTGTTAATTCAATATTATAGATGAATTCTTTTTTAAAGTTAATTTCTCATTGTAAGATTTGAAAGATGTTTGAATGAAGACGAGTTTTATTATGATTTAACAAATCCTGACCTTTATATTTTTTATCAATATCCTTTTCTAATGCAATTGCATACAAAATAAAGCTATTTTCAAAAAGAAAAAACATTAAATATTAAGATATTAAAATGCTCAATATCATTCATTATAAAGAAACAAGAAAACTACAATTTTGGTCCCAAATGTTTAGGGCATCAGTAGTTTTAGTCCCTAAAGTTTGGATAAAAGCAAACCTAGTACCAAATGTTTCAAGTTTTCTGCACATTTAGTCCAATTGACCAGTTGTCTCAAAATTTTATCTGAATTCGGTCATGTAAAACTCACGTCACAGTTACAAAGGTTTTCAAAATGAATTAAAAAAGAAAAACAATTAATTGTCATAATTTGTAATTAAAAGCACACACGCGAATGCACTAGCCAGGCAGTTTTTTTAGTTCTATCTGTTTATTTATCATTTATGAACTCAAATTAGTGCCTTTAATTACAAATTATAGCAATTAAAATTTTTTCTTTAATCTAATTTTTTTTTAAAAGTTTTGTAACCAGCATGTGAATATCACGTAACCATATTCCAACAAGATTTTTGTAAAACTGGTCAATAGGACTAACCATGCCAAAATATCGAAACATTTGGTACTAAATTTGCTTATGTCCAAACTTTGGGGCCTAGAATTGCTAATACTTCAAACATTTGGTACCAAAATTATAATTTTCTCGAAAGAATTGGTCTAAACAATTATTCTTAATTAATTTTGTGGCCAAATATTTGTTTATAATTTCTTGTTTGCAATTAAATTCTTGAACAGAGACTTTTGTGATAACAAGGGCATGATACATATAATTGAACAGGCATGTTATAAATTTGATATTATAGTGAAGACCTTATGATTTTAAATCATCTAGTTTTGATTATTGACAAACAAATAATGGAGTAATCTAATGGTTCATTTGAGCTATTCATGCAGTAAAAGTGTTTGGACTTCAAAAGGAATAAAAAGAGGAATAAATTACAAGAAAATTGTGATGCAAACTTAGGAAATGGAAGTCCGCATGATTAGTGACCACATCTGCATGAATAGTAACTGCGTTCAAGATTTGGACAGAATGATTGCGAACGAGCAATTGGAGATGCATGCAGACGTCCAGAGGAATGATAGCAGATGCTCGGATCTTGAATTTACCATCTAATGGCTAGTTTTTGCAAAAGCTGAATTTGTATATTGGAAGCCATTTCTAGCTATTTTCTCACCTTCTGTAAACACCAATATGTATCGAATTAATGTCAGATTTGAGATAACAATTCTCTCCAAAGATTACAAGTGTTTTATAGTGATTTTGGGAGAAAATACTCTTGTTTAAGGTGTGCTTATAGTTCTTTGGTAGATAGATTGTTGGTGCTCTGAGAGCTGTTCTAAGTGTGAATGAAAGCTATCAAGTGTAGCAAATGTGGGGGTTGTGAGTGGCTGTAAAACTCTTGACTAGTCTCAGTAGAACTTAGTATGACAAAAATGACGACTTTGGGTCGACTAGAGTTAGGAAAAGAGAACAAGAGTGATCTTCCCTTTTGTACATATTAGTTTGCTTTACCAACTTAAGAAGAAGCTAATAGTACTAAATTGTTGAACTTCGAAGTAGACGCAGGTACGAAGTTTGGTACCAAACCATTATAAAAATTGTGGTGCTCTTTCTTCATATCTTTAACTTTATTTATTGTTTATTTGTGAGCTTATCTTGTTACATCTTTATTATTTCTTGATTTCAAGATAGTTTCACTACTTGGCTTTATTTTGGGTGAATATTGAGCATAATTGCACTTAGAATTTTGTACAACCTAATTCACCCTCTTCTTAGGTCGCACTTTGGATCCTACAATTAGTATCAAAGTTTGGTCTCCTTTTAGGTAGCTTAACTATTAAGGAGTAAAAATGGCAACCAATCATACTATGTTTGTAGAAGGGCAATCGATGGATAGACCTCCCTTGCTTAATAATGTAAACTACATTAGATAGAGAGAGCATATAAAAGTACTTTTACAATCATTAGACATTAGATTATGACATGTAGTTAATGAAAGTCCTTTTGCGGCCACCATATTAGACTACAAACTAGGTAGAATTAGACAAAAAATTAGAAATGAACTAAGTTCACAATAAAGGATTAATCTTTCCTTGAATGCTAAAGCTACTAATGTCTTATACAATGCTTTGTGTGAAGGTGATTTTAGTAGGATACAAGAATGCAAGACGCACAACAAAGGAAATTTGGAAAAATTTGAAAGGGTGCATGAAGATGGAGATGAAGATGATATAAATGTACAAATGGAGGAAGATAGAAGAAACAATGACCTCCATACTACATGGGAGATTGCAACTCAGATAGTGACATTGATGATGAAATTTATAGGAAGGAATCAATGGCCTTTATGGCCATTGCAGACAACGAGATATCATCTAGCCACTCCTATCAGGATAGCGATTGTGATAATGATGATTTTAGTGATGATGAATTTTATGAATTTGTTATAAAATTACATGATAATTTGAACAAATCTTTTGCCAAAAATAAAAAACTAGTTGTCAAAATCAATTCTTTGTTGGAAGAAAATTCAAAACTTTTACAAGAAAACAATGTTTTGAAAGGGGAAAATGAAGTTTTTAAAAACAAAACTGAATTTGATTGGAAAAGGATGTCTTGAAAAGAAAATTGGATGAGAAATCCAAATTTTATTTGAAAATCAAAGAGGAAAATTCCTTTCAAATGAAAAACAAAAAGTTTTTTGAAAGAAAAAGGTTTTCGATAGTTTTTGTTTCTAAAAGATTCACAACTTTTCAAAAAGATGGGATTTGTTTTATTAAACTTACTTTTGTTCAAAATCCTAATATTACTTTTTTTATTGTCATCAATATGGACACACGCAGAGATTTATGTTAAAAAGAATATCAAGTCAGACATGAAAGGCATATGGGTAGAGAAAAATGTTGCAAACAATCTTGGACCCAAGAAGATATGAGTATCAAAAAATATCCCTTATTCTTGTAGGTTTGAAGATCAAAACAAGCAAAACAAAATAATTCATTAACATGATCGGGGTTGATCTCCCTTTTCGTGTGTTATAGGAACATCCCCAAAGGACCATCTTGAACAATCAGGTGACAATCTAACCCAAACTCTCCCACAAATTTGGATCAAACTATCAAAGAATAAAAACTCTTATCGAATCGCTTGACCCCAATCCAACCCGTAGAATGAAACCGTTTGAATCTAACAAGAAGAAAACCAAAACCATAATACAAATTCGTGGACCAATGTTAAGCAGACACTTGGATAGGCTGATCAGTCAACATATGTTGGTCAAAGAGAGAGTCAATGGCGGTTTTTGCAACTTGGAGTTATTTGAAAATTGATTTCTTGAGTTTTCTAGAGAATTTTAGGCTGAAATTTTGACGAAAATTCTACACAAATGTTTTTGACCATTCTAACCCTAAATATTACACCATTAGGACAAAATTTGTAAGAAATTGTTAACAAGGACTTGAACCCCAATGTTCTATGAATAGGGGTCCTTGGTTAACATATGGGAGAGGATATATATATATGTGAGGTTAGGAGATATTATGTTAAGAGAAATAGTGTAGTATGGTAGAAATCTTCTTGTAGTTTTAGTAGAAAATTCAATATTTGTAAGGAAGCTCTTGGAGATTTCATTTGTACCAATTCATCTTCAAGGAGGAAATGGAAGCCATGGAGCCTTGTTCATTCACCAAATGAGCAATTTCTATCCTTATCTTTTCATTTATTACTTGTTATGAATTTTTTACTTTGATGTTTTGTTCTTTGAAGTTATGAATTCTATGTTTAACTAAACACTTGTACTAGGGTTAGATGAAACTAATTCTTGTCTTGAATGAAATTTAACTTGCTATATCTTGATTTTACTTGTTCATCTATCAAGGTTAAACATTTGTGGTTGATTGATCACCAACTACAAACTATCTATTTGTTAGTTGACAACTAAACTTGCAACATAACAATGGAAATATGATAGATGAAACCTTTGTAGTATGACATGAAAATAGTTGTACTCTTAGGTGGATTGAGGTTGTTTTAAACCACAATTCATGAATTTCACAAAATTTCATCACATGAGTAGGTGAGTTTATGTCAATTCATTGTGAAAATAATTTTTGATTATATGTGGAATTGCAATCCCCAGTAAATCAAGATGTTGATAGCAAGTGAGAATTAGTGGATTCTAAACCCTACTACTTGTATTTCAGGAACTTTCTCCGTTTGTTATCTTACAAGGAATTGAATTTTCTTTAGTTTGTTTACTTCTATATTTTTCCTACTACTTAATTTTTTATTGTTTAGATAATAAAGAAAGTTAAAAGCTTTGGTAATTGCCATATCAAGTTTTCCTGTGGGATCGACCCTAATTTATCCCTATACTCAACTATGACCTGTATACTTGCAGTATTGGGAAATTAGGTTATATTTATTACTTGCTTGTGAGTGAAATTGGAAGGATTTATTGCATATTTTATAGACCTAATCCACTCGCATCAATAGCAATTAGCCTTATATAGGCACAACTAACCCTACAACTAATACGGAAAGTCTAAATGAACTATAGCAAACTAACTAAAAACTAAGAAAAAAAATAAAATTGTAAAGTTTCTAATCTAGGCCACTAGTAAGGCCGTGGCACGGCCTGAGCTGTGGCTTCCATCAGAATCAAAAATCTTCGATGGCAAACTTGGAGAACTAGGCTGTGGGAAAGGCCACGAGACGGCCTAGGTCAAGGCCTCTATCAGAATGTTCACGGCTGGCTTCTGGTCTTGTTTGTGAAAAATCCGTCCTCACGCCTTGGAGCTAAAACGTGACAACTAGCCTTTGACCCCCTCAATGGATGCTAAATAGTGAACCTCCAATGCCCAAATATCATGTTTTGAATATCTTGAGACCTCCAAATAACCTAAGTTGATGAAATCCGTCGATGAAGCTTCTAAGAATGAGACAGGTGCAACCATGCACATATCAAACTCCCCCTCTTCAAAACGATTTGTCCTCGAATCGTCGCTCATAGTAGGTAACGAATGTGGTATGATCTGAAGAGGCAAATCAATACTTGGTGGCTCTTCCTCCAATGGCTCATCTAATGGTGCTTCATGTTCTACCTCAGTATGTGCCTCCATTGGTTGTGGACGTTCTTTGACTTTCAACTCCGCATTTGATTGATGCTCTTCCTCATAGATTTCTTGATTTCGGATTGCCCTTGAAGCAACATTGCATGACTCAAATTTGTCCACAAACTTATTGACTTTCTCTATTATAGATGCATATCAATCCTTCACCACACCCATATTGAACAAAACGATGACTCCTAGAGGATTTGGATTTCGAATACCTCTCCTTCATCTTTGAAGCACTGCCCTGATAGCCATATTCATCATTGATTGCCTTCGTAGAGGATTTGGAATGACTTCTTTTGTCAGCCAAACTCTTGGCATCCCAACTATCTCTATTTGCCTTGATGCTTCTTTGGGGTTCACAAACAAATAGCTTAAGATCTTCATTATTCATTCCAAAAGCCGGCAAAAAAACACAAATGCTCTCCCAATTCTTGGCTTTTACGAAGATACCACTTTTTCGCCTTTTTCCACTTAAGAATTTCCCAATCTAACTACCCTCTTTTTTTTTTTTTTTAACAACACAAAAAATTCACACAATGAAAAAATCAACTCCAAAAACAAACAAAACAAAAACTCAAAAATTTTTGAAAAAAAAAAAAAGAACAGTACCTGTCATGAATAGTATTTCAACGTGAATAGTAACGCTATAGTGACGATGAACAGTGTTTTTTTTTTTTTTTGTGACAATCAACCCACAAAAGAACAAAACTTTGATTCAAGAAAAACCAAATCCAGAACCAAGAACAACACAACAAAAAATTAAAACATATATCCAAGTAGATTAACAACAAAAGAGATATACCCAAGTGGGTTAATCATAACAAAAAAATCTAATTTTTCAAGATCCAATAGCTCTGATACCACTTGACACGGTTGGGGTTGATCTCCTTTTTCGTGTCTCACAGGTGTAGACGATGAAATTTTGTTTTTAATTTAATTAATCAAGATTAAACAAATTAAATTTATCTTGATTAAATTAAATTAAATTTAAATTATTTTATGAGTTCATTTATGTTTGGGCTTATAAATTGGACATTAGGCATATGGGCCTCAAGTTAAATTTTAATGTCCTTAAATTCATTTATGTTTGGACTTACAAGTTGGACTATTGATACATGGGCCTCAAGTTCGATTATAATGTCCATTAAATTAAAGTGGATTAATTTTATTAATTCACATTGGACTCTCTAGGCTAGCCCATTTATTAAAGTCTACTTTAAACGAGTTTCTTAAGTCACAAGCAGCCAAAGTTGGTGGAGAATTCTAGAGAGTTTCCTTTGAAGCCAATCAAACCCTAATTTCGGCTATAAATAAGAGCTCCCCCTCCCAAGTCAAGATATATGACAAATTCTCCAAAAGTTTAGAGAAAGCTCTACCAAATTACTTAGATATTTCTCTCCCTTATATCTCTCAAGCTCAAGTCCAAATAAAAATCAAATTCTCAATTCCAAGTTCAAATTCAACCAAGTTTCTGTGTTCGTGTTGGAGGTTTGAAGATAAAAAATTCAAGTATTCGAGATGACGAAATCAAATCAATCGTTTCCTACGGAGACTCTAATTTTAATTCAAGAATAAGCCTTTTGGGCCATTGAATTAATTGCTCGTGAAGAGAAGAATCAGGGGATTATTTCTTTTGTAAAGAAATTTATCCAGAGATTGTAACTTTTTACTTCGAATTAATAAATTCAATTTGTGCAATTTTGCTTGTCTTTTATTCGCAGACACGAAATTTGTGTGTACAAATTTCTGGCACGTTTGGTGGGAACATCTCTGCCTCTCATCTCTTCTCTTCCTGCAAGATCCTGTTCAAAGAAGTTGACAATGGATTCAATCAAAACAAGTGGTTCCAATGTCTACTCCAAAACAGTTGCTGTGGGAGACTTGATCTTTTCTTCTTCCACAAGTCAAGAGGTGCCATATGTTGGACCAATGACAAGGAGCAAAACGAAGGCCTTAGCACAAAAGGCAAAGGAGGATCCTACTGTCACCTTGGTGGAGATTGCTACAACCATGCCAACCAAAGATGGTGACCATAGCACCCATGCTACACACTTTGATGGTCTGACTCATTCAACAACTTTCGTGGTGATGCCTGTGAAAATGACAAACACCACAACCATTGAACAGCAACTGGCTCACATGACCAAACTTGTGGAAGGACTCGTCGTGCATGTGCAAAGCCAAGATGCAAAGATAGCAAAACTGATGGGCAAGATCGAGAATGCTGATGAAAGTAGCCCTTTTGTGTCACAAGAAGAAATGGAGACTTCTTCTAAGGCAAAAGAGACTTCAAAGTCACATGCGACAAAACACGTTTCTATTTCTGCCGATGGAACAATTTATGTTGATCACCTCAAGGAATTCATTGAAGGAACGATCAAAGAAAAGTTTGATGGAGCCTCAAAGTCATCCCGCTCTTATGCCAAACCTTATACTGCGAGAGTTGATGGTGTAAAGATGCCTGTTGGATATCAACCTCCCAAGTTCCAATAGTTCGATGGTAAAGGAAACCCTAAACAACATGTCGCACATTTTGTAGAGACATGTAATAATGCTGGCACTGATGGAGATTTGCTAATCAAGCAATTCGTGCGTTCATTGAAAGGCAATGTGTTTGACTGGTACATTGACCTTGAACCTGGATCCATTGACACTTGGGAGCAATTGGAGCAAGAATTCTTTAATAGGTTCTATAGCACAAGATGAACTATTAGTATGACCGAGCTCTCGAATGCTCGTCAATGGAAGGACGAACCTGTTGTCAACTACATTGATCATTGGCGGACTCTTAGTCTTAATAGTAAAGATCGATTGTCTGAGATGTCTACTATTGAGATGTGCATTCAAGGCATGCACTGGGGGCTTCGTTACATCTTGCAAGGGATACAGCCGGAAACCTTCGATAAACTAGCAACAAAAGCCCATAATCTGGAGATCAATCTTGGGGGACAAGAGCCACCTATTCCTGATCCTCACAAAAGTAAAGAAAAGCTGGAGATGAAAAAAAGAGATAAGACTCTTGTCAAAAGTGAAAAGAAAGAGTCATTGGCTCCAAGTGTTGCACCCTTCAAGGTTATCCCTAAAATAGTAAAGAAAGAAGATGAGAAGGTCAATGTTCGTCAAGAACAAAAGAAGAAACCATTTACCCTCAAAGACATGCAAGAAAAGGAGTATCCGTTTCTTAATTCTGATGTCCCTGGCATGTTCGATGATCTGGTGTGGTTAAATCTGATTACACTGCCCGAGATGAAGCGACCGAGCGAAGCAAAAAGGACTAATGACTCGAATTACTGCAAATATCATCGCTTGGTTGGCAATCCTGTAGAAAAATGCTTTGTTTTCAAAGACAAAGTCATGGAGCTAGCTAGACAAGGAAAAATTCTGTTTGAAGAAGAAAAAGTTAGTATGCACCAAACTACAATTGGCTTTAGTTCAGCAAAACCTGTGGGAGTTGAAGAGCCTATCGTGAAAATTGGAGAAGCTACTTCATCAATGAAATCGTCTGTCATTGCGTTTGGGTCATTCTCTCTTGTGGAAGTCAAGCCAACCACATTTCCCTTAACTATTGGAGAGATTTCTGAACAAGAAGATGTTGAATCCACAATCTCAAGGCGAAATGACTCTGATGCGGAATGATGGAGTTACTCACAAAAGGAGGCGAAGCTCTCATCCGGGTAATAAGACGAATAATTCACCGACAAGGAGTAAGATGATGTAGAAGAGAAAAACGAGAAAGGTGTCGTCACCAAGGTTCAAACAATCTATGAGTTCTTACAAAAGACTCACCGTCTAGTTACATTGAGGGATTTCATGCCAAAGAGATTTTTTGCTGATGACAAACTGGCCTCATGCAATACAATCAACCCCGTAGATTCTCGAGATAACAAATTTGTTGATGAATTCAAAGAGAAAATCTCTATTTCTGTTAAAGAACCCACAAAATGGGTTGCTTCAATTGACAATAAAGACTCATCTCTTCCGCAACATGCTGGTAATGACAACTCTGAAGTGAACATGGTTCGGCCAATCAAACGATTAGAGCCACTCAAGGGAGTTCCGATTGATCATTTAGACGAAGTGAGAAATCTTGTCTATTCTTCAGCAATGGTGATCACAAATACTTTGACCCATTCTGTAACTGTGATGCCTATAAGCAAGTTGCTTTTGATGCTTGGTATGAAGATGATGAAACATCAAGAAAGGAGAAGTCAAACAAAAAGAAATCTTCGAGTCAAAAGCAGATGGAAGAGTTACTCGAAACTGGAGATCCCTCCGTTGGAAGACTCTCTGAACCTTCTGGAAAGTACAACTTTTTAGTCTACTATTCTAATTCAAAAGGCGAAACCCTATCTGAAGGTAATCCATCCTCACTTGACCCATCTTCACCAATTGATGACTACAAGTCTAGCAATGTCGTCAATTCTAATGATATTTTGGTTGAAAAAGTTGATACGGACAAGAACTCCACCAATACTACAAAAGCATCCATGGAGTGTGTTGCAACAATTGTCTTCAGTAATGAAGATTTATTGCTTGGATCTACGCCGCACAACCGTCCATTATTTGTAACTAGCTATACTCGTGAGCAAAAGGCAAACAGAATTCTAATTGATGGAAGCTCCACAGTCAACATTTTGCCTTTGCGAACTTTAAAAGATATTGGCATCTCCGTTGATGAACTGTCTAATAGCTGATTGATGATCCAAGGTTTCAACCAAGGGGGGCAAAGAGCCATCGGGATTATCAAACTTAATATAATGATTGATGGAATGGCTTCGAAAGCATTACTCCACATCATAGATGCCAAGACAACATACAATATACTCTTGAGAAGGCCGTGGATCCATGAGAATGGGGTCGTGCTATCAACACTTCATCAATGTTTTAAATACTCCCAAGAAGGCATAGTGAAAAAGGTGACAGCTGATGACAAGCCATTCAATGAATCTGAGTCACATTTTGCTGATGCTAAGTTTTATCTTTGGGTCTATGACGCAAAGGAAGTCAATAATCTACCATCAAGTGTGAGTGAAATTCAAAATCCTGATATTGAAAATTTGACTATAGACTCCACTTTGAACAATGGGAAGCATGTTACTACGCAAAAGGTTCAAGGCGCGACTACTCCATCATCAAGTGATGGGCCTATTCTTTGTTATGTTTCAAAGTTAAAAGGGAAAGAAGAACAATCGCCTTCAACTAAGCCTGAAACTTTGAAAGACCTGACATTTTTTGTGACAAAATTAGATACCATCAAGAGGTCACAATCTCCATTAAAGGGATTTGTCCGTCCATTGGAGGAACCAAAGGTTGAGCATAATGCCCTGCCAAACTCAAGAACTAAGAAAGGTTTCGATCCCAACGCCTATAGACTCCTTGCTAAAGCTGGATATGATTCGAAAAACTCTATAGCATTAAATTCTTTACTACCTAAAACTGTTGGTACAAAAGTTCATGGACTAAACTTCGCTCAAAAGATGCTAAAAGAGAAAGGGTATGGTATTGCAAGCTCCAAAGTTGGCCTTGGTTATTCCCCGCAAGCTCCACTTCGAATTAAAATTAATAGGGCGAATAACCACTACATTTCTGTTAAAGATGAAGCATCGTCAAACGCTGATGGTTCAAAGGCAATTGATTGATTTGGGGGCAAAACTCCACGTATTTCAGTTTTCAAAAGGTTGGGGCCGAAAGGAAGAAAAATGAAAAGTTCTTAGTCGATAAAAGAAAGAGTTGACAAACTGATCAAGGAGTTTGAATCACCATTGTTTCCTGATCATAATGCACAAAGATATGGTAGTCTTATTCCTTCAAGAATGAAAAGATATACCAATCTTATTGTGAAAGCGTGTTGAAGGTTAAGGAGCATACCACAGTGCACACCATAGTTAAAGAAGATGATGAAGAGAGCATGGCCTCCTGCAACCATATAGCTACAATTGATGATGAAAGCTTTGGAGAAGAAGATGCTGAAGAAGCTCCACTTGAATTCGAAGAAGGTGTAAAGGCAACTGTAGATCAATTAAAGGAAATTAATTTGGGTACTCTCGAGCATGCACGTCCAACTTATGCGAGTGTTCTTCTGAGTCTCGAGGAAGAGAATGTGTATGTTGAGCTCTTAGAAGAATACCGCGACGTCTTTGCATGGAGTTACAAAGAAATGCCTAATTTAGATCCTACAGTGGCCATCCATCACCTAGCAGTCAAATGAAGTGCTCGTCCAGTTAAACAAGCTCCAAGACGATTTAGGCCTGATTTAATTCCCGCAATTGCAGCCGAAGTGAACAAGCTCATTGAAGCTGGGTTCATCCGTAAAGTCAAGTATCCTACATGGATTTCGAGCATTGTCCCTGTGCGAAAAAAGAATGGACAAATTTGTGTCTGTATTGATTTTAGGAATCTCAACAATGCTTGTCCCAAGGATGACTTCCTGCTTCCTATAACAGAGCTCATAGTTGATGCAACAACTGGACACGAGACATTATCATTCATGGACGGTTCTTCCGATTACAACCAAATTCGCATGGCACCTGAAGATGAGGAGCTTACTGCATTTTGCACCCCCAAAGGCATTTATTGTTATAAGGTTATGCCCTTTGGACTGAAAATGCTGGAGCAACGTATCAAAGAGCCATGCAAAATATTTTTGATGATATGCTCTACAAAAATGTGGAATGCTATGTTGATGACTTGGTTGTCAAATCAAGAAAAAGAAGCGGCCACTTAGATGATTTGAGAGAAGTGTTTGATCGACTACGAAGGTATCAACTCCTGATGAATCCTCTTAAGTGTGCCTTTGGAGTTACCTCTAGCAAATTTCTTGGTTTTGTGGTTCGCCATCGTGGCATTGAAATTGATCAAGGCAAAATAGACACTATAATAAAGATGCCAGAACCACAAGATATTCATGATTTAAAGAGCCTGCAAGGGAGGTTGGCTTATTTCCGAAGGTTTATATCAAAGTTGGTAGGGAGGTGTCAACCATTTAACCGCATTATGAAGAAAGGTGTACCTTTTGTGTGGGATGAAACTTGCTCAAATGCGTTTAAAAGTATCAATACATATCTCATGAAAGCACCCGTCTTGGCTATGCCGATACATGAAAAGCCATTAATCCTCTACGTAGCTGCACAAGAGCGATCTGTGGGGGTCTTACTTGCTCAAGAAAAAGTTAAGGGCAAAGAAGTAGCTTTGTACAACTTAAGTAGGATGATGACTCCAAATAAGCTTAATTACTCCCCAATTGAAAAATTGTGCTTGGCTCTTATTTTCGCCATTCAAAAATTGAAGCACTACTTTCAAGCTCATACAGTACGCTTGATCTCCAAGGAAAATCCTATTAAATATGTAATGAGTAGACCAATTCTCTCAGACGGCCTGGCAAGGTGGTATCTCCAATTAGAGCAATTTGAGATCGTTTATGTTTCACAAAAAGTAGTAAAAGGACAAGTTCTTGCATATTTTCTAGCTGGCCATCCGATTCCTGCTGAATGGGAGCTATGTGATGATCTTTCGGATGAAGATGTACTTCTTGTGGAAATTCGTCCGACATGGAAGATGTATTTTGATGGTGCTGCTCATCGTGAGGGAGCTGGTGCTGGGGTTATTTTCATAACACCCGACAGGGAAGTACTTCTGTATTTCTTTGCCTTAAGTCAACGCTGTTCAAACAATGTCACCGAATACCAAGCACTCATACTTGGACTTAAAATGGCCGTTGACATGAAACAACTCGATCTTCAAGTTTATGGAGATTCAAAATTGGTTGTTAATCAACTCATGGTGAGCTACGAAGCTAAGAAGCCAGAATTGATCCCATATCATGACTATGCTAGACAACTCATTGGATAGCTTGGAGGTGTGACTATCGAGCACGTACCAAGAAAAGAGAACAAGTAAGCTGATGCATTAGCCATGCTCGCTTCAACACTTGCACTGTACAATCACGAGATGCAAGTTCCTGTGTGTTGAAAGTGGGTGGTTCTACCATTGTTTGATGAAGACAATTATGAAGAAAATGAAATTCATGTTATCTCTATCCGCAAAATTGAAAAGGAAAATTGAAGACTTTTATTGATAAAGCAAAGGTACTCTAGATCAAATTACATGTTTGATGCTAATCTTTGCTAAAATAAATGAATCGATTACAAAAGTCTACCCAATAAAGGAATGCAAGAGGCAAAAAAAAAAAAAAAATACTAGAAAATCTAGAGTTTGAACTCTATTAACTCCTTGCAATTTGCCTCTAGCAGTTCCTTAATCTTTTCTAAAGTTTCGCTTTCTTCAGCAAGTAAAGGAGTTGAAGTCTCAATTTTGGCAACTTCTACTTTCAAATTCTCAACGTTAGACTACCTTTCGGAAAGCTCCTCCTCATCTTTCTTTACTAGTGAAAAAGTTTCCTTTCTCTGAGCATCCAAGAGGTCAAGTCATGTCTTCAATTCTTTTTCTTCACGATCAATGTCTGTAAGCCTATTCATGCGGGACAACACCTTCTCAGCTTGCTGTTTTGCTAAGACTTCAGCATCATTAAGGCGACGTACAGCAACAGCAAGTAACTTGTCATAAGATTCGGTAGGAACTTTCTCCGAAAGTATGGATTTGGTGAAATCATATTGGGCAACATTTTTAAAGAAGGTTTTCAAAAGACCCTGCAAAGGCAAAAGATTGATAACATTGCCACTACCCATTTCTGCCATGATGTTATTGGCTTTGGCCTCCGGCGATGACATGCGCTCCAATGGTCTGTTAGATATCTATCCTTTAAGATTGTTCCATAGCATCTGAATGTAGCTTTGGTGACAATCTAAGATTACAGTTTCAGGACAAAATTCAGAAACTTGTAGTTGTCTTGGACACGTTGGCAGATCGAATATCTTGACTCTGCACTAAACCAGAAATCTATCCATTGACTAGCATGAACGCCGGACCTGTTGCGTTCTCCTTTTTGAAGATGGTGGAAGGCTGCAAACAAGTACTCACAACTTTGAGGAATGTATTTGATCTTCTTTTCATCAAAGCCCGTTAACTCTACAAGACAGGGGATGACTTCCTCGTAGGGACCACCTATGACGGGAAGCCTCCTATTCGATGTAAATCCTAGAGAGAAAGTGATAGTTCACTAGCCGAGGTGTGCAATGTATTTGTTTCTGCACACCATGCCTCGTAAAATGCTCGAACAATGTTGGGATTTCTATCATAGGTGAAGAGTGATGCGAGTAAAGCCTCATAGACACATACATCGCAAAGAGTTTGTTCACTTCTCCCTAAGACATCTTCGAGCCATTCCCAATATTTCTCAATGAAGTTAAATTCTCCATTGAGTCTCAAAGTACCACCCCAATGTCCCTCTCCAAAAATGATACTTCTAGCAAGAGTTTGAAAGGAAGTTGTCCTTGCATTCTTCGTGTGGATAAGAGATTTCAGCGCATAAGCTTTTGTGTCATCATCTTGCGGTACTGTTAGTGTATGCCCTAAAACCAAGTTGGTTTTTGGGATTTTTATTACGCTTATTTCGTGTTATACTTATATATGTGGCATTTTCTTTGTCATTTAATACTTGTTATTAATATTACTTGTTTATTTGATAAAGTCCATAGAATATTAACTGTGTATAAGAGATTGTAAGAGTTACAATGATGAGACTCTTATTACACATTAAGTTATATTCTTAAATATCCCTAGTCGTAGTATTAATGAGATTGGACATCATTAATATGGGAAGATTAGCACATACTTTGCCTCTACTTATGGTAAGTAGTAGTTGATCTCGTCAAGTATGGCGTGTGACACCTAAGTTGGTATGTGGATGCTTGTTAGAGAACAAGTTCATTGGATTGATCCGCCAAGAGTTACTATTCATAGTGCTAATGAATTATACTCTTAATGGCAATGGTGTAAGTGATCCTTAGACTTGAGATTACCATAGTATCTTGAGTGTGGATTGCTATGCTTTGACTCTATTGCTCGATGCTCGTAAAAGAGTAGCCCATACGGTAGAGATTGGGCATAGTATGAAGCATGGAAGGATAGTGAGTAATCGATATAGGATTCACCACTCCTTATTATAGGAGAGTATATCCCAGATTGGCCACTTGTTGAAATATGACTTAAAGAATCTTTTGCGCAAAAGTGAAAGTATGACTTGAAAGAGTTTCAAGGTTATACTTTTATGGAAAGTTATATTTCGGGAATAAGAAATCATTAATTAGTCATTTAAAGAGTGCGCACTACACTCTTAGACTAATTGGGATATAGTGTGGTGAAAGGATATTAATTATACGGTAACATTGTCATTGATAGGTGTAGTCTACCATATGACTTTCCTATTCACTTGGGTGGTCATGATGCATTGCTAGACACCACTCATGATCTATAAGTGCAAATTAATTAATTAGTGAATTAATGATAAATTAAAGTGTTAATTTATCTGGCACTTAATTAATTAATTAATGAGTTATAATTTGTACTTATTGCCAATGTGAATGGAACCTAATGGGTCACACACAATAAGAACATGGTCTTTGGGTTAAATTGTTATTAAGATAAGTATAAGATACTTATGGGGTTAATTTATGTGATAAATTAACTTAAAGGACTTAATTATAAATATTCTAAGTCTTGATGGAAATTAGTTTCCTAAAAGGAATTAAGAAGCTATTTGGTTTCCTTTTGGAATTGGTTTCCTAAAGAAATAGGATTAGCTTAAGGCAAGCTTCCTAAACCTTCTTGGTTTCCAATTGCTCTTGTTTCCTTAAAGACTAGGATACTACATCTATAAATAAGTCCATGCCTTGACTCTTGGAAGATTGATGAAACACAACACAAAATCTAGAGAGAGAAAAATTGAGAGCATGAGAGGCGTTTCTCTTCCCAAGAAAAACGGCACCTCTCTTCTTCCTAATAGTTAGGGTTTCTTTCTTCTTCTTGTGTTCTTCATGAATCATTCAAGGGAGCTTGCACTCGAAAGGCAAGGCAAGCAAGCCCAAAGGTTCCTAAAGATCATGTTCGTGTGGATACCGTTGGAGGCTCTACACTTGGAGGGCTTTTCATGGTAGATCAACACCTTCATCGAATAGGATCTTGCCCTTTGAAGCATAGAAACCTTCTATGCTTGAGGTATTTGTGCTAAACACCCTTTAATCGTATAGATTACATCAAAGAGATTCATGGCTAAGGTAATAAATTTTTAAATTTTCCGCTGCGTTACTCCCCTTATTACCTCACAGTGGTATCAGAGCCTACTTTGATTATATCTATATGATTTGTATTTATTTAATTGTCATAAATATGGATGGTTTGTTCTTGATGAAATTTGTCTCAAAATTGTTTAAGAAAAATCAAGAGTTTGATTTTTAAGATAAGTTCTTAATTGTTTAAAAGTGTTTTAAATAATTAAGATGAGTTCTTATGGTTGTATTCAAGGTTTCTAAATTATTTTTACGTGCTAAAAGGGTTTTAACATGTTTTGATTCAAAAGAGTTTTGAAAAAGACCAAAGAATTTCAAAGATCGTATTTTCTGGACACAAACCGCGCGAAAACTCGCGTGTGTTTTTACCCACGGTTAAAAACTCGTACGTTCTGTCAACAAACCGCGGATAAAACCGTGCAAGGTTTGTCCCACGGTTTGTAAACCGCGGATGAACCCGCGCACGGTTTGTCCCACGATTTGCTGGCAGAGTTCTAGCGAGATTTTTCCTATTTTTGGAAAAACGCAGATTTTTTGGAATTTTCTCTATAAAACACTTTCCAATTTTAATTGTTAATATTTGGAAAGTTAAATTTTGGAAACCTACACCTTCTATAACTTTATTTTTGAGACAAATAAATTCAAGAACATTAATCTAATTGCATTAGACCATGTGATTTATGACTAGAATTAAATAAAGTAATTCATTTAATTGTTAAATATTATGATGGCATGGTGGATGATTATGGACTATGACCAATGTGATTGAATGGTTGAATTTTTATCAATTTTGATGGTTGGCATGTATTGGTTTTTAAAATAGGGCCTGCGCGTCCTGCCTTCTCTATTATTCTCATGTAATTCTCTTCTCACCTAACTCCCCTCGCATGTAACTTGAGGTTTCTTAGTCAGTACATGTAATGTACATTGTGTATGTAAGAGTTTGTTTTTAATTTTCTAAATTGTTTAGAATAGAATTACATGTGTAATGTACAAAGAAGATGGAGATGGAACCAAGGAGCAACCATGGAGTTGAAGACCTCCCAAGGAATGCATCAAGGAGTTGATCACATCCCTTAGGAATTTGACCATATATTTTCCTTAAGGCTCGAGGAAAATATCTTAGTAAAGTCCATAATCATCCACGCTTTATTGTGCATGTTTTTATTTTATATGTCAATATATTTTAATTACATGCTATGATGAGACTGTATATTATATAACTAAAATAAAATCCCTCAAATAAAATATTAAGTCACTTGCCTTCCATTATTATAGTAAAAGTCATAGTTCTTGTTAAGTGTTGACTTGTTGGCCCACCGTCAAGGTCACCTTACCTAGAGCATGTTTTTACTATGAGATATGATCTTGAAATAATGGGTCTGACTTAACAAAAATACATAACTTGTTGGCCTCCGTCAAGGTTTTAATATTTTTGAGGCGATATTAAGTCAATATATGAGTTGCCTTCCATTATTATAAAAAAAACGAAGAGTTCTTATTAAGTGTTGACTTGTTGGCCGACCGTCAAGGTCACCTTACTTGGAATATGTTTTTGTTATGAGATGTGATCTCTGAATAATGGGTCCGACTTAACAAAATGCATAACTCGTTGGCCGACCGTCAAGGTTATGGCATTTTTGAGGCAATGTTGGGTAACGCATTAGATGTGAATATCAAGAGTTGATACCCAACTATCTAGGAGTCACAAGAGTTGTGATTGGTAAAAGTTACCTACCTAATCGAAGTTAGCTTTGGGTTGTTGGCCGACCGTCAAGCTCAAAGTTAACTAGATGGGATCCTAGCTACTAGGAATCTCCAACGGATTCCCGAATCAATAGTTTGAGGGTTATTGATTTGAAGTAAAATAGTGGGAGCAAACCAAATAAATTCGAAGCCCACATTTTTGGTTTGCAATTATAACATGAAACAAATACTTATACTATCTTTTCATTTGTTGTAGAATGAATGTACACATGAACACACTTATCACCCTATATCTCCATTATATGCGATTTTCTTGGACTAGTGTAAAACTTGAGAATAGTTCTTAAGCACTATTGGCTATATCCTTGATACCCACTTGTACTTGTCCTATAGTGATAATTATAGTTAGGAAACAATGTGCATACAAGATGCATAAAAGATGATAATGATATTGCTACTTGTATCGTAATGTCATCTATAATTCCTAAGCTATAAAAGTAGCACAAATTGATAGATCTTTTTGTCTGTGATTGTGCATCTCAAAGAGTTGTTGATACACAATCTAGGACCATTAGATATGAGATATCTAAAGAGTAGTCTATCAAGGAAGAAAGGGGCACTTTATTGTTTGTCAAGGGTAAAACCTAGCGTGGTCTTGAGAAGACCCATGTAGTTATGACAAAGCTTAAAGGTGTGATCAAAATGGACAAGTCTAAGGGCACATGTTTCCAATTCTATTGGAAAGGGAATTGTAAGGCTCGTTTCAATACTAAGAAGTTGAAGAGGCCAAGTAAAGTTTCTACTTCTAAGTATGTTTATGTTTAAGATAAATTCATCTATTAATTAAGACCGTTGGGTATAAGATACTGGATATAGATCCCATATTTGCAAAATGTGCAAGGTCTTAAAGCATGGTAGACAATAAGTAAGGAGAAAGTCAAACAACATGTGATGAATGGAGCAAGAGTTACTACACTCGTTGTAGAGACTTATACACTCTTTACCAACTAGGCTTGTTCTAGAATTTAAAACATTGTTATTATGTGATTCTTACAAAAGAACATGAAATCAATTCACATTAAATGTGAAAAGATTTACCATTACAAAAGAGAATATATACTGTTCTTTTACGTAATGGTGTTCTTTGTGGTATTAGATCACTAAAACAACGTTTTACAAATCCTAGACCTTGATAAGTCCATTCTCAAACAAAGACAAAAACTCTATATTTTGAAACAAATAACCTTCTGGCATTATAGACTTGGTCATGTGAAAGAGAAATGCACTTCCAAATCACATAATAGTTGTGTACTTGGACTCATTCAATTATGAATCGTTTGAGACATGTGATTCTCATTTACTTTGAAAGATGACCAAAACACCTTTTATTTGAAAAAGGTGAATGTGCTAGTGATCCTCATAGAACTTTAACATATAGATGTTTTTGGCCCAATGCCGATCCATGCTAGAGGTTGTTTATCATACTTCATCACTTTCATGGATGATCATATGGGATATGATTATGTGTACCATGTGATACACGCATCCGTTTCCTTTGAAATGTTCAAAGTCAATAAAGTTGAAGTAAGAAAAACAAGTTGACAAGAGTATTAAAACACTAAAGATTTGATCTATTTGGCTAATACTAAATGTCAAGTGTTTCAAAGTAATCAAAGAAGAATGTGATTCTTTCTCAATGGTCTCCACTTAACACACCATTGTTGATGATGTATAAAAGAGGAGAAGTTGTACCCTATGAGATATGGTGCAAACCATAATGAGCCATACTACAATTCCTAACCTCATTTTAGGGGTTCTTGTCTTAGACGCCAACTTCTATACACTCAACCATGTTCCGACGAATGTCTATTTGTGGGGTATCCTTGTGAAAACAATAGATACCATTTCTATAAATTCCCTTGAGAAAAATATTTATCTCAAGAAATGTCTTTTTCTAGAATAATAGTTTATTCTTAAAAGAGACAGTGTGAGCAAGATAGAACTTGAAAGATTCAAGAACCATGAATTGACAAAGATCAATAGTTGGAACTAGAGCTTACGCCACATGTTGATGAGGCACAACGGAAGCTCAAAGTGCACAAAATCTTCAAAAGACTGGTAGAGTGCGTTGTACATTTGAGAAATATAGATTTCTCACACATGAGAGATATAGATTTCTCATTAGAAAGAGCAATAATGTATTAGTCATATATGATGACAAACCTACCAGTCACGAAGAGGCTTTGTCTAATGTAGACTCCTTGACGTGGCAAGATTGCCATAAAATCCAAAATGGATTCCATGTACAAGAACAAGGTGTAGACCTTGCTCAAGTCACCTAATCGGATAAAACCCATAGGGTGCAAGTAGGTCTTTATGAGAAAGACTGACATGGATGGTAACGTAGTTGCCTATAAAGCAAGATTAATGGGAAAAGGATTCAATTCAAAGGCTTGGCTTTGAAAGAAACTATTTCACCATTGACCATGCTTAAATCCATTTAAGATTTTACTTGCAATAGCTGCCTTTATGACTATGACAAATGGATATGAAGACTTCATCCCTTAACGGGAATTAAAAGGTATGTATATGACACATCCCTTGGGCCTTCACTACCATTGATAGTCATTAGGTAAGCAAGCTTCAAGGGTCCATTAGTGGATTCTTGCAAGTGTCAAGGTGTTGGAGCATTTGTTTTGATAAGATAATCAAAGAGTTTGATTTTCTCGAAAACAAAGACAAGTTTTGTGTAAATGTAAAGTTGAGTGGGAGCGTTGTCATTTTCTGGATACTATATGTGGATGACATATCGTTGATGGAAACAACATACTTTAAAGGTAAAGATATGGTTGTCCAAGAATTTTTACTAAAGGAGAGGCAATCTCTATTCTGGGAATTAAGATCTATATAGATCCAAGAGGTTGCTTGGTCTCACTAGATCCAAGTACACAGGCTAGATGCTAAAGGGTTTAGCATAGTGCAATCGAAGAAGGGGTTTTACCTATGTGATAGGAGATTACTCTTTTGAGAGACATGTGCCTTTGACACTTGTCGAGATTGACAGCATTAATAGATCCCATATGCTTTTGCAATAGGTTCTATTGTATATGCTATCCTATGTACGAGACCCGATGTCTTCTGGCTTTAAGTGTTACGAGCAATTCTAGTGAGTGTCACTAGATGGTTATCAAAGAATATTCTTAAGTACTCGAGAAGCACTAAAAGACTATTCTTGACTATGGAGATTACACTTAAGAAGTGTGGGATTTAAAGATACAAGCTTTTAATCCAATAGGGATGATAAGAAAATCATGAGATGAATTGGTGTTCACGTTGAACTGTAGTGGATAAAAGCGTTTTATGATAGACACTACAACATATTCTACAACAAAGGCGAGTACATGGTAGCTTTAGAAGTTACTATGGATCAAGGGATTCTTTATTGGACAAAGAATAGTTCCTTCCATTGTTTTATGAAAACAATTGTGCCATCGCTTAATCAAGGAACTAAAGTCTCATCCATGATCCTTAAAGTGTAGGTTCGTGCCGCCATCTATTTGTAGAAATAGTTTGGTACAAATGATGAAAAGATAGAGGAAGTTCCCACAATGTAAGTGTCACTAATCCTTTCACCATGGCCTTGTCCTAGAATAGGCATGATAGTCATGCTCATGGCCTAAAACCTATAGGTGATTGGTTTTAGTGCAAGTGGGAGTTTGTTAGTGTATGCCCTAAAACCAAGTTGGTTTTTGGGATTTTTATTACGCTTATTTCGTGTTATACTTATATATGTGGCATTTTCTTTGTCATTTAATACTTGTTATTAATATTACTTGTTTATTTGATAAAGTCCATAGAATATTAACTGTGTATAAGAGATTGTAAGAGTTACAATGATGAGACTCTTATTACACATTAAGTTATATTCTTAAATATCCCTAGTCGTAGTATTAATGAGATTGGACATCATTAATATGGGAAGACTAGCACATACTTTGCCTCTACTTATGGTAAGTAGTAGTTGATCTCGTCAACTATGGCGTGTGACACCTAAGCTGGTATGTGGATGCTTGTTAGAGAACAAGTTCATTGGATTGATCCGCCAAGAGTTACTATTCATAGTGCTAATGAATTATACTCTTAATGGCAATGGTGTAAGTGATCCTTAGACTTGAGATTACCATAGGTATCTTGAGTGTGGATTGCTATGCTTTGACTCTATTGCTCGGTGCTCGTAAAAGAGTAGCCCATACGGTAGAGATTGGGCATAGTATGAAGCATGGAAGGATAGTGAGTAATCGATATAGGATTCACCACTCCTTATTATAGGAGAGTATATCCCGGATTGGCCACTTGTTGAAATATGACTTAAAGAATCTTTTGCGCAAAAGTGAAAGTATGACTTGAAAGAGTTTCAAGGTTATACTTTTATGGAAAGTTATATTTCGGGAACAAGAAATCATTAATTAGTCATTTAAAGAGTGCGCACTACACTCTTAGACTAATTGGGATATAGTGTGGTGAAAGGATATTAATTACACGGTAACATTGTCATTGATAGGTGTAGTCTACCATATGACTTTCCTATTCACTTGGGTGGTCATGATGCATTGCTAGACGCCACTCATGATCTATAAGTGCAAATTAATTAATTAGTGAATTAATGATAAATTAAAGTGTTAATTTATCTGGCTCTTAATTAATTAATTAATGAGTTATAATTTGTACTTATTGCCAACGTGAATGGAACCTAATGGGTCACACACAATAAGAACATGGTCTTTGGGTTAAATTGTTATTAAGATAAGTATAAGATACTTATGGGGTTAATTTATGTGATAAATTAACTTAAAGGACTTAATTATAAATATTCTAAGTCTTGATGGAAATTAGTTTCCTAAAAGGAATTAAGAAGCTATTTGGTTTCCTTTTGGAATTGGTTTCCTAAAGGAATAGGATTAGCTTAAGGTAAGCTTCCTAAACCTTCTTGGTTTCCAATTGCTCTTGTTTCCTTAAAGACTAGGATACTACATCTATAAATAAGTCCATGCCTTGACTCTTGGATGATTGATGAAACACAACACAAAATCTAGAGAGAGAAAAATTGAGAGCATGAGAGGCGTTTTTCTCTCCAAGAAAAACGCCACACTCTCTTCTTCCTAATAGTTAGGGTTTCTTCTTCTTCTTCTTGTGTTCTTCATGAATCATTCAAGGGAGCTAGCACTCGAAAGGCAAGGCAAGCAAGCCCAAAGGTTCCTAAAGATCATGTTCGTGTGGATACTGTTGGAGGCTCTACACTTGGAGGGCTTTTCATGGTAGATCAACACCTTCATCGAATAGGATCTTGCCCTTTGAAGCATAGAAACCTTCTATGCTTGAGGTATTTGTGCTAAACACCCTTTAATCGTATAGATTACATCAAAGAGATCCATGGCTAAGGTAATAAATTTTTAAATTTTCCGCTACGTTACTCCCCTTATTACCTCACAGGTACTTCAAATGTCCAATTATCTAAGTGAGGGTATTTCTAGTAAGGCTAGTTCCTAACAAAGTTTCTGTGCATAGCGGTGTGGACTAGCAATTTCGTCCCACTATCATTGGCTTCGTCCCCATGATCAACAATTAACAAGTGTTTTTGGCCTGAAATATCAAGTTATTTGAACATCACCATGGTATGGTCTTAGACCTGTGATAGAGGCAATAAAAAATGGATGAGCACAAGTTGATTGAGATTTAAATTGAAAGAAAAGTAAAATAATCATGTTGAAAAAAAAAATGGTGATGAGTTTCAAGCAATACTGCAAGTGGAGTTATATTTTAGCACCACGTCATTTGGTGACTTTTAGAAATGCCTTGGGACCTCTCAAGCCAGTGAAGGCTATCAAGGAGGTTAACGCCTTCGGGACCTCTCAAGCCGGTGAAGGCTATCAATGAGGTTAACACCTTAGGACCCCTCAAGCCAGTGAAGACTATCATTGAGATTAACGCCTTCGGGACCCCTCAAGCCAGCGAAGGCTATCATTGAGTTTAACGCCTTCGAACCTCTCAAGCCAGTGAAGGCTATCAATGAGGTTAACGCCTTCGAGACTTCTCAAGCCAATGAAGGCTATCAATGAGGTTAATGCCTTAGAATCCCTCAAGCTAGTGAAGGCTATCACTGAGGTTAACACCTTCTGGACCTCTCAAGCCAGTGAAGGCTATCATTGAGGTTAATGCCTTTGGGAGCTCTCAAGCTAGTGAAGGCTATTAATGAGGTTAATACCTTCAGGACCTCTCAAGCTAGTAAAGGCTATCAATGAGATTAACGCCTTTGGGACCTCTCAGGCCAATGAAGGCCATCATTGAAGTAGACGACTTTGGAATTTCTCAAGCCAAATTAGGCTATCATTGAAATTCAAGTGATGTTTTGAAAGTTTTAATTCATAAAAAAAAAGAGCTCAGTAAGTAGGGGCATACTACTTACAGTAGATGCAACATTCGTGTTCGGTAGTATATTTGATTTTCAAATTGCTAGCCTACGAATGGGAAAACGTCAACTTGAAAGGATACAATCTATACACACATGAAAAGAAGAGTTGGTTTAGAAAACACTTGAAGCTTACAGACAGAAACATTCGGGAGTCAAGAACGACATATCTGTAACACCCTAGAAATTCATGCAAAACCATTTATTTTATATTATGTCCATTAGAGAAAAAAAAAAGAAGGGACAAAATTATTCAAGAAGAAATAAGGAAATGATTTTCTATTTTTTTACTAGCATGTTGTACCATTTCCCTTAGGAGTTGTTCCTAGAAGTCTTGCAAAAAATAATCATAGGATAAATAACAAAAATCTCTTCTAATTACTATTAGCCAAGTGGAGTCTACAATGGCAAGAAAGTCAATCTCTATTCTTGCCTTTGTCTTGCTTTGATTGGTCTAAGTTTTGTCCAATTCTTTCTCTAGTTCTTTTTCTTCACTTAGTTATTTTTTCCTATCTTTTCTTTCACTTCTTGACTGGTTCTTCTCTTCTCTCTTTTCTCTTCATTGGCTTCATTTTCTTAGAGCTTTTTACTTCCATTTGATCACTTTTCATCCATATAAAGTGAGTTAATCTCCATCCTAAGCAAAGATCTTGCCATATTAAAGGTATTCCCCAAGAACTTCTCTTCTTATTTCAAGTATAAAATTGTAGTTTTGTAGCTTTTAAACTGTCTCTATTGTTAAGTATGATTTATTTAAGCCATGAAATATGAAGTTTTATTCCATGAATATGAGGCTGATGGACTTGTATGACTTGTAGATAGTGGTTTAAACTTGAAATGACATGAATTAAAGATGATTTGGTTGAAGAACCTTGGAGTAGTTTATGTGTTTTTGTGATAAATTTGGGCGCAATTGAAGTGATTTTGATGTGAAATTGGTAGAACTATGTGAGATTGGGTTGTTTGGCTATTTTCCTTGCAGGTTAAAAATTTTGGGTTAGTATGATTATAGGGGAAATGCTGCCGAAATTTCGGTAAAACCTAAGAAATAAAAGTGAATAGGCTATGATTTAAAGCCTTATAAGTTGTAATTTAGTGATTTGAACGTGTAGAAACTTTTGTAGATTAGCTATTAGTGAATTGAACATTTCCGAGCAAAACCCTAGAAAGTTAGAAAACCCTAATTTCAAAAACCCTAAACCCTAGGGTAAAACCCTAAACTCCAAAACCCTAGAAATTAAACCCTAGAAAGACTTGGGATATTTCTCAAATTTTCTTATTCAATTTCTTTGATTTTAGTTAGGTTTTTATACGACTATTCTCTCTTGAATTTCAGGATCCGGAAGTGAGACCCAACCTTATCGCGAGATATTTTCTTAGGCTTAAGGTGAGTGTTCTTATGTGTGCATGATGCATGAAATGCCATGTTAAACTTGACATTATTATTTGATGAAATGTGTTACTTGAAGAAAGATGTGTACTTTATCGCAACGATTCTGCAATGTGTTATATGCTTTCATTATTAAATGTGTTATTTGTGCTTGAGACTTCCGTGACTAACTTCACCGTTACTTCACGGTTAGTCAACTCGGTCGTGCTTGGGAGGTCATAAGGTGCTGGGTGTTTTAGGGCTTGTTGTTCTTTCTGCAAATGAGTTGAATTCCTCAAAGAGGCCAACTCCGGATTGAACTTTCTTGCTTGTTAGCCCTTCCAAGGTTGAGATTACTCCCTGGATATGGTAGCCTGTACAGAGGTTACAAGGTGAATGGTGGTTAGGGTACTTGCTTGTTTATACTGGTGTGTTCCTTGGTGAGGACCTGAGCTATTATCTCGGTCCGAACGTCTTGGTTACATGTTCAGTGCTTGCTACTTCTGCGGTTGAGCTTGCTCCCGTAGTTGAGCCCCGTATCTGCCATTGACTACTTGTTAATTAACTTGTTCATATATTGTTTTTTTATTGAATAAAATTATATTCTACTGGTATGGTTACATGACTTGAACACTCACTAGGCTATTATAGCTCATCCTGTTTATTTGTTTTCTTTAACCAGGTTTTCCAAAATACTAAAGCTGGAAAAGTTGATTTTGGACCTAGTAAATGTTTGTTTAATGTATTTTGATAGCCTAAATGTGTAGCCTTTTATTGTAAATATTATTTATATTTTGGGATGTAAAAACTCTTGTGATATTTATATTTTCAAGTGAATTTGATGAATGTATTTCTTTATGAATACATTTTATTTTGCGTTAAGTACGCTTGGATGTTTGAGCGAGTGCGTGATTTGAGTCCTGGCGAGAGCTAGGCAGGCAGTCCGCTAAGCCCTTTGGTGCGCCTCTGTGTAAGGTGGGGCTGTCACAGGTGGTATCAGAGCTTAGGATTGGATCCTGTCTCTAGTGCTAGTCGTGTTTGGTTGTCGGGTAGGAAATTTGGGTTGAGTCAGTTACTCTTGGGCTTGATCAACCTAAGTGTGAGAGATAAGATCCGAATTTTTGCACCCGTACGCTATTGTGAATATGCTTCAGCATGGGTTTAGGTAACTTTTAAACTTGATATTTGAGTGTAATATTTAAGTATTATTTATTATTGAGTACTTTTGGGATAGACCTAGTTAATTTATTATTTAAATATGTAAGTATGTCTAATAGCAGTCTGTAAGGTAATAAGGGGAGCAACACAGCGAAAAATTTAAATTAACTAGGCCATGGTGAAAGAATTAATGACACTTACATTGTGGGAACTTCCTCTATCTTTTCATCATTTGTACCAAACTATTTCTACAAATAGATGGCGGCACGAACCAACACTTTAGGATCATGGATGAGACTTTAGTTCCTTGATTAAGTGATGGCACAATTGTTTTCATAAAACAATAGAAGGAACTATTCCTTGTTCAACAAAGAATCCCTTGATCCATAGTAACTTCTAAAGCTACCATGTACTCGCCTTTGTTGTAGAATATGTTGTAGTGTCTATCATAAAACGCTTTTATCCACACTACAAGAAAAAAGATCATTAGTGACGACTTTTGTCAGTGACAATATGAACTTGTCACTGAAGACCGCTTTCAATGACAACAATGTTCTTGTCACAATTGTGGTGTATGTTTAGTGAGGACATCAAAAAGTCGTCATTGATTGTTTGCTGCCTCTTGGCGCCAATTTGCAATATCGACAAGAGCTAAATATTGTCATTAAATATACACTTACTAGGGACAATTTTCTCCAATTGTCAATGAAATGCGGCCAAAGCATTAGTGACAATAAATGTCGTCACTATTTGTACCATTTTTGACAACCATTGCAAGTTGTCATTGAATGTTCGATCCTTTTGCGACAACATTCAAAAGTTGTCATTGAAATGTACATAGTGCATTAGTGACAACAATTGTCATCACTGAATATGTAACATTTTCTGACAATGATTATTAGTTGTTGCTGAAGATGGACACTTTTTTGATAACATAATATCGTCACTGACTCCTAGCTTTTTCTGACAACAACCAAAGTTGTCACTGAAGCTTGACCTTTTTCTTATATGTCAAAGTTATTAGTGACGACCCTTGTCATCACTGAAATCGAAACCTTTTCTGAAAACATTAGAATGTTGTCACTAAAGCTTGGATATGTTCAAGCTATTAGTGACAACAAAATATTGTCACTGACTCTTAGCCTTTTTTGACAATAACCAAAGTTGTCACTGAAACTTGACCCTTTTCTTAAATGTCCAAGCTATTAGTGACGACCCTTGTCGTCATTGAAACTAGAACATTTTTTGACAATGATAAGTGCTAAAGTGAACTAGTTTTTTAGGTTAGGTTTTTAGGGTTTTCCATGAGTTTTTCTCTATTTCTTAGCTATTTCTTGTCTTTTATGATTTTAATGCCAAATTGTGTAAATGTATGATTTAAAAGTGTTTTTACACCATTTTGTAGGGTTTTAATAGTTTCAACTCGATTTCAATTGATTGGAGTGCAATGAAGAAATAGGCGAAGAAGAATTGGAATGGAAACAGTTTGGCAGTTTGGACATATTTCAGTGTTTTGGTCATATCTAGAGCTAGAGACATTGGATTGGGATGAATCTTGAAGTATTTTGAAGCTAAGACAATTTTTTACAATTCATACGAGACATCAAAGTCTAGTTCTCATGTTTCAATGGTCAAAATCCCAAGTTATTGAAGCACAATTGCACTGCAAGGCTGTTCCGACCAGTTCTTAGTATTTTGAGTATATCTCTGGCTACAGAGCTCTAAATGCCATGATTTTTTATTTTTTGAAAAGCTATCTCAAGGGGCTACAACTTTTGTGTTTTAAGGAAAAGCTAATTCAGCTGCCTTTGAGGCCAAATCTGACGTAGACAAACCACGTGACAACCCGCGCGCGATTTGTGCTGCGGTTTCCATTCAGAAATTAAGTGAACAAACCGCGCGACAACCCGCACGCGGTTTATGCCGCGGTTTCTTCACAGAATCTGCAGCGTATTTAGTAGCTAAATTGGCCATTTGACGAGGGGGAGAACCCTAACTCGGGAGAAAACACACACACACCGCAGACACCTCAAAAACACACATTTGGCACATCTAGAGTGATGTAGGGAGGAGAAAGCAAGAGTAGAGGGACAACTCAAGGGCTTCAATGGTGAAAGCAAGAAGATTTTATCAAGATGCAAGGGAGGATTCAAGCGGACTGCATGAGAATGAGTTTTTCTATTCTTTTCCTGTATTTTGTTGAATTTTATTCTTGTAATTATGAATTGAGTTGTTTATGATTTAGATGGGATGAACCCTAGATTCTTATGTCTATGATTTTATTCTTGGTCTAATGAAAGACCTACTTTGTTCTTAGATTTATTCATGAGTATATTTGTGTTTTGGATTGGGATTTGCATGCATCCTTCAATTCAAGTGTTGATTTTGTATGGGTATATCGAGAGATTGCACATATGATTAGATCATTTCATGAATAGAGAGAACTTGAATGAATTGCTAGAGATAGAATTACATGAGTTCTTCCTAAGTTGAGTTTTAGGATTAAAGCTCAACCACAAATGGAGTCCATTGATTAGAAATTGCATCTTTTAGGGGTTTTAATTGAGAAGAGATTCCAATTAATCAACCGAGAAGGTAGGAATTGTTTCACTTGAGAAAGGATATAATTCACATAAAGGACTCCAGGGTCTAAGCAATTGGATTAATCATTAATCAAGTTAGAGTCTTGGCATGTTGGTTTAGGGGAATTCTTCATCTAAATTCACCTCTACTTTTGTCCATTCTCTCTACTATATTCTATATTTTCATTTAGTTAGATAATTAGTTTTAGCTAACTTGTATTTTCATTTAATTCGTCATTCACTTTGTGAGGTTAGATAATAGAAAGAAGGTTAATACTAGTACTCACATAGTCCCTGTGGGATACGACACTCGGTACTCCTGTACACTGTACTACTGGAAATGATAGGTGCACTTGCCTAAGTATCCATAGTATAGCGAAAGGGATATCAGACAACATTAAATGTTGTCACTGAAGCTCGGATATGTTCAAGGGATTAGTGACAACATAATATCGTCACTGACTCCTAACCTTTTTTGACAAGAACCAAAGTTGTCACTAAAACTTGCCCTATTTCTTATATATCCAAGTTATTAGTGATGGCCCTTGTCGTCACTAAAACAAAACCTTTTCTGACAACATTAAAGTGTTGTCATTGAAGCTTGGATATTTTCAAGTTAATAGTGACAACTAATATTGTCACTAACTCCTAGCCTTTTTTGACAACAACCAAAGTTGTCACTGAAACTTGACCCTTTTCTTATATGTTCAAGCTATTAGTGACGACCCTTGTCGTCATTGAAACCGAAACCTTTTCTGACAACATTAAAATGTTGTCACTGAAGCTTGGATATTTTCAAGTTAATAGTGACAACTAATATTGTCACTAACTCCTAGCCTTTTTTGACAACAACCAAAGTCGTCACTGAAACTTGACCCTTTTCTTATATGTTCAAGCTATTAGTGACGACCCTTGTCGTCACTGAAACCGAAACCGTTTTTGACAACATTAAAATGTTGTACCTGAAGCTCAGATATGTTCAAGTGATTAGTGACAATGTAACATCGTCATTGAATCCTAGTTTTTTTTGACAAAAACCAAGTTGTCAATGAAACTTGACCCTTTTCTTATATATCCAAGTTATTAGTGACAACTCATGTCGTCACTAAAACGGAACCTTTCTGACAACACTAAAATGTTGTCACGGAAACTTGACCATTTTCTTATATGTTCAAGCTATTAGTGATGACCCTTGTCATCATTGAAACCGAAACCTTTTCTGACAACATTAAAATGTTGTCACTGAAACTTGGATATGTTCAAGTGTAGTAACAACGTAATATCGTCACTGACTCTTAGTATTTTCTGACAACTACCAAAGTTGTCACTAAAAATTGACAACCACCAAATATGTGTATATATGTATATACATATACATAAATGTTCATATGTACACCACGTAATCATGTAGTAAGTATTGAAATGTGATTCAAACCTTCACTGCAAAAAAATGTGTGGTTAATTATATGTCGTACTTGGCAGTATAGGCCTTTTTTTTTTTTGAAAATTTTTTGTGGAATTTTATAAGTACCAAGTGAATTTAGATTTTATAAAACTTTTACTTACTAATAATTTCAATAAATTTTAAGAATTAATGACATTTATTTCTTATTATTATCTAAAATAACTTGACTTCTAACTTGAATGGTTGTTAATTAAAAATAAAAGTAATTTTTATCCAAACAAATAAATATTCACAAAACTTTTAACTCTCATTCTAAAAATTTCAGAGTTAGGAAATAGAAATTTAGTCTGATCCAAATGTGCTAATAACTGGGTTTTCGATATATATTTGTAAGATAGTCTGTTAGTTGGTCTTGTTATACATGTGCATCATATAGCTCATCAGATTCGTTTATTAACCATTAAATTTATTTATTCATTTCTATTTTATGGTTGAATTTTTTATTCATTTTAATCTCTGTTTTAATTTTGTAAAATATTTTAGTTAATCCTTGTTGTAATCATCGAATGCCTCTCACCAGTCATTATGAATTTAGCAAATAAATGAAATTTGACTCTTTTCTTGCCACTACAAAAATATGATCACAAATTTGTGACACTAAATTCTCACATAAAATATATATCGATGTTAATTAAAGCTAAAAATGCTGTACAACAAGTTGAAACTCATATCGTATAACAAAATACTAATCTCTGAAAAAAAAAGTCTGATTGGATTATAATTTTTTTGAGGTCCAAAAATACAAATTGTATTATGAATAAAAAAAATAGTAAAGTAAGTTTTACTTACTAAAAGGAATTTGTAAGGGGAGAGTCAAACATAAGAAGGACTATTCTTGAAATAGCTGTAAACTCTAAATGTGTATGATTTATTTAATATATTACTTAAATGTTTTGGTTCAAAAAAAATAAAATAGTTGTGGCTACTTAAATATTTGACCTAAAAAACTATTTTAATATTTTTATGAGATCTCCCATATAAACTCATTAAAAGCCATGCTTGAAATAATTTTCACCTTAAAATAAGCAAGATTCTTGAAAAATTTTTTCACCAAAAATTTCCCTACCCACTATTTTTTTACCAAAAATCAAAATTCCCTCCTCTTCGGCCTCTTTCCCTTTTGCAAGTCAAAATCAAATACCGAAGTCTTTCTCCCATCCTCCCTTTTTATTCTCTCTTCAAAAGCAATTGGCGACTCCAACCTTTGTGCCTTCCATCGCTGACCACCACAACTTCACTGGCAACTCGGGTCAATTCCACTACCAACTCCAACCTCAATTCCTGTCGACTCCAATACTAAATCTTCCTAATCGAAGAACATCCCGCCCTAATTCCACTACTATCGTCTGCCCTAATTTTCACCTCCTGCTTTGTTCTCTTCCTCAGTCACTCATTCCTGTTTCTCTCTTCTTCTCTTCTTCACAGTCTTTTGGCTGATGATTTTTATAACTAGGGTTCGATGTTATTCCCTCCAGGCATAAGTTTCCAATTTCCCAATCACTGAAACCCTTATGGCTGTCTACAGCTGTGCTAGGGCTTTCTGGCCATTAAAATGCTGTTCTAATCTTGATTTCTTTGGTTGTGTTCCTCTCTAGAGAACCTCCATTTCTAGCGCTACTTGGTTCTTCGACAAGTCAAATCTGTAACTCGGGATTAGTTGGTGTCCCCACCTTCCATAGCGGCAGCAAAGGCCATCAATGCCACGTCCTCTGCCTCTATAGTTGCACCTATAGATAGGTTAGTTTTGTTGCTATTTTTGATATCTAGTACATGGGTTAGTTTTATTGTTATTGTTGGCAGCAAAAAATGTTTTTTTGGTTGAGAGGAAATTTAACTTTCAGATGTCAAATGGATAATATCAATTTGGGATGAATGATGCTTTTGGTCAAGAAAGCTACCCTTTCTTTTGATGTCGTAATTGCACTAGGATTTATTACTATGGCTGTAGCTTCAGGTCCATATGTCCTAATATTGGGTAGACTTTTAGTGGGCTTGGGTGTGGTTGTGGCATCTATTATTACTCCTGTATAGATTGCTGAAGCATCCCTGTTAGAGATAGGAGAAGGCCTTGTGAGTACAAATGTGCTTATGCTTACTAGTGGACAATTTCTTTCCTACCTTGTGAATCTTTCTTTCACTAAGTTCGGTTTTCTTGGCTTTTCTTTTGGGTTTTTTTTAAATTCTTATTTCTTCTTTTACTATCAAAGCTTTCACTTCCAAGTTTATAAAGTTGGTAATAATTGTGTCTGTGTTTTGGCAGACTTGCTGCATTGTGTTTCTATTAATGACTTATGTTTTTAAATGAAACCTGAAACATATATTTTGCACAAGAAAGAACATTTTTTAATCTTTTTAAAATGCAGAGAAAATGAGTTTTTTAGAACTTCTGAAGACTGTTAAATTAGCAGTTTGTTACTTTGAGTAGTAACACAATAAGGTTCAGTGTACAATCTTTTTTTCCTGTTGGAGCTTGCATGTTCAGTTTCTGAAATAATGGAGTTCTAGTTTGTTAAATTTTGATTGGTAAGACTGGAATGCTAGAATTTTATGCCACCTCCTTCCTGATTTGTCAAGCTTGACTTGTACCGAGGATGAATGGCCAAGGATATCTATGCATTTTTGCGAATTACCTTTAGAGATACTGAAACTTTTAATTGTTTTAAATATTAAAGTTGATATAAATTCATGGAGAGGGTGAACTTGTTTGTTATAAGGAACATAGGAATGGGAAAGTTATTGCTTTTTGTGGAGCTAATATTTGAGCATCACAAGTTCATGGTCAGTCCTTAGATTCTAATCCTTTAGGATTAAAGTTAATTAGAAGCTTCCCTTATTCATCAAATTGGATGAAGCAAGTGTCCATGTGGATCTGCCTTTTAAACTTAATTAATCAAATAACGATGACAAAACACTTTTTTCTACTCTCTTCTATTTCTCAGGTTGAGCTGTTCTCAACTATTGTAAGTGAAGCCAGCTATAATTGGAGTGATTGTGTGAGTTTTTAATTGCCTTCTTTTTGGTCCTCGCAATTTTCCCTTTTGCCTTCAATCACTCACCTCAAACCACTCACTCATACACACAAACACAAGTAGAGATGCGCCCAATTATATATAAGTTTTGGTGCGTATTTAATAAATTTGTGTTACACCTGCAACTTTACATCCCCCCCTGACAGAGTATCTAATAAGTACTATCTTGGTCTTGCCCCTTTGGAAGATATGGCTAGTTGAGGATCCTATATCATTGGTGTCCTTTTCTTTCTAACTTTCCTTTTGTTAACGCTCTAAGGTTTAATCATTTTAAAACATGTTTGAGTTAATTAAAGAGTACAAAACAAAAAGAAAAAGATAAAAGAAGTGAGCTGCGGCTGGTTGGAGTGAAAGAAACAAAATCAAGCATGAGGTTGCAAGAGATTGAGTTGTAAGGAAGCAATTTGGTCAAACCCACACCATATCAGCTCCTAAAATATGTTGTCATATATTAAATAAAGTAAACAAAATAAAATGGAAGAGAAAAGAGATGAGGCAGCCGGGTCTTGAGTATGCAAAAGCAAGCAGGAGGTGGAAGCAAGCTGGAGATGGAAAGTAGGCATGACGTGAAAAAAAATATATATCTTGGGGAATTTTCTCAAGCTTCAGTCGGCACGTTTGGGTTGAATTTGTTCAGCTCAAACTGATGCAAATAACAACCATGAAAATGACAATTTGGTGAAGGCCAAGCGGAGGAACTGAGAGGAAGATTGAGAAACTTCAACAAGAGCTGAAGATTTGGACGAAAGCTTCAAGCTTGAGGAGGCAATTCTTGGACAAAACTTGAGACGGTTAGCATTAAGCTAAACTAGAATTATTCTATCAACCACAAACACAAGATTACTTGGTGTTAGTGGTTGAAAACAAAATAGGAACAACTGGAATAAAGAAAAGATTGCAAAGGAGCTGAAGGTAATCTAGGATCAATATCTTTTCTTAGTTTTGTTTACTAGTTAGTTGGATGCATTCTTAAGCTAATAAGAAGACAAATAACAATTAAAAGCCTTGTGTTTACTGATATGGTAGAGGAAATTGAATAGAAATTAATATATACATTGTTAAAGACCTTGAACACAAGTTAAACCCGTATATACAGACAGCCCTATGCAGTATTGCTAAATTGGTCATAACTTGGTGTAAAAGGTATGGAATTGAGTGATTCTTGTTGCGTTAGAAACTAGACTTAAAGGGCTTTCTAACGGTATAAAATTCATACTTTGATTATTTGTAGATTAACATCAGAATACCTAAGAAATTGACTGAAATTTTAAGACTGTGTAACCAAGCTGATAATTTATCAATCTTCGAGCTGATTTTGAATATGCTATGATTGAGACATGAAGTGGTATTCTCCATGGAAATTGTAGTGCTTGAATGGTAGCTTCTTAACCTGTAAGTGTCATGCCCATGTGAGTTTCCTAATGAAAGTTCTAGCCAATTGAATACAGGTACTTGGGCAGGCTAGAAACTTGGTTTTTCTTGAACAAAATTGTCGTTGGATCAAGTTGTAATTAGATTTCAACAAGGTTGAAGGTAGAGACTGGGATTGATGATTTTAAAAACTTTTTGTGGGTTGAATCTAGCTATAGGAGTGAAAAATTTATGATTTATTGTCGAGCCAAGCTTGATAAAAATGGAAAAGAGCAAGCTGTGGTCGAATCACCTCTGAAGCAGGTGTTAAGTGCAACCGTAATTAAATGATTGTAACTTCGTGTAGGAAACTCCAAATTGAGTGATTATTGTTGTGAATAAAACTAGATTCATAGAGCTTTAAAATGGCATAAAGCACAACCTTTATTTTTTTGTAGATTAGTCCCAGAAATTGAGCAAAATGGACTGAAATTTCAATACTGTACAAACAGGTTGTCAAAGAATCAAATTTAGACATGATTTTGAATTTGTTCTTGTTGGAATTTGGGGTAGGTCTCTTCACAAAAGTTTTATCCTTAAAATATAGTTTTCAACCATATCAGCCACAAGTCTAGATTCTTGGTAAATTAAACCCAAAATTTGACAAAACCAAGCTAGAACGCCAATCGTGCGTGACAGGGTTGACAACGGCCTTTCATCTTTTCAGGCAAATTGCAACGGCCTTTGGTCCTCTGGTAATAACAGAGATGACCTCTTTTTACTAGAGAAAGCCATGTTTGATATTGTTAAGCTTTGGAATCCATATGCATATGTGATTTATACTGAAATTTTTGCATTAAATATGTTTGATACATTAGTTTTAAGGAGTTAATGTACTTACAGGCCATGAAGAATTATGTCATCGAACTTGCAAATGAAGTGAGGAAGGTTCTTGCAGTTCTTGGCATTGGCTCAACAGAGAAGAGGTCACTTGGACCTTCCCGTATCCCACAAGTCCCTAGTCCCACCCATCAACTTATGATTGTTGCCAGAAACTGTTGCTATGGATTCTTGAAGTGGAAAATATCATAGAAACAAGACAGCCAAAATTTCTTTTTAACAAAATTGAGTCTCACTTTCTCTTGCAAGAATCTTTTTTAACAACAATTTCCAATGTAGGTGGCATTGCCATTCCATGTGGAACTTTGTAGGCTAATTTGAAGGTTCTCTTTAATTTTGTGATTCATTTCTAGGTGATTTTGGATTAATATTGAAGTCAAATAGTTGTTGAAAAACTTGAAAGAGCTCTAGTTTGACTTATTTCTCTATGTTATAGGAAAGCAATTTCAAATTGGTATGGAAGTTATGTCTATATAGACTTTTTCATGCACCCATGACTTTGACCAAGCTATATGCCCATGTCCTTTCTAGTGTTGTTCAAAGATGAGATTGGTGACCTACATGAGAAAGCATAATCATACTCCTGTATGTTTCATTTCAAACTTACGTGAAAATTAAGCATAAAATATTGTGGTTGGGTTGACCAACGTAGAACTATGTTGGAGATCTTGAAGCTAAAGGCAGATTTTATTTGACTAGCCTTTTGTAGTAAGGATACTGATCTATGTATATATATACTTAAAATTCTACACATCCTGATCTTTGGAACCTTGCCAACCAAGAATTCTAACATAAAAGCATATTGAATAAGCACAATGTTTAACAAGGAACATTAGATAGTTTTAAAGTGAAAAAGTGATGAAATTGGGAATTATTACTTTATTTGCTGACCATTGGACAACTTGCATTTTAATATAGAATATGACATCATTTGATTTTTTTGCATTCTTCTTGTTCCATTTGGAAATTTGAAGTGCACTCCTCAAATATGGAAAAGAGTTCTTCCGTCAAGCCAGGTGGATACTAATTGTGGTACCATAACTTTATTTCTTAATTAGAAGGATCCTTGGCTCCGTCAAGCTAGGTGACTACCAATTGTGGTACCGTAACTTTATTTCTTAATTAGAAGGATCCTTGGCTTGATTGTCTCTAGTTCTATTTATGTAGGAGCCATGTACCGTATGAGCAGTTTAGTGCATCTCTGGCCAACATAAAGGAACTAAATGCACGGAAGAAATCCCGTGAGGTAAATACTACTTCTCATCCTAGTTCCTTTAGCCTTGTTAACTGTACATGACCATTGAACTCCTTGCATTTTATTATTGATCATGACATCTTTCCCTGTCTTCCAAATTAATGGTCTTTTAGTTGAAAATCTTTGCCCGTGGACTTTTTAGAGTGCTCTGTTATATAGAGAAACAAGTACCGAGGTTGTCTTTGAAGCAACCTAGCACGATAGAATGTTAACTAACAAGATCTAAGTATACTACTGCATGCAATAGATTCTCAGTCATAGTTCACATTGCATTTGTATATCTTTCTCCTTGTCTTTCTCTGTCTCTGCATATATCTCCTCATGCATCCACCTCTTTGAAAAGATAACTGTTGTTTGACTAGATTCAGTGGAATTTTGTTCACCAACTTTATTGAGCATTGTTCTTTTCAGAACCATCCATCTCCAGATGATTTCTTATCTTCATTCAATTTCATCTCAAAGTTAGTGGACAATAGTGTACTTGATTATTGTAGTTTAAGATTGTGTGGATCTACTTATAAATTGACCCTTTTTTAAGGATTTCAATTTATGCTGCTACTCCTGGGTTCTAGTTGACCAACTTGTTTTGTGTTCTTAAGTGTCTTTCTAATGAGGTGGAATGCATGAAATAGAACTGAAAAGTCATTTGCATGTCCATAGTTCATGGATTTTGTAAGTAATCAAAGTGCCATATATATATATATGCATATATATAGACTATTAGTATTATTATATGGTAATTAAGTTGGACTATTGTTTCTTTCCCCATGAGAGAATATCTATTTATTTCCTTTTAATAAAAACCCGAGATAGGTATAGGATCAATTCTATGACACATCAAGATTTTTGAAGCATTTAAAAGAATTCCAGAGAGTGCACTGTTTAGCTTACATTTGACGTCTTTGCTTGAATTTGCATATGATACTGTGTTTTGGGATAGTAATAGAGCAATGACTATATGGATACAAACTGATACATTAGGAGCTAACATGATGTAAACCCAGTTTGAAAAATAAATTTCCAAAATATTAAAAGCTTATATTGTTTTGATACCGTTTTCGTTCTTTATTTGTTGAATTTGTTCAATCTTTATTTTATGCTATTAAGTAGTGACATAAATGCTCCTGATCTCCGGCCAGTGACATCAATGCCCATTTAGAAGATGGAAAGTAAATTGGCAAGGTTGGTGCAGGTGACAAAGTTTTAATTGAATGGAAGATTGTTCAGCATGCTAGTTGACAACAAGTGATGTTTAAAGTTGATGTGTATTTTTCTTACATTGGTTGCTGTTGTCAAAATTTAGTTATTGAGATGTTTAGTTTGACTTAATGTTATTTTGTAATGCTACGGAGCGTTTAGGTAGAGTATTACTTTATTGCCTTACAGTTCTGACTTTTTTAGTTTCTTTATATTTTATTTTGTGCATTGAAGGAATGTATTGTAAAGTAACTATATTAAATGATTTTTGTACCTTTTTGAATATTATGTTTGGCAATTGAAAGGATGGCGTTTTTATAAATATTGGTATAGATAATATTGATTTGATTTGTGACATTAGTAAAGTCTTGTTATTGATGGGTTATCATCAGTGACGACTTGTTATATCAGTGATGACAATGGATTGTTAGGTAAATTATCAGTAACGACAAATGTCGTCATTTAAAAATGCATTAGTGATGATAATTGTTTGTCATTGAATATGAAAAGTATTAGTGACAACAAAACTTTGTCATTGAATAGGTAAGATATTAGTGGCAGCAGAAGTCGTCACTAATGAAAGTATCAGTGACAAGAAATATTTGTCATAGAATATTCAACCTAAATTGAAGTGTTAGTGACGACTTAATTTTGTCATTGAATAGTAAGTTCAGTGATAATAAGTATTTGTCATAGAATATTTAGTTGAAGCATTAGTGATGATTTAATGTTGTCATTGAATTGTAAGTTATCTGTGACGATTATAGTTGTCAGTGAATATCGCATTAGTGACAACAAATTTTTGTCAATGAATTAGTCAAACCGATTGAAGCACATTATTAGTAACGACATGGTTTTGTCAAAGAATATGTAATTAATTAGTGACGACCTATGTTGTCACTAATAGTTGAATAAATAGTGACAACTACTTATGCAATTTCTTTGACAACATATAAAGTTGTCGCAAATTCCCTTATCATTAGTGACAACCAATGTTGTCACAAAAAACTATACATTCAGTGATGACTTTATTATTGACACTATTTACATTTAGTGACAGACTTTTACTGACGACTCAGCGACGACATATTTCTTGTCGATAAACACTATTAGTGACGACTTTCATTTTTTAGTGACAACTTCTTGTTGTCACTGATTATGATTTTTCTTGTAGTGCCACTACAGTTCAACGTGAAAACCAATTCATCTCATGATTTACTTATCATCCCTAATGGATTAAAAGTTTGTATCTTTAAATCCATACACTTCCTAAGTGTGATCTCCATAGTCAAGAATAGTCTTTTTAGTGCTACTCGAGTACTTAAGAATATTCTTTGATAACCATCTAGTGACACTCACCAGAATTGCTCCTAACACTTAAAGCTAGGAGACATCGGGTCTCGTACATAGTATAGCATACAAAATAGAACCCATTACAAAAGCATACGGAATCTATTAATGCTATCAATCTCAACAAGTATCAAAGACACATGTCTCTTGAAAGAGTAATCTCCTATCACATAGGTAAAACCCCTCTTCGATTGCACTATGCTAAACTCTTTAACATCTAGCCTATTTACGTGGATCTAGTGAGACCAAGCAATCTTTTGGATTTATCTATATAAATCTTAATTCCCAGATTAGAGATTGCCTCTCCTTTATTAAGAAATTCTTGGACAACCATATCTTTACCTTTAAAGTATGTTGTTTTCATCAACGTTATGTCATCCATATATAGTATCAAGAAAACGACAACACTCCCACTCAACTTTACATTTACACAAAGCATGTCTTTGTTTTCGAGAAAATCAAACTCTTCGATAATCTCATCAAAACAAATGCTCTAACACCTTGACACTTGCAAGAGTCCACAAATGGAACCTTGAAGCTTGCGAACCTTATGACTATCAATGGAAGTGAAGGCCCAAGGGATGTGTCATATACATACCTTTTAATCCCCATTAAGGGATAGAGCCTTTATATCCATTTGTCATAGCCAAAAAAGCAGCTATTGCAAGTAAAATCTTAAATGGATTTAAGCATGGTCAATGGTTGAATGGTTTCTTTCAAAGTCAAGCTTTTGAATTGAATCCTTTTTTCCATTAACCTTGCTTTATAGATAACTGCGTTACCATCCATGTCAATCTTTCTTTCAAAGACCTACTTGCACCCTATGGGTTTTATCCGATTAGGTGACTTGAGCAAGGTCTACACCTTGTTCTTGTACATGGAATCCATTTTGGATTTTATGGCATCTTGCCATGTCAGGAGTCTACAGTAGACAAATCCTCTTCGTGACTAATAGATTTATCATCATATATGACTAGTACATTATTGCTCTTGCTAATGAGAAATTTATATGTCTCATATGTGAGAAATCTATATTTCTCAAGAGTATAATGCACTCTACCAGTCTTTTGAAGATTTTGTGCACTTTGAGCTTCCGTTGCGCCTCATCAACATGTGGCATAAAATCTAGTTCCAACAATTGATCTTTGTCAGCTTGCAGTTCTTGAATCTTTTCAAGTTCTATCATGCTCCCAATGTCTCTTTTAAGAATAAACTATTATTCTAGAAAAAGACATTTTTGAGACAAAAACATTTTTCTCAAGGGAATCATAGAAGTGGTATCTATTGTTTTCACAAGGATACCCCACAAATAAACATTTGTCGGAACATGGTTGAGTGTATAGGAGTTGGCGTCGAAGACAAGAACCCCTAAAATGAGGTTAGGACTTGTAGTATGGCTCATCATAGTTTGCGCCATATCTCATAGGGTACAACTTCTCCTCTTTCACACATCATCAACAATGGTGTGTCAAGTGGAGACCATTGAGAAAGAATCACATTCTTCTTTAATTATTTTGAAACACTTGACATTGAGTATTATGCACATAGAACAAATCTTAGCATTTTAATACTCTTGTCAACTTATTTTTCTTACTTCAATCTTAATGACTTTGAACACTTCAAAAGCCATGGATTTGTATATCATATGATACACAATCATATCCCATATGGTCATCCATGAAAGTGATGAAGTATGATAAACAACCTCTAGCAGAGATCGACATTGGGCCAAAAACATCTATATGTTGAAACCCTATGAAGATCACTAGCATATTCACCTTTTTATAATAAAAGGTGTTATGGTCATCTCTCTAAGTAAATGAGAATTGCATGTCTCAAACGATTCACAATTGAAAGAGTCCAAGTACACAACTATTATGTAATTTAGAAGTGTATTTCTCATTCACATGACCAAGTCTATAATGCCAGAAGGATAGTTGTTTCAAAATATAGAGTTTTTGTCTATGTTTGAGAATGGACTTATCAAGATCTAGGATTTGTAAAACGTTGTTTTAGTGATCTAATACCACAAAGAACACCATTACGTAAAAGAACAGTATATATTCTCTTTTGTAACGGTAAATCTTTTCACATTTAATGTGAATTGATTTCATGTTCTTTTGTAAGTATCACAACATAATAACAATGTTTTAAATTCTAGAACAAGCCCAGTTTGTAAAAAGTGTATAAGTCTCTACAGCTAGTGTAGCAACTCTTGCTCCATTCATCACACGTAATTTGACTTTCTCTTTGCTTATTGTCTACCATACTTTAAGACCTTGCACCTTTTTGCAAATATGGGATCCAAATCCAGTATCTTATACCCAATGGTCTTAATAAGTAGATAAATTTATCTCAAATATAAACATACTTAGAAGTAGAAGCTTCACTAAGCCTCTTTATCTTCTTAGTATTGAAACTAGCCTTACAATTCCCTTTCCAATAGAATTGGAAACATATGCCTTTAGACTTGTCCATTTTTATCACACCTTTAATCTTTGTCATAGCTACATGGGTCTTCTCAAGACCACGTTAGGTTTTACCCTTGACAAACAATAAAGTGCCCCTTTCTTTCTTGATAGACTACTCTTTAGATATCTCATATCTAATGGTCCTAGATTGTGTATCAACAACTCTTTGAGATGCACAATCACAAACAAAAAGATCTATCAATTTACGCTACTTTTATAGTTTAGGAATTATAGATGACATTATGATATATGATACGAATCCTGTGGCTATGATTCCTATCATTCAAGCTTCACCAATGGATATCATTATTCTATGCAAATTGGAGGTTTCAAAGTGTTTAAGGCATGGCAACGGAGCATGGGAGAGGGCTGACTTAGCATCTACTCAAGGGGCCAAAGGCTGGTGGTCGCGTCTAAGGTCGAAAGTACGAGGTAGAATTTTCAAAAGACAAGACCAGAAGCCAGTTGCTAACGTTCTGATGGAGGCCGCACCCCAGGCCGGCCCACGGCCTTCCCTATGGCCTGGATCAGAATGCGTGCCAAGGCCAGAATTGCTTATGACCAAGGCTGCGCCTAAGACTGCCCCGCGGCCTTGCTTGCGGCCTTCGTCCGCAGCTTGAAAATTTTATTGTTTTAATTAGTTTTAGTTTAATTTTTAAGTTTTATTTAATTTAAACTTTCTATGTTTAGTTTTAGGGTTTGTATGCCTATATAAGGCTAACTATCATTGTTTATTTTTAAGTTAATGTTGAATTATGATTTGATCAATGAAAATTGGTTTTCTCCCTTTGAGGGATTTCGTGAGTTCTTGAGATGGGAACTTTTTCCAACTTTTCAAGAGTGATTCTTGTGAGGTTATACCTTGGGTTTTTATCAACAGGTTTGGTAAGGGTCTAGGGTCTCTATTGATTTGGTTTCAATCAACAGGTTTGGTTGGGGTCGAATTATTCATAGGTAAATTGATCCAATTCTGCGGGAGGGTTTGGATTGATTTACACCCTGATCTTCAAGACGGTCCTTTGGGGATGTTCTTGTGACACACGAGAAGGGAGATCAACCCGGATCGTGTCAAGTGGTATCAGAGCTATTGGATCTTGAAAGAAATTCAGGCTTTATTCGTTGTGTTTAACCCACTTGGGTATATCTCTTTCGTTATTAATCCGTTTGGATATATCTTTTGTTAGATTTTTGCGTTTGAGTTGTTTAGTGTTGTTCTTGGTTCAAGATCTGATTTTTCTTGAATCAAAGTTGTAATTTTTTGTTGTTGATCTGAAAAAAAAAAAAAAGAAAAGAAAAAAAAAAGTCACTGTTTACGTACTGTAGCGTCACTGTTCATCGATACTGTTCATCCGGGAAAACACTGTTCACGCGGCGCACTGTTCACACCTAGGGTTACTGTTCATGGAGGGTACTGTTCATACGAGAATTTTTCAGTTTTTGTTTTGTTTGTTTTTGTAGTTGAATTTGTGTGTTTTGTGAGTTGTTTGTGTAGTTAAAAAAAAAAAAAAGGGTTGTTAGATTGAAAAAATTCTTGAGTGGAAAAAGGCATAAAGTGAGATCTTCGTAAAAGCCAAGAATTGAGAGAAAAAAAATCGTCTATTTTTATAGGTTAATGATGTTGAGCTTCGAAGATTTTCAACAGTTTAATTGCGAATTCCAAAGAGGCTTCTATAAAAGCAAAGATAGTTTGGATATCAGAAGATCGACTGATAAGAAAAGCCACTCCAAATCCTCTACAAAGGCGGTTAATAATGAATATAGCTATGAGGGCAGTGCTACAAAGGTGAAGGAGCGGTCTTCGAAGTCCAAATCCTCTAGGAAGCATCATTTTGATTCTTCAATATGGAATGAGATGAAGGTCAATGTGCTACTTTCATAGAAGAGATGCAGAAGGCGGTGGACAAATTGGAATCACACGTCGTTGCTTCAAGGGAAAAGCAAAATCAAGTAGTTAATGAGGAGAAGCATCAATCGACTGTGGAACTTAAAGTTGAAGAATGTCCACAACCCATGGAGGTGCATATGGAGGAGAAGATTGGAGTTGAGGTGTCACCTTTGGAGCGAAATGAAGTTGCAACACCACTTTGGAGGAGCAAAGCCTAGCTGAGCATCCAATGGAGGAACGTGTTGGAGTGGAAGACGAAGCACCCTTGGAGGAGCCATTCGAAGAGCAACCTAGTGTTGAACAATCCTTTGTGATCGTACCTTGTTGCTTATCTACTATGGGCAACGATTCGAGGACGAATCGTTTTGAAGAGGGGGAGTTTGATAATGAATTCTGTGGCCATGATTCCTATCATTCAAGCTTCACCAACGGATATCATCATTCTGTGCAAATTGGAGGTTTCAAAGTGTTTAAGGCATGGCAACGGAGCATGGGAGAGGGCTGACTTAGCATCCACTCAAGGGGCCAAAGGCTGGTGGTCGTGTCTAAGGTCGAAAGTACGAGGTAGAATTTTCAAAGGACAAGACCAGAAGCCAGTTGCTGACGTTCTGATGGAGGCCGCACCCCAGGCCGGCCCGCGGCCTTCCCCACGGCTTGGATCAGAATGCGTGCCAAGGCCAGAATTGCTTCTGACCAAGGCCGCCCTGCAGCCTTGCCCGCGGCCTTCGTCCGCAGCTTGGAATTTTTATTGTTTTAATTAGTTTTAGTTTAATTTTTAAGTTTTATTTAATTTAAAATTTCCATATTTAGTTTTAGGGTTTGTACGCCTATATAAGGCTAACTATCATCGTTTATTATTAAGTTAATGTTGAATTATGATTTGATCAATGAAAATTGGTTTTCTCCCTTTGAGGGATTTCGTGAGTTCTTGAGATGGGAACTTTTTCCAACTTTTCAAGAGTGATTCTTGTGAGGTTATACCTTGGGTTTTTATCAACAGGTTTGGTAAGGGTCTAGGGTCTCTATTGATTTGGTTTCAATCAACAGGTTTGGTTGGGGTCGAATTATTCATAGGTAAATTGATCCAATTCTGCGGGAGGGTTTGGATTGATTTACACCCTGATCTTCAAGACGGTCCTTTGGGGATGTTCCTATGACACACGAGAAGGGAGACCAACCCGGATCGTGTCAATATAAGTAGCAATATCATTATCATCTTTTATGCATCTTGTATGCACATTGTTTCCTAACTATAATTGTCTCTATAGGACAAGTGGAAGTGGGTATCAAGAACATAGCCAATTGTGCTTAAGAACTATTCTCATGTCTTGCACTAGTCCAAGAAAATCGTATATAAATGGAAATATAGGGTGATAAGTGTGTTCATGTGTACATTCATTCTATGACAAGTGAAAAGATAGTACAAGTATTTGTTTCATGTTATAATTGCAAACCAAAAATGTGGGCTTTGAATTTATTTAGTTTGCTCCCGCTATTTTACTTCAAATCAATAACCCTCAGAATATTGATTCGGGAATCCATTGGAGATTCCTAGTGGGCTAGGATCCCATCTAATTAACTTTGAGCTTGACGGTCGGCCAACAACCCAAAGCTAACTTTGATTAGGTAGGTAACTTTTACCAATCACAACTCTTGTGACACCTAGATAGTTGGGTATCAACTCTTGATATTCACATCTTATGTGTTACCCAACATTGACTCAAAATGCCATAACCTTGACGGTCGGCCAACAAGTTATGCATTTTTGTTAAGTCGGACCCATTATTAAGAGATCACATCTCATAACAAAAACATATTCCAAATAAGGTGACCTTGACGGTCGGCCAACAAGTCAACACTTAATAGGAACTCTTCGTTTTTTGTTATAATAATGGAAGGCAACTCATATATTGACTTAATATCGCCTCAAAAATAATAACCTTGACGGAGGCCAATAAGTTATGTATTTTTATTAAGTCAGACCCATTATTTCGAGATCATATCTCATAGTAAAAAAAAAATGCTCTAGATAAGGTGACCTTAACGGTGGGCCAACAAGTCAACACTTAATAAGAACTATGATTTTTACTAGTAATAATGGAAGGCAAGTGACTTAATATTTTATTTGAGGGATTTTATTTTAATTATACATTATAAAGTCTCATCATAGCATGTAATTTAAAATATATCGACATATAAAATAAAAACATGCATAGAAAACCATGGATGATTATGGACGTTACTAAGATATTTTCCTCGAGCCTTAAGGAAAATATATGGTCAAATTCTTAAGGGACGTGATCAACTCCTTGGTGCGTTCCTTGGGAGGTCTCCAACTCTTGATGAGCCTCCATGGTTGCTTCTTAGTTCCATCTCCATCTTCTTTGTATATTACACTTGTAATTCTAATCTAAACAATTTAGAAAATTAAAACCTAACTCTAACCTACACAATGTACATTACATGTATTGATTAAGAAATCTCGAGATATATTCGAGGGGAGTTAGGTGAGAAGAGAATTTCATTAGAAAATAGAGAAGGCAGGACACGCAAGTCCTATTTTAAAAAAAACCAATACAAGCCAACCATCAAAATAATCAAAATTTAACCATTCAATCACATTGGTCGTAGTCCATAATCATCCACCATGTCATCCTATTATTTAACAATTAAATAATTAATTTATTTAATTCTAGTCATAAATCACATGGTCTAATCAAATTAGATTAATATCCTTAGATTATTTGTCTAAAAAATGCTAAAGAAGGTTTATGGTTTCCAAAATTGTGTTTCCAAATTTTAACACTTAAAAATTGGGAAGAGTTTTTCTAAAATCAACTTCCAAATTTTAACAATTAAAATTAGAAAGAGTTTTTCACAAAAATTTACACAAAAACACATTTTTTCAAAAAATCAAAATTTTCTCGCTAGGGTTCTGCCTTGAGCTGTGGGTGTGAGCCGTGGGTACATTACCCGCGGCTCGTGCCCATGGCTCGCGAACAGACTTGAGCTGTGGATGCCAGACGTGGGTAAATCACCCATGGCTCATGAGCCGCGGGTTGAGCCGCGAGCAAAGTGCCCACGGCTCAGACTTTGAAAAATACGATCTCTTAGCTGTGGGTTCAGCTGCGGGTAAACACCCACGGCTGGCCTTCTACAACTTGCAAAAAACAATTTTTCTTGATGTTTTTCAAAACTCTTTTGAACCAACACATGTTAAAACCCTTTTTCTCACTTAAAATTAGTCTAGAAACCATAAATACAACCTTAAGAACTCATCTTAATTATTTAAAACACTTATAAACAATTAAGAACTTATCGTAAAAATCAAACTCTTGCTTTTTCTAAAACAATTTTGAGACAAAATTCATCAAGAACAAACCATCCATATTTATGACAATTAAATAAATAAAAATCATATAGATATAATCAAAGTAGGCTCTGATACCACTGTGAGGTAATAAGGGGAGTAACGCAGCAGAAAATTTAAAAATTTATTACCTTAGCCAAGAATCTCTTTGATGTAATCTATACGATTAAAGGGTGTTTAGCACAAATACCTCAAGCATAGAAGGTTTCTATGCTTCAAAGGGCAAGATCCTATTCGATGAAGGTGTTGATCTACCATGAAAAAGCCCTCCAAGTGTAGAGCCTCCAACGGTATCCACACGAACATGATCTTTAGGAACCTTTGGGCTTGCTTGCCTTGCCTTTTGAGTGCTGGCTCCCTTGAATGATTCATGAAGAACACAAGAAGAAGAAAGAAACCCTAACTGTTAGGAAGAAGAGAGGTGGCATTTTTCTTGGGAAGAGAAACGCCTCTCATGCTCTCAATTTTTCTCTCTCTGGATTTTGTGTTGTGTTTCATCAATCTTCCAAGAGTCAAGGCATGGCTTATTTATAGATGTAGTATCCTAGTTTTTAAGGAAACAAGAGCAATTGGAAATCAAGAAGGTTTAGGAAGCTTGCCTTAAGCTAATCCTATTCCTTTAGGAAACCTATTCCTAAAGGAAACCAAATAGCTTCTTAATTCCTTTTAGGAAACTAATTTCCATCAAGACTTAGAATATTTATAAATAAGTCATTTAAGTTAATTTATCACACAAATTAACCCCATAAGTATCATATACTTATCTTAATAACAATTTAACCCAAAAACCATGTTCTTATTGTGTGTGACCATTAGGTTCCATTCACGTTGGCAATAAGTACAAATTATAACTATTAATTAATTAATTAAGAGCTAGATAAATTAACACTTTAATTTATCATTAATTCACTAATTAATTAATTTACACTTATAGATCATGAGTGGCGTCTAGCAATGCATCATGACCACCCAAGTGAATAGGAAAGTCATATGGTAGACTATACCTATCAATGACAATGTTACCGTGTAATTAAAATCCTTTCACCACACTACATCCCAATTAGTCTAAGAGTGTAGTGCGCACTCTTTAAATGACTAATTAATGATTTCTTGTTTCCGAAATATAACTTTCCATAAAAGTATAACCTTGAAACTCTTTCAAGTCATATTTTCACTTTTGCGGAAAAGATTCTTTAAGTCATATTTCAACAAGTGCCAATCCGGGATATACTCTCCTATAATAAGGAGTGGTGAATCCTATATCAATTACTCACTATGCTTCCATGCTTCATACTATACTCAATCTCTATCCTATGGGCTACTCTTTTACAAGCACCGAGCAATAGAGTCAAAGCATAGCAATCCACACTCAAGATACCATGGTAATCTCAAGTCTAAGGATCACTTACACCATTGCCATTAAGAGTATAATTCATTAGCACTATGAATAGTAACTCTTGGCGGATGAATCCAATGAACTTGTTCTCTACCAAGCATCCACATACCAACTTAGGTGTCACACGCCATAGTTGACGAGATCAACTACTACTTACCACAAGTAGAGGCAAAGTATGTGCTAGTCTTCCCATATTAATGATGTCCAATCTCATTAATATTACGACTATGGATATTTAAGAATATAACTTAATATGTAATAAGAGTCTCATCGTTGTAACTCTTACAATCTCTTACACACAGTTAATATTCTATGGACTTTATCAAATAAACAAGTAATATTAATAACAAGTATTAAATAACAATGTAAATGCCACATATATAAGTATAACACGAAATAAGCGTAATAAAAATCTCGAAAACCAACTTGGTTTTACGGCATACACTAACACAGTCGAGGTGAGGCATCACGGGCATCACAGGCGGCCGATGTGGCCCCGACCCAGCATGAGCATCGTAGACGACCGATTGTTCGTTACCGTGAGGGACCGGGACATCCCTACCGCACATTTTCCTTGGCTCGCTGAGTACGACCAGCATGTGGGTGCTGGAGGACGTACTCCTACCCCGATCATGTTGTACTCTCGTTGATTGAGGATAGTAGACAGGCTGCACGCGAGGGTGAGAATCCAACTCTCGTTGATTGAGGATAGCAGTAGATCCCTCAAAAGTGGAAGCCGTGGTTAATTGGAAACGACCTGAGAATCCAACTGAAGTCCGTAGTTTCTTGGGTTTAGCTGGCTATTATCGGAGATTTATTCAAGATTTTTCAAAGATAGCCACACCACTAACTACTTTAACTCAGAAGAATGCTAAGTTTAATTGGGATGGACGGTGTGAGCAAAGTTTCAATGAGCTTAAGAAGCGATTAACATCAGCTCCAGTATTAGCGTTGCCAAGTGGAAAGGAGACTTTTAGTGTGTACACGGATGCTTCACGGGAAGGTCTGGGATGTGTGTTAATGCAAGGGAAACAAATAATTGCCTACGCTTCCCGTAAGTTGAAACCTCACGAAAGGAATTATCCCACACATGATTTGGAGTTAGCAGCCGTTGTATTTGCACTCAAGAAATGGAGACATTATTTGTATGGAGTCACTTTTGAGGTATATACTGATCATAAGAGCTTGAAGTATTTATTTTCTCAAAAGGAGCTGAATTTACGACAGCGCAGATGGGTGGAGTTATTGGAGGATTATGACTATACTATAAATTATCATCTGGGCTTTGTCGCAGACGTTCTAAGTAGAAAGGTGCAAGTGGCTAGTTTGGCCATCCATGAGTGGAGATTGTTAGAGCAAGTTAGTGAGAGCAATCCACGGATAGTTAGCTCAAAGGTGATATGTGAAAATATAAGTGTTCAATCTGAATTGTTGAGGCAAATTAAAGAAGCTCAAGGTAGAGATCCTACGTTACAAAAGCGGATAGAGAAAGCCAAAGCAGGGATCTTACCTGAATATAATGTGGGACCGGAGGGATTGTTGAGATTTCGACACCGAATCTTTATACCCAAGGATGAAGAATTGAAGAGAATGATTTTGGATGAAGCTCACTGTTCCAGATACACTGTGCACCCAGGCAGTACAAAGATGTACCAAGACCTAAATAAACTCTATTGTTGGGATAATATGAAGAGGGAAATAGCACAGTATGTTCAAACTTGCCCTACATGTTAGCAGGTAAAAGCCGAACACCAGAGACCGTCAAGGCTGTTACAACCCTTGAAAATCCCGGAGTAGAAGTGGGAACTTATTACCATGGATTTTGTATCTGGTTTACCAAGAACCCAGAGAGGGCATGATGCGATTTGGGTGATTGTTGATTGACTGACCAAATCTGCCCATTTTCTATGCATGAATATGACTTATCCTTTGGAGAAACTTGCCCGAATGTTTATTGATGAGGTGGTTAGGCTTCATGGAATTCCAGTCAGCATTGTCTCGAATAGGGATCCTCAGTTTACTTCTCGACTCTGGAAACAAATGCACGAAGCTTTGGGGACAAAATTGAACTTCAGCAAGGCTTATCATCCCCAAACTGACGGACAATCTGAACGAGTGATCCAGATTTTGGAGGATATGCTATGGGCAAGCGTGATAGATTTCGGTAGTAGTTGGGATCAACACGTGACTTTGATAGAGTTCGCCTACAATAACAGCTATCAAGCCTCTATCTAGATGGCTCCATTCGAGGCATTGTATGGGAGAAGATGCAGAACACCTGGCTATTGGGATGAAATGGGAGAACGGAAAGCATTAGGTCCAGAAAAGGTACCGTGGATAGAAGAAGCCTATGAGAAGGTCAAGTTGATTCAGCAACGAATCCAAACTGCACAGAACCGACATAAGAGTTATGCTGACCATCGAAGGAAGGAGTTGGAGTTTGAAGCAGGAGATAAAGTGTTTCTCAAAATCTCTCCATTTAAAGGAGGTATTAAATTTGGGAAAAGAAAGAAATTTCAACTAAGATATGTGGGACCATTTAAAATCATTAAGCGTGTTGGTAACATTGCCTACCAATTGGAATTACCGTCACAGTTGGCCAAATTGCACAATGTTTTCCATGTGTCTGTCTGGAAAAAATACCACCCGGACCCATGACATTACTTCAACCAGGTGAAATTGAATTTGACGAGACGTTAGCCTATGAAGAGCAGCTAGTTCGAATCCTAGATTGAAAAGTGAAAGAGCTGAGAAATAGACAAATACCACTTGTCAAAATTCTCTGGAAGCATCATAATCTCGAAGAAGCCACTTGGGAAACAGAGGAAGAGATGCGGCGAAGTTATCCCCGACTATTCGAAAATCCAGGTAGAATTTCGAGGACGAAATTCTTTTAAAGGAGGGAGGATGTAACACCCTAGAAATTCATGCAAAACCATTTATTTTATATTATGTCCATTAGAAAAAAAAAAAGGGCCGAAATTGTTCAAGAAGAAATAAGGAAATGATTTTCTATTTTTTACTAGCGTGTTGTACTATTTCTCTTAGGAGTTGTACCTATAAGTCTTGCAAGATTAATCATAGGATAAATGACAAAAATCTCTTCTAATTACCATTAGCCAAGTGGAGTCTACAATGGCAAGAAAGTCAATCTCTACTCTTGCCTTTGTCTTGCTTTGATTGGTCCAAGTTTTGCCCAATTCCTTCTCTATTTCTTTTTCTTCACTTAGTTATTTTTTCCTCTCTTTTCTTTCACTTCTTGGCCGGTTCTTCTCTTCTATCTTTTCTCTTCATTTGCTTCATTTTCTTAGAGCTTTTTACTTCCATTTGATCACTTTTCATCCATAGAAAGTGAGTTAATCTCCCTCCTAAGTAAAGATCCTGCCTTATTAAAGGTATTCCCCAAGAACTTCTCTTCTTATTTCAAGTATAAAATTGTAGTTTTGTAGCTTTTAAACCATGTCTCTATTGTTAAGTAGGATTTATTTAAGCCATGAAATATGAAATTTTATTCCATGAATATGAGGTTTATGGACTTGTATGACTTGTAGATAGTGGTTTAAACTTGAAATGACATGAATTAAAGATGATTTGGTTGAAGAACTTTGGAGTAGTTTATGTGTTTTTGTGATAAATTTGGGTGCAATCGAAGTGATTTTGATGTGAAATTGGTTGAACTATGTGAGATTGGGTTGTTTGGCTATTTTCCTTGCAAGTTAAAAATTTTAGGTTAGTCCAATTATAGAGAAAATGCTGCTGAAATTTTGATAAAACCTAAGAAATAAAAGTGAATAGGCTATGATTTAAAGCTTTATAAGATGTAATTTAGTGATTAGAACGTGCAAAAATTTTCGTAGATTAGCTATTAGTGAATTGAACCTTTCCGAGCAAAACCCTAGAAAGTTAGAAAACCCTAATTTCAAAAACCCTAAACCATAGGGTAAAACCCTAAACTCCAAAACCCTAGAAAGACTTGGGGTATTTCTCGAATTTTCTTATTAAATTTCTTAGATTTTAGTTAGGTTTTTATATGACTATTCTCTCTTGAATTTCAGGATCCGGAAGGGAGACCCAACCTTATCGCGAGATATTTTCTTAGGTTTCAAGTGAGTGTTCTTATGTGTGCATGATGCATGAAATGCCATGTTAAACTTGACATTATTATTTGATGAAATGTGTTACTTGAGGAAAGTTGTGTACTTTATCGCATCAATTCCGCAATGTGTTATATGCTTTCACTATTAAATGTGTTATTTGTGCTTGCAACTTCCGTGACTAACTTCACCGTTACTTCACGGTTAGTCAACTCGGTCGTGCTTGGGAGGTCATAAGGTGCTGGGTGTTTTAGGGCTTGTTGTTCTTTCCCCAAATGAGTTGAATTCCTCAAAGAGGCCAACTCCGGATTAAACTTTCTTGCTTGTTGGCCCTTCCAAGGTTGAGATTACTCCCTGGATGTGGTAGCCTGTATGGAGGTTACAAGGTGAATGGTGGTTAGGGTACTTGCTTGTTTATACTGGTATATTCCTTGGCGAGGACCTGAGCTATTATCTCGGTCCGAACGTCTTGGTTAAATGTTTAGTGCTTGCTACTTCTGCGGTTGAACTTACTCCCGTATTTAAGCCCCGTATCTGCCATTAACTACTTGTTAATTAACTTGTTCATATATTGTTTATTTAACTTGTCAAATATTTTTATTGAATAAAATTATATTTTACTGGTATGGTTGCATGACTTGAGCACTCACTGGGCTATTATAGCTCATCCCGTTTATTTGTTTTCTTTAACCAGGTTTCCCAAAATACTAAAGCTGGAAAAGCTGATTTTGGACCTAGTAAATGTTTGTTTAATGTATTTTGATAGCCTAAATGTAGCCTTTTATTGTAAATATTATTTATATTTTGGGATGTAAAAACTCTTGTGATATTTATACTTTCAAGTGAATTTTATGAATGTATTTCTTTATGAATACATTTTAGTTTGGGTTAAATACGCTTGGATGTTTGAGCGAGTGCGTGATTCGAGTCCTGGTGAGAGTTAGGTAGGCAGTCCGCTAAGCCCTTTGGTGCGCCTCTGGGTAAGGTGGGGCTGTCACAGTATCCCATATTTATGTACGTGGCATCACAATATTATTCAGAGAAATTCGGTTCGTTGAATCTCTGTGGAAACATGGATATACAAGTCAAAGGAAATTTGGTGACATGGCATAAGAATGCGATTCAAAAGAAATTGATTGTTGAATGTAGCATGGCACCTGATTGAGTCAAAAGAAAATTAATCATTGAGTGTGCATGCATACAGTCATCCCTTAGGACATGCCAAGTCAATAGCAATATGCACCAAAACAATCGAGACATCAATGATTGATTTTCCAAATAAGTCGTTTGAAGGAATTTAAAGTTTTAAAAAGTCCAATCTAATGCCTCCTTGTGTGGTCCATGTTAAACCAGATTGTCCACCAATGCAACACATGAAAATACGAGGCTGGACAACACTAATTGCATGCCATTCTTTAAGAAAAAAATCAGCATATTGCCATTAAAAAAAAAATTCTTTTATAGATGGCATCATCAAAATTTCGGCAACAAATAAATTTGGAGGAAGCCCAATTTTCAACAACAATTGACAAACGTCTTCAACAACATTCATGCCAATGAGTAAGCTATATTGCAGTGAAGATTAAGCTAAAAAAAAAATCTGTCAACAGTTATGCAGAATGTTACCTGCAAAAGAAGTGTAGCAAGACGATTTGTGTTGAAGTTGATTTCTCTACCAATTTGCAATGTAATTTCGTTAGCTTCAATGTGGGGAAATTTATGCTCAAAATTCTGTTTAAATAATGGATATGAGGCGGTGAAAGGGGTAGCATTCTATTGTTTTAGGAAGCTAAAAGAATTTGGCAATTTCTCTCCTCCATTTGCACCGAAGCTAAGTTTTTCGGAAAGTTACAAATTCTGGATTTTCCTATTCTGAAATAGGTACCAATGACTCCAGAAGAATGAAAGCAGATTCAGATTTTGGTCGTGTGAGCTTAGCAACTTTCACGTGGAAGGCAATTAAGAAGTTTCCTAAGTGGTTGATTTCCGAATATGTTCGTTTGGAGTTTGTGGGCTGGAAGTATGACTTCATCTAATTCCTCTTCGGGCTTTTGGTATAAACGGATTTTGGAAAGTTTCGAAAATATGGTGCATTGCACATTCATGAGTTAAAAAAAAAATTCAGTTGCAAATTAGCTAGTTAATCTTTTGGAAGTGACTGGTGGCCTTTATGTTCCGTGTTACTAAATGGACTGTGAAATCGATTGCGAAGTTGAATTATTTGTTTCAAACTTCAAGCCTCGTCTCCGGTAATTGTTGACCAATACTCTATCGAGCCTTGAAGTGGGGGCATTTGTAGACGATGAAATTTTATTTTTAATTTAATTAATCGAGATTAAACAAATTAAATTTATCTTGATTAAATTAAATTAAATTTAAATTATTTTATGAGTTCATTTATGTTTGGGCTTATAAATTAGACATTTGGCATATGGGTCTCAAGTTAAATTTTAATGTCCTCAAATTCGTTTATGTTTGGACTTACAAGTTGGACCATTGATACATGGGTCTCAAGTTCGATTATAATGTCCATTAAATTAAAGTGGATTAATTTTATTAATTCACATTGGACTCTCTGGGCTGACCCATTTATTAAAGTCAACTTTAAATGGGTTTCTTAAGTCACAAGCAGCCAAAGTTGGTGGAGAATTCTAGAGAGTTTCCTTTGAAGCCAATCAAACCCTAATTTTGGCTATAAATAAGAGCTCTCCCTCCCAAGTCAAGTTATATGACAAATTCTCCAAAAGCTTAGCGAAAGCTCTACCAAATTCCTTAGAGATTTCTCTCCCTCAAGTTTCTCAAGCCCAAGTCCAAATACAAATCAATTTCTCAATTCCAAGTTCAAATTCAACCAAGTTTCTGTGTTCATGTTGGAGACTTGAAGATCCAAGATTCAAGTGTTCGAGATGACGAAATCAAATCCATCATTTCCTATGGAGACTCTAATTTTAATTCAAGAACAAGCCTTTTGGGCCCTTGAATTAATCTAGAGATTGTAACTTTTAACTTCGAATTAATAAATTTAATTTGTACAATTTTTCTTGTCTTTTATTCACAGGCACGAAATTTGTGTGTACAATAGGAACATCCTCAAAGGACTGTCTTGAACAATTAGGCAATAATCTAATCCAAACCCTCCTGCAAATTGGGATCAAACTATCAGAGAATAAAAACCCTTATCGAATCGCTCGACCCCAATCCAACCGTGGATTGAAACGTATGAATCTAACAAGAAGAAAACCAAAACCCTAGTCACACCTAATGATTAGAACTTAGGGTATAAGGACAACCCTCAAGAATCACTCTTGAAAGTTAGGGACAGTTCTCATCACCAAGAACTACCAAACTCTCATACAGAGAGAAAAATAAATTTTATTGATTCTCACATCATAATTAAACATAACATTTTTTGAATGACAACAGTAATTAGCCTTATATAGGCACAACTAACCATAAAACTACTATGGAAAGTCTAAATTAACTATAACTAAAAACTAAGAAAACAATAAAATTGTAAATTTTCTGATCTAGGCTACTGGTAAGGCCGTGGCACAGCCTAAGCCACAGCTTCTGTCAAAATCAAAAGTCTTCAATGGCAAACTTGGAGAACCAAGGCATGAGGAAGGCTGCGAGACAGCTTGGGTCGTAGTCTCCATCAGAATGTCTATGATTGGCTTCTGGTCTTGTTCGTGAAAAATCCGTCCTTGCATCTTGGACCTAAAATGTGACCACCAGTCTTTGGCCCCTTGAATGGATGCTAAATGGTGAACCTCCAATGCCCAAATATCATGTTTTGAGTACCTTGAGACCTCCAAATAACCCAAGTTGATGAAATCCGTTGGTGAAGCTTCTAAGAATGAGACAGCGCAACCACGCACATATCATTCATGGATTGCATGGATTAAGGAGCCAAAAAGTGTAATTTCTTATTTATTTATTTTTTAATTATCTATGTAAAATATGTGACATGAATAGATTTATATGATTAGGAATTGCATGTGACGATTAGAAAGTTGGGTACCATGCTATAATGATCATGTATGTTATATACATATATATATATATAATAAACGACTTGGATAGTTTAAGACAATGTCCTTTGGTTATTGCCTGTAGTTATACTTGAAAATTTAGTTTAGATCTTTTCTTTAAAAAAAAAAAAAAAAAGGCGAACTTACTTTGCTTCATATCCTATTTTGGTCAAACAAAAATTCATGTCTTTTCAGATTGAAATTTTACTCCTAAAAAAACTGCAACTTTTCATCTTTTCTCATTAAAAAATTCTTCTACAAAATCTAAAGTTGATGACGTGGTGTCGATTAGATATAGTAAATTTAAACAAATACACACAAATCAAGTAGTAAAACCTAATCTCCCAACTATATTGCAAGTGCACGGGTCGATTGTAGTACTTGGAGTATTAGGTGTCGAATCCCATGAAGAATCAAATATGTTGCAACTACTAAGTTTTTGCAACTACTAGTGAAACAACTAAAAGTTCAACTTCAAAACAAGAATTCATAACAACAAAGGAAAGTAAAAGAGAAAGAGTTAAGAATTGCTCAACCAAAGTTGGATAAGCTTTTTTTCTTATTCACCTTTAGAAGTTGAACTTACAAAAGCTCTTTTACAATGTTCCTCACTATTCTACTAGTGGATGAAAAGAATTCTACTAATTCTCTACCAAGTTCAATGTAAAACTAAAGCTAACAACTATTTCTTCTATCAAAAACTAATTACAAATGACTTCTGTTTATAGATAAATGCTATTCAAGTCATTTTTCAACTTGCACGAGCATTTAATACATGGAAATGATGAAAATTTGCTTTGAGATTCCAAAATGGCATAAAAGTCTTCATTTATGTTTTCAATGAAATCTGCAGCTTGAAAAACCTTATCTTCATCTGAAAAAGCCTGCAAAAACAACTAGAAGGAGATGCAAGTTGAAGCCCTAGAAAACTCTAGCCAACATTGATTCGTGGGTCAGCAACTTGCAAAGTACTCCCATATGGCCCCACTTGATTTTCTGATTTTGTTGATATGGCATCCATGCATGCAGATCTTTTTCACATCTTTTTACATATTTTTGATATAGAATTAGATCTTCCAAATATTTTTGCACAATGATTTCTTCAATTGTTCTTCAAGTTGTTCATCAAAGCTTAGCCCTTTGGACCAACTTTGAATTTGATTCTCCTTGACTCCAATTGATACAAAATGTGTTTAGGTATGATGAACCTACAAATATGTACAAGAATTGTGCATTAATTTTCTCAAAATATAGATTTGGAATAAAAACCCTAATCCTATATAAAGTTGGAAAGTGAGTCATTTGTAATCAAAATTACTATAATTCTACTAAATTAATGCCTAAAACATATAATAAGACATATAATAATATTGGTCAATTTATTACTTATTAGTTGACCATATTTTTGCGTTTAAGAATAATAGATTGTTTTAGGAATTTTGAATGGTTCAATATCTCAATGCCTTTTGATCTTATGGGAAGGTGTTATTGTTGCTCTTATGGCAAGGTGTTATTGTTGCTTTTATATTATTGATGATATTATAAGAATGTGATGAAAATGTAATTTTCATTATTGCGTCTAGCGAGAAATGCTCCCATTTTATTGAAGACCATTTGTTGTGGAAGCAAGACTCCCATTTTTATGACCGCATTTCACTACCTTACCAATTCTTTCCAAAAGAAGGAGTAGGCCTTTTCAAATATGAGTTTTTCTTCAAATTTGTGTCGCTCCTAGTTTGTGTTTTGAAGGCAATTTAAAAATGAGCTTTCTTTTTATTTCCAAATAAGCTTTTGGAAAATGCTTATATTTAGGGAGATGATGGATGCGAAATCATGAACGGCACCAAGGATTCTTGAAAATCAGGTATGCAACTTGTTGAACGCAAGACCAACGATGGTTCATGAGCCAAAGTACCCTTGCTATTGAGTTGTTTGCCTTGAATTAGACTCCTCTTCGATGAAAACAACCCTGTAGGAGCAAATTAGATCTCAACCCAATTATTTTGGGAAGCAACCTAGAAGATGACACTAAGAGACCTTGGTCAAAACAAAAAATAATAAACCTAAGCTAGTTAGATGGTCGCCATGGAATCATTCTAATAAGACCAAAAGTTGGTTCTAATCCAAGAACCCAAGACAAAGCTCTATAAAAGAGAAAACTCAATTTATTAATCACAAAAATCTTAAAAATTCATATGAATAGTAACATGCCTATTTATAGTTTTGAAATTGTGAAGAATAATTTAAGAATAATCTAGAAAACCTAAGCAAAGTAAACTACTAAAAATTCAAACTTGACATATATAGAATACCTAACAAATACTAATTGGAAACTAAACAAAAGCTAAATTTCCAAAAACAATTAAAGAACAATCTGCCACCCATATGGGCCTTGGGTTGGTTGCCCCTTCAGGATGGCTTCCAAGTTGGATTTTGGATGTGATCTCTCCTTGAAAACAAATTTGATCCATAACAAAAAGATGAGCCAGCATATGTACACCTTCTTGGACTTAAAGCCTTCTTTGTGTGCATACTTAGCCCAAAACTAGTAAGCCAACTCTTGATCCATCCATGACCCATCTTCAAGAATTAAAAACATGCTTGATCTTTCATGACTACCTTGGGCCATCTCAAGATATGTGATTGGACCTAAAATCGATGAACCAGACATAATGACAAAAATCCACGCTTTCCACTCCCTTGCACATGTGAACATGCTTAAAAAGAACTCTAAACCCCTCATGGTCAACATTAGCAGCTTCAATGGAGTTAACTTTGTTGAAGAAATCACACTTGAAAACTCGAGCAAAGCATGAATCATTGCATCTCTCAAAATTAGCAAGCAAGACATGTGATGATGGACCTTTATTCCTATCAGGAAAGAAGTTTGACAAGAGAAAATTTTACCTATTTTAGTGTATGTATTATTATATGTTTTTAATGTGTTTTAGCATTTTTAGCCAAAATTTGACTCAATTTGATTAAGTTTCTTCCATTTGAAGAATTTTTCAAAAATTAGGGTTTTTACTTGATTTTTATGGTTTTGAAGCAAAATTTATATTTTGAGCAAATTAAAGCACAATATTTGTATGATCTTTTTGGTTTTATACATTCAATCATAATTTGGATCAATTGGAGTAAAGTCATACCATTCTTAGTGGATTCAAAGATGATTGGATTTGGAAATTCAATATAACAACTTTTACATTCAAACTTGGAGGATTGTTTTGCTCAACATTTGGGAAACTCTCATCAACAAATTCACCATAGAATTAAAGGATCAAATTACAAAATGGTCTCAAGGGAACAAGAGGCATAACATGCAAAAGAGAAGTGCAAAGAAGCAATGGAAGTGAAGAATTGGAGAAAACTAGGCATCGGTAAAAATGATACGTTTCGGTGTTTTGGCAATAATTTGAGCTAAAAATATTAGATTGAGATGATTCTTGTGGCATTTTAAATCTAAGAGGATACTCTACAATTCTTATAAAGGCATCAAGATTCATTTCTCACATCTTCATAGCCAAAAATCCAAATTACTGAAGAACAAAGCTCTCCCAACCATGTCTCAGTATTTTGGCCATATCTTTCCATCCAGAACTCCAAATGGCCTGATTTTTGTGATTTTAGAAATACAATTCAAAGACATACAACTTTCATGTTTTAAGAAAAAACTGATTTTGCCTTCTTTTGGGAGCAATACGCAGACAACCAGCCGAGTATCGCCATGCGTGTATCATACATGTTAGCCAGAAAATGACACTTTCAACTTGCAGCTTATCTTCCAGCCCCTTTTGATGACTTTTTTAAGATTCTTTGCACCTGCACCACCCAAGGAAACATTGCCAAACTTTTTGAAGATTCTTTGCACCTACACCACCAAAGGAAACATTGCAAAATTCAAGGAAAATCTTGTGATTTCAAGACAACTTTTCATGCAATTTGCCATGCAACTTGGTGAGATGATTAGGGTGAATTTGTCTATAAATAGGGAGCTCTTGCAAGACATTTAGGACATGTCTTGAAGGGAGGAACACTCCCAAAGTAGTTAGTTTACTAGTTTTCTTTGTAGTTTTATAGGAAATTTTAATACTTGTAAGAAAACTCTTGGAGAATTTACTTGTACTACATCATATTCAAGGAAGAAATGAAGGATTGGAGCCATTAAAATGAGAATTTCTATCTCTTTCTCTTTATTTTCTTGCTTTTTGTGAATTACTTTAATGAATTTTTGTACTTTCAAGTTTTGAATTCCTTGCTTAACTGAATACTTGTCTTAGGGTAAGATGAAGCTAATTATATGATTTGAATGTTATTATACTTGCTATAACTTGTATTTTCTTGTTCATCTATCAAGGTTTAATATTTGTAGTAGCTTGATCAACTATTGCAAATCATTTAGATGTTATTTGACATTAAGAAATGCTTATAACATTGAAAAATGGTAGATGAAGCCTATGTTGTACACACATGCAAATAGTGGCATAGGTAGGTGGATTGAGGTTGTTTAATACCACAATTCATGCATTTCACAAGGTTTCATCATGGAAATATTTGAACTCTATCAATTCATTGTGAAAACATGTCTTGATTTAATATGGAATTACAATCCTAAGCAAGACAAGATTAATGTAGCAAGGTGTTAATTTATTCAATCGTATTAACAACAATTAGTGGATTCTCAACCCTATTACTTGTGTTCGTGAATTTCTCCCATTTGTTTTATTTCAAGTATACGAATTTTCTTAGCCTTGCATACCATATGTTTGATAATTTGTCCAGATAATAGAGTAAGTTAATAGCTTGGATACTTGCTAAGTCTTGTTTCCTCGTGAGATTGACCCTAATACTCCCCCTACTACAATTGACCCGTGCACTTGCGGAAAGGGATATTAGGTTATAAATTTTATTACTTGTTTGTGTGAATTTTGCTTAATTTTGATAGTACCTAAACTTTACAATCAAAGTTCAAAAATAAGTTTTGTGTTTTCAAACCAAATTTTTTTTTCATGATATGCTCACATTTAGGGAGAGCAAATGCTTTTCAAAACAAAAAGTATTTTCCTACCCAAAATGATATATGCGTTTGTTAAGGGGAGCATTGATTGTTAAGGAGAGAAAAAATATGAAATGATGAGTGTAATCTATTGAGGCACATTTCTTGCACATACACTTTGAGGAAGCACATAATTCATCATGAATCACTTAGACTCACATTAAAGGGGAGTTTTTATTGTTGATAATTACTTTATCCTCATTTCTCATCATTTGATTTGTCATCATCAAAAAGGAAAAGATTAAAGACTTTATGGTCCTAATTCATCTAATTTTGATGATTAGCAAACAAATAATAAAGTAATCTAATGGTTCATTTGAGCTATTAGTAAAAGTGTTTGGGCATTAAAAGGAATCAAAAAGAGGAAGAGATTGTAAGAAAATTGTGATGTAGACTTGGGATGTGAAAATCCACATGAACGATAACTACGCCTGCATGAACATTAACCATGAAAAGTTACCAGATGAATAGTATCCACGTTCACATGAACAATAAATGTGTCCAGAAGTCCACATTTGGATAGAATGATTGCAGACGAGCAAATCAAACTTGCGTGCATATGTTTGAATAAACATAGCGGACGTCCGAACCTTGAATTTACTATCTAATGGCTAATTTTTGCATAAAGTTGAATTTGACCATTGGAAGCCATTTCAAACTATTTTCTCACCCACTGTAAATGCGAATATGTATGGAATTAATGTAAGATTTGATATAATAATTGTCTAGGATGTCTACAAGTATTTTATAGTGATTTTGGGAGAAAACATTCTTGTTTTGGGTGCGCTTGTAGTTCTTTAGGAGGTTGATAGTGCGTGTACAGTTGGTATTAATTGTGTGTTATTCCATGATATTTTAGTGTTTTATTGTTTTTATGAGTTGATTCTACTTAATTTTATATTTTGTGTCATTGTTAGGTACTTTGGTGTATTTGTTGCGATTTGGAGTAGAAAGGGCAAATTCCAGAAGAGTTTTGTTCATAAGGCGTGGGTGCACTGTAGTTGAGAAACCAAGCTGCGGGATTAAAAGCAAAAACTTCCAGTTGTGACTCAAGCTGCGACTTTTGTGCGGGATTTTGGAAGATTGATACGTGCATGGGCACAAGGCATGGCAATGGAGCATGGAAAATGGCCTATCTAGCATCCACTCAAATGGGAAGATATGAAAGAAGGATCATAGTTTTTGGTGTTGTTTATTTTTGCAAGTTGTAATTTTTTATGTTAGTTATCTAATTGTGATAGGTTACAACTAGTGATAGGTTTTTAGTAAGTTTTCTAGAATATTCTTTATGAGCCTATAAAAGGGCATTCCTTGTATTATTTTAACGATGTTATGATGAATCAATAAAAATTGTGAGTTTTCTCTCTACGAGAGCTTTCTTAGTTCTTGGAATAGAACTAATTTCTGGTCTTATTGGAGTGATTCCATGGCGACCAAAACCTACGCCTAGAGTTTCTTCCACTTGATTTGATTCATTCTTTTGGGTTTGTCAATTAGGGGTCTATTCCACGAGTTGGTTAGGGGTCTATTCCACAGGTTGGTTAGCTGTCTATTCCACGGGTTGGGTAGGGGTCTAACTTGCAGCACAAAAGGAGGATTTCAACGATCTTGGTTGAATATTCGAAGCAACCCATTCGAGTTGTTCTTGGGGTCTTCGACAAGTTACAAAGGGGTCAAGAAGATCGAGTGGTTACCACAACTCAAGTTGTTCTTGGGGTCTTCGACAAGTTACGAAGGGGTCAAGAAGATTGGGTTATTTTGTATGGGTTTCTTTTCAAGACGGTCCTTTGGGGATGATATTCCTGTGATATACGAGAGGGTGACCCCCCAATCATATTCTTTTCAAGACAGTCTTTTGGGGATGATGTTCCTGTGATATACAAGAGGGCTGACATCCCGATCGTATCAATTGGTATCAGAGCTTTTGGGATCTTGAAAGAAATCAGGTTTTGTGTCAATCCGTTTGGGTATATCTTTTGTTTTTGTTGTCAATCCACTTGGATATATATTTTTAATTTTTATTTTTTGTTTTGTTGTTCTTGGTTCAAGATCTATTTTTCTTGAATCAAAGTTGTGATCTTTTGTGGTTTGATTGTCAAAAAAAAAAAAATGTACTGTTCATCGGCATTGTAGCGGCGCGTCACTGTTCACGCTAGGGTTACTGTTCACTGACGGAGGTACTGTTCATCCGAATTTTTTTTTCTTTTTTTTCAGTATAATTTTTTATTTGTTTTTGGGAGTTGAATTTTGTATTTGGTGAGTTGGTTGTGTTGTTAAAAAAAAAAAAAAAAGAGAGAGAGAGGGAGAGGTTGTTAGAAGTGAAAAAAAAAAAAAAAAATTTGCACTGTTCACGCTCTAGGGGTTACTGTACATCGACGACACTGTTCATGTCGGCGTTACTGTTCATCCGAATTTTTAATTTTTTTTTTTCAGTTTATTTTTTGTTTGTTTTTGGGAGTTGGATTTTGTATTTTGTGAGTTGTTTGTGTTGTTAAAAAAAAAAAGAGAGAGAGAGAGAGGGTTGTTAGAATTGAAAAAAAAAAAAAAAAAATCTTGAGTGGAAAAAGGCAAATTTGTGAAATTTTATAAGAAAAGCCAAAAGTGTGGTGAAACGAAAAAAAGATATTCTCGTCGTTCTTATAAACATTTTGTAGGTTTGAGCTTGAGTTGTGCCCATTCTTTGCATACCATTGGGCGACGATTCGAGGACGAATCGTTTTGAAGAGGAGGAGTTTGATACTGTGCATGGGCACAAGGCATGGCAATGGAGCATGGAAGATGGCCTATCTAGCATCCACTCAAATGGGAAGATATGAAAGAAGGATCATAGTTTTTAGTGTTATTTATTTTTATAAGTTGTAATCTTTATGTTAGTTATCTAATTGTGATAGGTTACAACTAGTGATAGGTTTTTAGTAATGTTTTCTAGAATATTCTTTATGAGCCTATAAAAGGGCATTCCTTGTATTATTTTAACAATGTTATGATGAATCAATAAAAATTGTGAATTTTCTCTCTACGAGAGCTTTCTTAGTTCTTGGAATAGAACTAATTTCTGGTCTTATTGGAGTGATTCCATGGCGACCAAAACCTACGCCTAGAGTTTCTTCCACTTGATTTGATTCATTCTTTTGGGTTTGTCAATTAGGGGTCTATTTCACGAGTTGGTTAGGGGTCTATTCCACAGGTTGGTTAGATGTCTATTCTACGGGTTGGCTAGGGGTCTAACTTGCAGCACAAAAGGAGGATTTCAACGATCTTGGTTGAATATTCGAAGCAACCCATTCGAGTTGTTCTTGGGGTCTTCGACAAGTTACGAAGGGGTCAAGAAGATCGAGTGGTTATCACAACTCAAGTTGTTCTTGGGGTCTTCGACAAGTTACGAAGGGGTCAAGAAGATTGGGTTATTTTGTATGAATTTCTTTTCAAGACGGTCCTTTGGGAATAATGTTTCTGTGATATACGAGAGAGCAACACCCCGATCGTATCAATTGGTATCAGAGCTTTTAGGATCTTGAAAGAAATCAGGTTTTGTGTCAATCCGTTTGGGGATGATGTTCATGTGATATACGAGAGGGCGACACCCCGATCGTATCAATTGGTATCAGAGCTTTTGGGATCTTGAAAGAAATCAGGTTTTGTGTCAACCCGTTTGGGTATATCTTTTGTTTTTTGTTGTCAATCCACTTGGATATATGTTTTTAATTTTTGTTTTGTTGTTCTTGATTCAAGATATGATGTTTCTTGAATCAAAGTTGTGTTCTTTTGTGGTTTAATTTTCAAAAAAAAAAAAAAAAATCATACTGTTCATCGGTACTGTAGCGGCGCGTCACTGTTCACCCTAGGGGTTACTGTTCACTGACGGTACTGTTCATCACCGGTACTGTTCATCCGAATTTTTTTTTTTTAAATTTTAATTTTTTGTTTGTTTTTGGGAGTTGAATTTTGTATTTTGTGAGTTGGTTGTGTTGTTAAAAAAAGAGAGAGAGAGAGAGAGAGAGAGAGAGAGAGGTTGTTAGAAGTGAAAAAGAAAAAAAAAATTCGTATTGTTCATCGCACTGTAGCGGCGGGCACTGTTCACGCGCTAGGTTTACTGTTCATCAACGGGACTGTTCATGCCGGCGTTACTATTCATCCGAATTTAAAAATTTTTTTTTTCAAGTTTATTTTTTGTTTGTTTTTGGGAGTTGGATTTTGTATTTTGTGAGTTGTTTGTGTTGTTACAAAAAAAAGAGAGAGAGAGGGTTGTTAGAATTGAAAAAAAAAAAAAATCTTGAGTGGAAAAAGGCAAATTTGTGAAATTTTATAAGAAAAGCCAAAAGTGTGGTGAAACGAAAAAAGATATTCTCGTCGTTCTTATAAACATTTTGTAGGTTTAAGCTTGAGTTGTGCCTATTCTTTGCATACCATTGGGCGACGATTCGAGGACGAATCGTTTTGAAGAGGAGGAGTTTGATACGTGCATGGGCACAAGGCATGGCAATGGAGCATGGAAAATGGCCTATCTAGCATCCACTCAAATGGGAAGATATGAAAGAAGGATCATAGTTTTTGGTGTTGTTTATTTTTGCAAGTTGTAATTTTTATGTTAGTTATCTAATTGTAATAGGTTACAACTAGTGATAGGTTTTTAGTAAGTTTTCTAGAATATTCTTTATGAGCCTATAAAAGGGCATTCCTTGTATTATTTTAACGATGTTATGATGAATCAATAAAAATTGTGAGTTTTCTCTCTACGAGAGCTTTCTTAGTTCTTGGAATAGAACTAATTTCTGGTCTTATTGGAGTGATTCCATGGCGACCAAAACTTACGCCTAGAGTTTCTTCCACTTGATTTGATTCATTCTTTTGGGTTTGTCAATTAGGGGGTCTATTCCACGAGTTGGTTAGGGGTCTATTCCACAGGTTGGTTAGGTGTCTATTCCACGGGTTGGGTAGGGGTCTAACTTGCAGCACAAAAGGAGGATTTCAACGATCTTGGTTGAATATTCGAAGCAACCCATTCGAGTTGTTCTTGGGGTCTTCGACCAATTACGAAGGGGTCAAGAAGATCGAGTGGTTACCACAACTCAAGTTGTTCTTGGGGTCTTCGACAAGTTACGAAGGGGTCAAGAAGATTGGGTTATTTTGTATGGGTTTCTTTTCAAGACGGTCCTTTGGGGATGATATTCCTGTGATATACGAGAGGGAGACTCCCCGATCCTTGGTTTCAAGAGTCTTGGACCGTCACTTCCGTGGATCTCGTATCAAAGATCAGTAGATTTTTAGGAGTCTATTATTATCTTTTGTCAATTAAAATCAATTAGATTTAGAGGGAAGTATTATTAGTCAATCAAACTTCTATCTAAAAGGAAACACTTCCTTTGATGAGAGAAGTCTAAGCAGGATAGAAAGTAGGAGAAAAAGAGGAATGTATTACTTTTGCATGGCTGGATCATTCTCTCGATTCTCTGAACTCTCTATACAAACAATTCTTCTTCTTTTCGCTCTACATCTTTCTACTTCAATGGGGTGTAACTAAATCTCTATTCTAGTGAAGGGAAGATTGAAGAATTGGTTTTACATACTGTGAGATCTAATTTTTGTTTATTGTTTCTTTCAATTATTGGTATTTGTATATCTCATGGTTATTAGTGTTTAGGATTATTGTGTTAGATTAAATATTTTCGGACGAATATTTAAATCTATTTATAGTCCTCTATCATTCAAAATAGTTAAGTCAGTAATTGTTTAACTATTTTGATACTTGTGACAACTAGTTTGAGAGATATACAATCTAATTTAAATGGAGCCTTGTTGATGCGATCCGCCCTGAGACCTCTCGTTAATCACGTAACGGGAACCTTCACAACGATTGCCTCCCAAAGGATCGTACTTGTGTATCTAGGAACAATCTAACCCCAATTCTATCCAAGAATTGAAACGAGATTAATAAAGGATCCCTAACCCTAACCCCACAGGTTGGTTAGAACTCAAGGATATCAAAAGAATTCACGAATCATTCGTGAAACTCACAAGTCTAGCAAAGAGAATCAGAGAGGAAAAACCTCGTAATTTTATTTAACTTCAATAATCTGTCTAAACAATGATATTAATTAGCCTTATATAGGCAAAAACACCCTAAATAACCAATATAGAAAGCAACTAGTCTATTACACTTTAAAAACTAAGTAAAAATGTAAAAAACAATTCAAATCATAAAGTTGCGGACTAAGGCCGCAGGGTAGGCCGTGGGATAGCCTTCTGTGTGGCCTTCATTAGAACATCATCTTGTCTTTGGCAAAGTTTCTGATAGAGGCCATAGGGAAGGCCGTGGCGCGGTCTTTCCCGCAGCCTTCATCAAAAACTTTTTTTTGGTCTTTTCTACGCATCTTCTTCTGAACTTTTGCAAGTGTACTCATCCCAGCTTTGGATGGCCTCTTCCTCTTGCTCGTTTTGACCATCCTTGATGCCTCAAAGCCTCCATTTTGGGTGATTAAGCCCCTATGCATTGGTGATGCAATAGGGATGACTCGAATGACCCCATCTACTTGAGCTTTCGTCAATTGGTACGTATCATTCCCCTCACCTTCAAGAAGATTCATTCTCGAATCTTGCTTCTTCATGACTCCAGCTGAGGGAACATCATGTACTTGCATAGAAGAAATATGTGGAAGAGAAGAATGAGAATTAGTGGAAGGTGCTGTCATCATCTTCTTCTTTCCTTTTGCAACCTCAAGCTCCTTGGACAGCTTCACATAGTCATTATGAGCCTCTAATGGTGTCAATGGCACAAGCGTGATGTCCTTCCCATGCCAAGTGAACAAGTACTAATTGTGGAACCCATCATATATTACCTTGTGATCAAATTTCCACAGATTACCCAACAACAAATGACACGTTCCCATTGGTGCCACGTCATATATAACTTTATCTTTGTCGGCTCCAATGGTGAACTCAACCTCGACTTTCTTGGTCATCCTCAATTTGCCACTATCTCTCACCCACTGCAGTCTATAAGGCTTGGGATGCTTCACTGTTCTCAAACTAAGCTCATCTACCAATAATGAATTCACAAGATTAGTGAAACTACCAGAGTCAACGACAATGCCACATACCTTGTGCCTAATGAAACACCATGTGTGGATGATTGATTCTTTTTGCAAATCAGGTTCAACTTCCTTAGGGTGCTTATATGAAATTTTCCTTGTGAAAAGAAGCTCTCCCTTGTCAGGTTCGCAACTAATAGAACCTTCACTATTGCTTCCTCCCTCCAGTAGTGGCATCTTCTCATCACCTGAAGAAGCACTTTTTATGTCTTCTCTATCCAATATGATTATGGTCCTAGTGTTAGGACACTGGGATGCCATGTGGGCACGTCCTTGGAACTTGAAACACTAGATGTCGCGCGTCCTCATAGGTGCCTTTATCTGCCCTTTGCCATCACTCGTACTCTCCTTTGGCCTGACAACATCTCTTGGCCTCATGTCACCTCGATCCTCTCGTCCCATGGATGGTCTATCTTGCCATCTCGATTTCCCATAAGAAGAGCCAGTACTATCTCTCCTCCTAGCCTTGAGCTGCTTCTCCATTGTCTCAGCCTTTTGAACTAAGTCATCGATATCGACATAGGATTGCAACTTCACTTTCTCTCGAACGTCTTGGTTCAACCTAGCCATTGTCGCTTTCTGATCCTCCACCACGTTAGCACAAATCATTGCTAACTCCATATCCTTGTAGTAGTCATTTACTGTACGACTACCTTGTGATATGGATTGTAGTCTCTGGTGCAGCTCCCTATAATAATGGCCAGGTACGAACCTTTTCTGCATTATTGCCTTCATCTCTTCCTATGTGCGGACAGATCGCTCTCTACATCTTCTTCTAGTGGTAGCCAGTTGGTCCCACCACACACTAGCATAGTCAGTAAATTCCACTGCAACAAGCTTGACCTTCTTCTCCTCTGAGTAGTGGTGGCAATCAAAGACGTGCTCCACCTTTCGCTCCCACTCCAAGTAAAGCTCTAGATCACTCCGCCCTTGAAATGTGGAGATCATCATTTTAATACTCCCATTGTTGCCATCACGAGCTTGCTCTCCTCTTCTAGGCCTCCTATCAGCTTGCATTTCATCATTGGATCCTTCTGACTCTGAGATTGGAGACCTTCTTCGATGGATTCTATGGCTACTTCTTGACCTAGAGTCTGTGAATGACCTCACCTCTCCAGTCGCTCACACATAGCTTCCATGGTCTGTCTTATACATTGGATGCTAGCATTCATGGTCTCAGCAAAATTCCTAAGGTCAAATGCCTTAGATTCTCCTTCGTTAGACATGATGAATTTTGAACAAAGAAAAGAGATTTAAAGGAAAAAAATGTGTAAAGATTCGACTAAGGTAGGAATTTCTATGAAGAGAATACTACCCAACACTAACACTCACAACCCAAGACAAGAAATTGGACCGAAAATTTTGGATGAACAGTAACTCAGATGAACAATACCTATATTTAGTACTGAGTGAACAGTAACGCTACAGTGACGCGAATTTATTTTTTTGAAAAATGGGATAAGATTTTTGATGATTTTTGTTAACGAATAGTCAAAAATTTACCAATAATCAATAACCCAATCAACAAAAGTACAAAAGACACGAATCTTTTAGGCTTTTTAGATGCCCTGAAGCAAGGATAACACTAAAGAGGCATAGAAAAATTGCAATAAATTGTAGGAATATTTCGATTAAGGCACTAGGAATTATGCAAAGCAATAATCCCCAATCACGAAAACGACAAGCACAAAACTCACAAAAATAGAAAAAAAAACCCTATGAAAGAAATTGCGCAAGAAAAATGGGCAAACACAAGGATTACTGCAAGAATTTGACAAAAATAATGAGAAAAAGATATATCCAATCTCAAAGAATCAGAATTCAAGAGATGGATTGAATACACTTGATACCAAAAACCTAGAAGCTCTGATACCAATTGATGCGATATGCCCCGAGACCCCTGGTTAATAATGTAACAGGAACCTTTACAACAATCGCAATCCACAAGAAAACCCTCCCAAAGGATCGTTCTTGTGTATCTAGGAACAATCTAACCCCAAGTCTACCCAAGAATTGAAATGACATTGATAAAGGATCCCAAACCCTAACCCCACACATTGGTTAGAACTCAAGGCCATGAAAAGAATTCACGAATCACTTGTGAAACTCACAAGTCTCACAAAGAGAATTAGAAAGGAAAAGCCCTTGCAATTTTATTCAACTTCAATAATTTGTCTAAACAATGATATTAATTAACCTTATATATGCAAAAACACCCTAAACAACCAATATAGAAAGTAACTAGTCATTACACTTTAAAAACTATGTAAAAATGGAGAAAACAAATAAAATCGTAAAGTTGCGGACTAAGGCCGCGCGACAGCCTTCTGTGTGGCCTTCATCATAACATCATCTTGTCTTTGGCAAAGTTTCTGACGAAGGCCGTAGGGAAGGCCGTGGCGCGGTGTTTCCTGTAGCCTTCGTCAGGAACTTTCTGATGGCCTTTTCTACGCGTCTTCTTCTGAACTTTTGTAGGTGTACTCATCCTAGCTTTGGATGGCCTCTTCCTCTTGCTCCTTTTGACCATCCTAGATGCCTCAAAGCCTCCATTTTGGGTGATTGAGCCCCTATGCATTGGTGATGCACTAGCGATGACTCAAATAATCCCATCTACTTGAGCTTTCATCAATTGGTTTGTATCACTTGTAGGTGTTTGTTAATTAGAATTGGGCTTTTCTAATTCGTATTGCAATTGTGAGATTAAATTATGTGGTTGTACCTAAGTTGTCTCTCAATTAGGGAAGTAATTAACGATTGCACCTTAATTACCGAAATGGTAAGAAAGAGTTAGCTGTTAGATTATATCAATAGCTATAACCTATTTATTAGTAATTGCTAGAATTCATCGTTGCATCAATGATCAGTCAAATAAATCAATTCTGATATCATTCATTTGGCTAGAGCTTTCTCATTCTTGACTTCCTTTAATTTATTTTCTGCGATTTCATTTATTCTAGTTTGCTTAGTCAATTTTAGTTATTCCAGGAACCCATATTTTGATGATAGTGAGATAAGTAAGCAAACCAATCCCTAAGAAGATGACTCTACTCATTACTATACTCGAAAATCATCTTTTATTGAGTGAGATTTTAATATTAATTTTTGTGCAGTTGACAGCCATCCAAAATTTTGGCGCCGTTGCCAGGGATTGGCGTCCCAGTTTATTTATCTCTTTTTGTTTATTTTTAAGTTTTTATTTTATGGTATTTTTAAGAAGCGAAGAGTAGTTGCATGTTGCATCTCCTGAACTAAACTTGGCTAACGAATTCGTAGATTACTCTAGTGGCTCAGAGTCAAAAGAAGAAATCATGGCCAACAATAGGACTCTAAAGGAGTTGGCTACTCCTGACTTGAACCAACAGCCCCCATGCATTACTTTTCCCAATTTAGATGAGAATGCTACCTTTGAGTTAAAATTTGGACTAATTCACATTTTTCCCTCCTTTTATGGTCTTCCAAGTGAGGAGCCTCACAAGCATTTGCAAGAATTTCACGTAGTTTGCTCGAGCATGAAGGCACCTGGTATCACTGAATACCAAATCAAAATGCAAGCATTCCCCTTCTGTTTGAAGGATGCTGCCAAGGATTGGTTGTATTACCTACCTCTAGGGAGCATAATTATATGGAATGGCATGAAACAAAGTGTTTGTAGTTCTTTAGGAGGTAGATTGTTGGGGCTGTGAAAGCTTTCTAAGTGCTTATAAAAGCTATCAAGTGTAGCAACGTGTGGAAGTTGTGAGTGGTTGTAAGACTCTTAGTTAATTTCGGTAGAGCTAGGAATGATCAAAGTGAGGACTTTGGATCAACTAGAGTTAGGAAGAGAGAGCAAGAATGATCTTCCTTTTGCATATGTTGGTTAGCTTCACTAACTTAAGAAGAAGCTTATAGTGGATCAAATTCAAAGTTGTTGAACTTGGAAGTGGACATAGGTATCGAGTTTAGTACCGAATCACCATAAAAATTGTGGTGTTCTTTCGCTATCTTTTTTACTTTATTTATTGTTTATTTCTGAGCTCATCTTGCAATATCTTTATCATTTCTTGATTTTAAGTTAGTTTCATTACTTGGCTCTATTTTTGGTGAATATTTGAGCATAATCGCACTTAAATTTTGTACAACCTAATTCACCTCCTTCTTAGGTTACACTTTGGGCCCTAAATATTGAAGAATTCTTTTTTGATAGATAGCAGTAAAGCTGTGAGATATAGTAAGTAATGTACTTAAATAGAGTAGCATCCTAAATAAAAGAAAATAAAAACAAAGACTAAAGAAAACTAAAAATCAAGAACTCCAAAAAGAAGGGTTAAGGGTCAAGTGGTCGTAAAAGGGGAAAAGGAATATGGGAAAGGAATCCGGGGCATGGAAAAGAAAAAACAACTTTCTTTTTCGAAATTTTTAATTTTTTTTACTGCAAAGAAATAAGCATCCATGGAACAAAATTGCTTTTGGTTGGTTATTGCGGCATGTTCTCGTAGATAGGAGCTATCATGGGAAACCTTTCCACGACAATAGTCAAGAGTCGTGGCAAGCCTTTTGCCATTAATTTGTAATTGCAGCACATTTTCGCGGACTAGAACTGCCACGATTACTAGTATCTTTATGTTTTCATCGCCTCTATATTTTATACAACATCCAAGACTCCTTAAACTAACACCTAACATCAAAACAAGCCAAAACATTCAAGGAATAAGCACAAATAAACAACATTAAGGAATTTAAAGGATAGAAAACTCCTTTATCGTTGAATTTGGCACCCATAAGCTTAAGTTGTGCTTCCTTTTTACTGGCTCTTGCACATCAAACACAAACTAAACATGATCAACAACACAAAGAACTATAAAAACCTAGAATATTGAGTATAAAGCAAATTATTGGGTTGCCTCCCAACTAGTGCTTCGTTTATAGTTTTTAACCAAAATTTCACTTTAAAGCTCTAGTTATTCCAGAGTTGCCCAAAGGAGGAATACTCCCTTTAAGACTTTTCTTGCTCTCCCTCACGAGCTTTAGTCTGCACATCTTCCCTTTGTTCCTCTAAGCCTTGGCCAATGCTCTTGTTGGTGGCCACTTATGCTCTTTTGTCACCTAGGGGAAGGACTCACACTGGCCTTATGCTTCTTGTATGGGTGTTGAGAATCTATGTAGGCTCCCATTCCAGCAACACCTGCACACTTTTCTCGATATGTCCATGCATCACTCAAACCAACTCTAAGAGGAGTACAATCACAAATGACTGGACTTTTCTCTTGACTTAGTTCATCAATAATATCAATAGCAAAGACATCATCAGTAAAGGAGGATTTCCAAACCATTTAATATAAATTAAATTCTACCTCCTCATCCCCTCTTGAAATTTTAATTTTTTATTTTTCACATCCGTTATAGCACAAGATGTAGCTAAGAAAGAACGACCAAATATAATAGGCATGTTTACATCCTCTTCAAAATCTAAAACAATAAAATCATCAGGGACTATAAACTTGTCTATCTTGACTAGAACATTTTCTTAAATCCCGTAAGGATGCATAATGCTCTTATCAGCCAATTGTAACACAATGTTGGTCTTTCTTAACTTTGTTAGGCCTAGTTTTCTAGCAATGGAAAAGGGAATCAATGAAACACTAGTACCTATGTTACATAATGCTCGAGTAAACTTAGAGTTATATATGGTGCATGGAATGGAAAAGCTACTCAGGTCCTTCAATTTGGGCAGCAATTTGTGATACGCGCGGACGAACGTGGAATTGCTTGAAAGACCAAGTATGAATTTCGAACCTTTCCCCTTGGATGAACTAGACTCTAGAATCAGCACCAAAGCCTTGAACACGAAAGATGAACAACTCGAAAATTCATGGAAGCTTTGAACCTCCTTATGGAACGAACAAGAACTCCAGGAATCAGCACCTAGAATGCTTGATCAAACCAATAAGGCAACTCTAAGCTAGGGTTTTTGAACTTGGAATCACTCTACAAGTTCGGGGGTTGTTCTTAATCAGCAAAGAACGAAAGAAGCACTCAATTTGAGAACTCACAAATTTATTAATCATCAAACTTATTAAAATTCGTAATAGTGTTTTGGCCTATAAATAGGCTTGCATAACAACTTGTAGAAAGTTCTAGAAACTTAACAAAGAGCACTAGTTGTAACCTAACACAATATGGTAACTTTCTAAGAGGTTACAACTTGTAAACAAAATAGAAAACTTAACATAAAAGAATTAAACTTAAAAATTCGTCCAAAAATTGTTAATGGACTGGACACCTCCTTTTAAGCACCATTGGGCCTCCATCTTGCATCTTTAAAAGGCCTTCCAACAAGTCCAACTAAACCAGCACCTTAAAGACATGTTATGGACCACTTAGAAGCTTTAATTGGACCTTCTTTGAATGTGTATTTAATCCATAACCAATACATAAACTCTTGGCCAAATGAACACACTTGAATAGCTTGATCACCAAGTCCATTGAGAGGCCCAAAGTCATAAATTACACCATGGTAGTCACAAAGCTTAAACGTTCCCTTCATGATCAGCCATGATTTGATCTCATCTTGATCCAAATGAGTTGCTCCATGAGAATATCTAAGCATCAAGATTGTAAGCACTCTTAGGATCACATCAGCTTTTTTAGCAGATTTTCCCATTAGTGCTCCAGCTATAGCTACATCTACATTTATTTTAGTAGCATAGGTTAAACCATTGTAGAATATTTGAACGATTAACCACTCAAGAAGTTCATGACATGGACACTTCTTAAGTAGTTTCTTGAATCGTTCCCGTGATTCATAAAATGATTCCTCCTCTGGCTGACTAAAACCAGTTATATCCATATGAAGTTTAGCAATTTTAGAAGGCTGGAAATATTTATTTAAAAATGCTTGGACAAATGCACCCAAGTAGTGAAAGAATTAGGAAGGAATTAGTGTAACCATATCTTTGCTTGGCCCCTTGAAGAAAAAGGAAAAAGACAAAATTTGATTGCATCTTCTCTTACTCTGTTTACCTTCAATGTATCGCAAATCTCTGAGAAATTAGCTAGGTGCATGCTTGGATCCTCAATTGCATTTCCTCAAAATTGCTCCTATTGTATCATCTAAATCTAGGCTACCTTGATCTTGAAGTTATTTGCATTGATGGTTAGCCTTGCGATACTTGTTTGTGCACCCATAGCAGTAGGTGAAATCTCTCAATGCTCTTCTCTATTATTGATCCGGTGGAAATTGGGGAGTCTCCTATGCTTCAGGAGAATGAGCCATTTTTATTGGAATCGTCTTCTCTAAATTCTCCCTTACACTTTTCTCCACTTGCTCTTGCTCTGTTCTTTGCTTTCTCAGTCTCCTTGCACTTCTCTTAATCTCCGGATTAAAAAGAAACATAAGGCACAGAGACTTGTGCATACACCTATCAAATAGATAAAACTAAAAAAAAACTAAAGACTAAAAACAAAAACAAAAATAAACTTAAAATGTAAAAATAATGACTAAATTAATAGAGTTTATTCAGTCCTAATATTCAAAACACCACTCCCCCACAATAGCGCCAAAAACATGATAGGGGTGTAATTAGGCTAAGGATATATCAATTAGAGTCAATCTAAATCACACAATTATCAATTTAAATAACCTAATTACCTTATTGTCCACAAGAGAATAGATCGTTCAATAGTCGTATAAGGTAACAGGGTTGAACCCACAGGAAATGGTCTTTCACTCTATTATTCAAACAATCCAAATAATCACAAATTAAGCTAAACTAAGACAACACTTTTAATTTATCATTAATTCACTAATTAATCAATTCATACTTATAGATCATGAGTGGCTCCTAGCAATGCATCATGACCACCCAAGTGAATAGGAAAGTCATATGGTAGACCATACCCTTCAATGACAATGTTACCGTGTAATTAATATCCTTTCACCACACTATATCCCAATTAGTCTAAAATATAGTGCATACTTTTAAAAGACTAATTTATATTTTCTTGTTCCATAAATATAACTCTCCATGATGTATAACCTTGAAACTACTTCCAAGTTATACTATCACTTCTGCAGAAGATTTATGAGTTAATATTTCCAACAAGTGGCCATTAAGGGATATACTCTCCTATTAAGGAGTGGTGAATCCTATATTGATTACTCACTATCTTTCCATGCTTCAAACTATACCCAATCTCTAACCTATGAGCTACCCTTTTACGGGCACCGAGGAATAGAGTCAAAGTATAGTAATCCACACTCAAGATACTATGGTAATCTCAAGTCAAAGGATCACTTACACCATTGCCATTAAGAGTTCAACTATTGGCACTATAGTTGAAACTCTTGGCGGATCAATCCAATGAACTTGTTCTCAAACAAGCATCCACATACCAGCTTAAGTGTCACGCACACCATAGTCATTGAGATCAACTACTACTTACCATAAGTAGAGGCAAAGTATGTGCTAGTCTATCCGTATTAATGATGTCCAATCTCATTAATACTACGACTAGGGATATTTAAGAATATGACTTTATGCATTAGAGTCTCATAATTGTAACCCTTACAATCTCTAATACAAGGTCAATATTCTAAGGATTTTATCAATCAAACAAGTAACATGGAAATACAAGTATAGACGATAAAGAAAAATACCACATGGATAAATATAATATATAAAACACCTTAAACCATCTTGGTTTTAGGGCATACACTAACAGAACACGTGTTTGACTGCCACCACTACTCGTAGGAGAAAAATGTGAAGTTGGTTGCAGTGGAGTTCTCCAATTATGCCAGTGTGTGGTTGGACCAGTTGGCTGCCACTAGGAGAAGATGTGGAGAACGACCTATACGCACGTGGGAGGAGATGAAGACAATCATGTGCAAGAGGTTCGTGTTTGGCTATTATTACATGGAGCTACATCAGAGACTACCCTTACTCATAAAGGGTTTTACGGTTGGGAGAACTACCTAACTAAAGAAAAATAGTGTTCTTTCTAAGAGTTGGCATGGGGAGCTTTTTGCGGGGAAACTTGCAATCCATGTCATAAAGTGGTAGGATTGTGGATGACTACTACAAAAATATAGAGCTGGCAATGATCCGGGCAAATGTAGTCGAAGATCGTGAGGCCACAATGGCTAGATTCTTAGCTAGTCTAAATTAGGAAATCAGAGACAATGTGGAGTTGCAATCCTATATTGATATTGATGACCTGATTCAAAAAGCTGAGATAGTAGAAAAGCAACTTAAGGCTAAGAGGTCAAGATGGCAGGATAGACAGTCCATGGGACGAGAGGATCGAGGTGACATGAGGCCAAGAAATGTTGTCAAGATAAAGGAGGGCACGGGTGACGACAAATGGTAGATGAAGGTACCTATGAGGACACGTGATATTCAGTGCTTCAAGTGCTAGGAACGTGGTCACGTGGGAACCCAATGTCCTAACACTAGGACCATGATCGTGTTGGATGGAGGTCACATAGAGAGTGCTTTTTCAGATGATGAGAAGATGTCATCATTAGAGGGAGGTAGTGATAGCGAAGGTTCTATTAGCTGCGAAGCTAACAAAGTGGAGCTTCTATTTGTGAGGAAAGCTTCAGATGAGCTGCCTAAGAAAATTGGGCCTGAATGGCAGAGATAGTCGATCTTTCATACTCGATGTCTCATTGGAGACAAGGTATGTAACATTGCCATTGACTTTGGTAGTTGCACTAACCTTGCAAATTCATTATTGGAAGATGAGCTTGGTTTGAGAAGCATCCCAAGCCTTATAGACTGCAGTGGGTGAGGGATAGTGGCGAGCTTAGGGTGACCAAGCAAGTCGAGGTTGAATTCACTATTAGAGCTTACTGAGATATAGTCCTATGTGATATGGTGCCCATGGAAGCGTGCCACTTGCTTTTGGGCCAACCATGGCTATTTGATCGCGAAGTGTTCTATGACGGGTTCAAGAAGCAATACTCATTTGTGTGGCATGAGAAGCACATTACTCTTGCACTATTAACACCAAGAAAAGCTCTTAAGGGCCGTGTGAAGTTAATTAATGAGCTTGAGGTTGCGAAGGGGAAGAAAAAGATGGTGAAGGCAAATTCAACTAATTCTTATTCTTCTCTTCCACAAATTTCTTTTGTGCAGGTCCATGATGTTTCCTCACTTGGAGTCATAAAGAAGCAAAATTAGAGGATGAATGTTCTTGAAGAGGAGAGGATTGATACGAACCAAGCCATGAAGGCTCAAGTAGATGGAGGTATTCGACTCGTCGCTAGCACATCACCAAAGCATAGGGCTTTAGCCACTCAAAATAGAGGCTTAGAGTCGTCCAGATGGTGAAAAGGAGTGGGAAGAAGAGGCCTTGCAAGGCTGGGAGGAGTACACCCGTGAAGGTTCAAAGGACATCACACAGGAAAGATTAGAAGGTTTTTTATGAAGGCTGCGGGCAAGACCGCACCACGGCCTTTCCCACGGCCTCTATCAGGAAGTGGGCTAAAGCGAGTTTTGGTTATGATCCAGGCCATGCCGAAGGCCACTCTACAGCCTAGCTCACTTTACAATTTCTTTACGATTTCTTTTGTTTTCTATGTTTTTACTTAGTTTTGGACATGTAATAGACTAGTTATTTATCATATCAGTTGTTTAAGGTATTTTGCCTATATAAGGCTAATTTTTATCATTGTTTAGGCATTATGATTGAAGTTGAATAAAAGTATCAAGGTTTTTCCTCTTTAGTTCTTTGTGTGAGGCTTGTGAATTCTATGAGTGATTCATGGATTCTTTTGATATCCTTGACTTCTAACCAACGTGTGGGTTAGGGTTTGGGATCCTTTTATCAATCTCGTTCTAATTCTTGGGTAGAATTGGGGTTAGGTTCTTTCTAGATACGCAAGAACAATCCTTTGAAAGGGTTATCCTATGGATTGCGATTGTTGTGAAGGTTCCTGTTACGTGATTAACAATGGGTCTCGGGACGGATCACATCATCTTAACCAATAATCTTCATGATTGACCTCAATTTGATGATGAAATGCTCAAAAAACTACAGAAACAAAAGAATAGCATAAGTATCTATTTAATTATAAACAACTCAAAACTAAAGAAAAGGTACACTAGACTACCCTAATTCTCCAAAAATCACACTGAAACTACTATGTTACTGCTCTAAAATACTACTCCATCTAAGCACTTATCGCTTATGTGATTGTGTAGAGTTGAATACATGATCATTTTTTAATGGCTTGTATTGGTATTTGTCAAATAGAACCTACATATCCTACCTATTATATTTTATTCTAATGCAATTTTTTTCTCACTTCATTCCTCTCGAATGTAACTCGAGATTTATTGACTAATTTATGTAATGTATGTAGTACAGGTTAAAGTTAAGGTTGATTGTCGAACTTATTTAGATAGAATTACATATGTAATAAACAAGAATGATAGAGATAGCACCAAGAAGCAACCAAAGAAGCATTTCAATAATTGAAGTTGTCCCCTTAGATTTTGACCATCTGGTTTTCTTTTGAATCAAGAAAACTAGTTGATTAAAAATCCATAATCATCTATGGTTTTATGCATGATTTATTATACACTGATGTTTAATGTATGCTATGATGAAATTTAATTTATTTGAAGAAGATTTTTCGAATAAAATATTAAGTTTTAAATCTTAATATGCCTTTCGTCATTATAGCAAAAAAATTAGAGTTCTTCTTCAATGCTAACTTGCTAAGTTCCCTCAAGGTTGGCTCACCTCAAGCACTATAGGATCTTGATCTTTGAATAATGGGTTTGGCTTCACAAAAATCCATAACTTTTTGAATTCCCACAAGTTTGCGTTATTTTTTAGGCAAAGGTTGGAAAACACATATAATATGATTATCAAGAGTTAATAATCCAACTATTTAGAAGTTGATACGATCGAGGGTACGCCCTCTCGTCTTGTATTTGTTTATACATGCAGCCCTATACATTTTGGTGATTTAGTTTCTAATAATTTTTAGATTCTTGAGTCTATATTGCATCGTGTAAGTCATTTTGTTGTTCTAGTTAGTGGTAATGTTTATGTTTTGTGTTGTCCTTATACACGAATTATAGGGAGTCACATAAATAATTTTCAATGTGTTTATCTTAAGTGTTTTGCGTCTAAAATTCATTTTTGTCATAAGTTAGTTCATTTTAAATGTTCTAGTGTTGTAGTTTGTGACAATACACATGTGTTTTTGTTATATCGTTTGGATTATTCTAGTGAGATGGATGATAATATTTTCCATGTTCTAGGGTTTATTTTGCATAGTTCATTCAGAATTATTGCATGTTATCTACATGATTCACGTTTTCTACACTTACTTGTAGTTAGTAGTTTCTACTTAGATTCTGGTCATACATCTTTATTTGTTCATGATTTCTATCTTGTTAGTGAGTACTATTTAGAGTCCATTTCTCATTACACATATGCCGAACATCATGTTTTTCTTGTTAATCATTCGTATATGTTTATTCTTTTTCATGTTTTTAAGGACATTTCTCATCTAAACATGTTTATTCTTCTTAAGTTAGAATTTGTTATTGCACCTATGACTTGTGATTTAGTAGTTTATGCTATTTGTGTTCATAGTTGCATTAGGCTACTTGTTTTACATTTATCACTTGAGTTAGTTATGAGCTTGCTTAAAATTTGTGATTGTTTCTCTATTAATCATTTAGTTACTTATGTTAATTTATATGAACTCGCAGATTCGAGGGCGAATCCGTTCGAGGAAGGAGGGAATGATAGGTCCCAAGATCAACAAGCTTCCAAGGTGACTGAGGATGTACTTCAAGACTTGGATGGTCCTATGACTAGATCAAGAGCTAGGAAAATGAAGGATGCTTTGCATGTTCTCATTGTGGACACGCTAGATAATGTGTGCAAGGCGACCAACATGGATCCTTTTTGTCACATATTGTACATTGCTTATGGGCTAATCAAGGAAGGAAGGATGATTCAAGCATGGAAATGAAGTGCCAAATTTTCTGACCGAACCCGCGCCATGAACCCGCGCCGCGTATAGGTGCCGCGGGTACCATCAGAAGGCTCGTTCGTGAAGTGCTTGAAAGGCCAAACTTTCTGACCAAACCCGGGCCCCGTACTCGCGCCGCGGATAGGTGCCGCGGGTATGATCGGAAAGTCCATTTAGTTGTTTTATGTAATTTTTTAAGTTATAATCTTTAGTAGCGAGTATTAGGTTACAATTAGGGTAAAGTACTTTCTTGGTTTATGTCTTTGTGTGGCCCTATATAAGGGTTTCTTGTTAACAACATTAGGGATGACGTTTTATGATATTTTTGATTGAATTCTCTTTAGAGTTTTCTTGGTTCTTTGGTGATTGAGAACCGCCATAGGTCTTATCAAGCTTTGCTTGTGGCGACCATCTAATCTCGCTTAGAGTTTCCTTTCTGTTTTGTTCGAGTTCTTTAGAGAATTAGGTTGAACAATTGAACGCCCCCATTCGGTTCATCTTGGTTTTTCTAGGATCAAGGGCATCTTCAAGGGGAAAAATTCGAGCAACCTATTCTACATCAACGGTTCTTGGAAGATCCATCTAAGAGGTCTTGAGTTCAACGAGTAGTAAGCCTAAAATCCAAGGGTCTTGGTAGTCTTCCGTACGCGTGCGCCCATCAATTGGTATTAGAGCCAACTTCTTGGATTTCCAGGGGCTATCAATCCGTTTGTTCCTTTGGAATTGTGGATATATCCCTTTGTTCATTGTTTCGTGATATTAAGGCAAGAGCTTCATGCCTAGCCCTAATATTTTGTTTGTTTCGTATTGTCTGTTTCTTTTCAAATTGTTTTTGCCTTGGTTGAATTTTTGTTTTTTTCCGTCTTTAACATTTTTTAAATTTCAGCCTTTAGTTTTTGTTGTTTGCTTATTAAATTTGTGCCTTAGGTTTTGTTTAAAGTCATTCTTGGTTGCTTCTCAATCAAGAATTCTAAAGTTGTGCGGTATTTTGTGTTTCTTGACTATTTTTATTGTTTACTTGGAATTCTTGTGTGAAAATATTTCAAAAAGAACCAGTTGCTTGGACTTGTTATTCTTGGGTTGAAGATTCTTGGAAAAAAAAAGGGGGTGTCACTGTTCACAGTACTGTAGCGCACTGTTCACGATGTTACTGTTCACGCGATGCACTATTAACTCTAGGGGTTACTGTTCATAGAAAAATCACTGTTCATCCGGTGAATTTTACCTGTTTGTTTGAGTTTTATGGGTTATATGAGCTTTTGATTTAAAAAAAAAAAGTCTTGCATAAAGAAAAGTCGTGCAATACAAAGGAAAGAGAAAAAGGCGTGCAAGTTGACAAAAGCCAAGCACACGAACTAAACCAATTAAACTGAAGTATATTTGGCTGGAATACTGTCCTTGTGCAACCGAATAGACCTGTTGAAACAAACAGATCGTTGGACAGAGAACAACACCATGTACGAAAGTTTAATTGATCAGATTCTGCTCTTCTTGTTCTTGGTGTTTTGTTGAAGTATTTTTTTGCATAAATTTGGTTATTTTACTTCCAAAGAACATTAAAAATCAAGAAACATCACACAATTATACCACACATTAGGATGTCTATATTGTGTTTATTCTTGATTCTTGGTCATTCTTTGTTACTCTCTTGAACAAAACACTCTAAGCATACTTATTCTTGACCTCTACATTTACTCTCACAGATTGGTATTGCTATAAGCCTTAGTAATATTGAGTGAGCTGGTTTTTTTCTCTAAAGGGCCAACAAGAAAATTCATTGAGTAGGAAAAGGCTTAGTGGTGATCACAAGGAGGGTAAATAACAACCAAGAAAAAAACCTTGGTAGCATCAAGATGAAGATATCTTCTTTCCAAGGTAAGCTAGACCCCGAGGCTTATCTTGAATGGGAGCGTAAAGTGGAGCACATATTCAATTGTCATAACTACTCCGAAGAGAAGAAAGTGCAATTAGCTACCGTGGAGTTCACAAATTATGCAAGTATTTGGTGGGACAAGCCGGTAAAGGAGAGGAAGAGGTATGATGAGGAGCCAATTCGAACTTGGCGCGAGATGAAGAACATCATGAAGAAGAGATTTGTTCCAAGCTACTACATAAGAGACCTCCATCATAGGTTTCAAACTTTGAAGCAAGGGTCGATGAATGCGGATGAGTACTATAAGGAGATGGAAATGCTCTTCATAAGAGCTAACATGAAGGAGGAAGAGGAGGCTCTAATGACGAGGTTTATTGATGGATTAAACTTGAAAATTGCTAAAAGAGTTGAGCTTCAACATTATCTTGATATTCATGACTTGGTAGATATGGCCATCAAGGTAGAGAGGCAATTAAAAGGCAGGCGTGCTAAGGGGTTTTCCATTAAACAAAATCGTATTAGTTGGAGAGTTGAACAACCAAGGAAGAGCTTTAGAGATGCTGAACAATCACGTGGTCCTCCAACTCGTGCACTATTGCCTAGGGCCGAACCAACTACAAAGCAAGATCCTAAGGGTAAGCAAATTGTGAAACCTAGGCAAAGGGAGATTAAATGTTTTAGGTGCCAAGGGTTCGAGCACATAGCTGCTTCTTGTCCAAACAAGCACACTATCGTTATTTTTGAGGATGGTGAAGTAGCTAGTGTAGCTTCAAGTGAAGATGATGAGGAGATGCCTCCATTGGAGGGAGGATCTAAAGATGAAAGTGACTTGTTTGGTGGTGATCAAGGCAAAATCTTGGTCACAAGGCATGCCCTTAGCATTGCACCTAAGGAGGATGACTTGGACATACAACGAGAACATATTTTCCACACTAGGTGTACTGTGCAAAACAAGGTATGTAGCATGATTATAGATAGTGACTCTTCAACTAATGTTGCTTTTATTTTGTTTGTAGATAAATTGGGCCTAGAGACAAGAAGAAATCCCAAGCCATACAAGTTACAATGGTTGACTGAGGTTGGAGACATGAAGGTTACTAAGCAAGTAATGGTGCCATTCTCCATTAGCAAGTACAAGGATGAAGTGTGGTGTGATGTGATTCCTATGCAAGCATGCCACATCCTACTTGGACGTCCTTGGCAATTCGATAGAAGAGTGACATATGATGGCTTTAAAAATAGGTACTCTTTCATGTGGAATGGACGAAAGGTGACTTTGGGTTCTATTGTACCATCTGAAGCACATGCTGACCAAGTGAGGATTGCAAAAAACTTCAAAGCAAGGGAGGAACAAAGCCAACTAGCAAGTGGTGTATGCACCAATGAAGAAGCAAAATCACAAACTAACCTTGAAGGGATGCAAAGTGGCATAACTATGGAGAAAGCAATAGCGATCCAAGGTAGTAAGAAGAGAGAAAAGAGCAAGAGTGCTATGCTTCTAACTCTTATGTCCATGTACTCCAAAGAAGAAGTGTATTTTGCTAGCTCTCTTAACCATTCTTTTCCTAGTGTTTTTATGGTGTTATTGCAGGCTAATGCTCCAGGAAAAACGCCACATACTTGTTGTCTTAATGTTCAGACTCCTTCAATGAGCAAAAAGCATTAAATCGTGGAGAAGGAACTACAACATTGTTCAAGCGCAAGCTCAAATAGTTTAATGAATCCAACTAATTTGTTGCATAAGTTTTTATATTTTAATAGCTTTAAATTGCATCTTAGTTCTATCTTATGTGTTTATTCTACTAGGGAAGGTAGTTATGTTTTGCATCTAAGTTGTTTTACTTCATCTAATGCAATCTGTCTTAGAAGTTCTCTTATGTTTTTGCATCAATGTTTGGACGAATTTCAACATGTTTTATGTGATTTTCCATGCCATAATACTTGTATTAGGGATCTTGTATTTGTTTATACATGCTGCCCTATACGTTTTGGTGATTTAGTTTCTAATAATTTTCAGATTCTTGAGTCTATATTGCATCCTGTAAGTCATTTTGTTGTTCTAGTTAGTGGTAATGTTTATGTTTTGTGTTGTCCTTATACACAAATTATAGGGAGTCATATAAATAATTTTTAATGTGTTTATCTTAAGTTTTTTGCCTCTAAAATTCGTTTTTGTCATAAGTTAGTTCATTTTAAATGTTCTAGTGTTGTAGTTAGTGACAATATACATGTATTTTTGTTACATCATTTGGATTATTCTAGTGAGGTGGATGATAATATTTTCCATGTTCTAGGGTTTATTTTGCATAGTTCATTCAGAATTATTGCATGTTATCTACATGATTCACGTTTTCTACACTTACTTGTAGTTAGTAGTTTCTACTTAGATTCTGATCATACATCTTTATTTGTTCATGATTTCTATCTTGTTAGTGAGTGTTATTTAGAGTCCATTTCTCATTACACAGATGCTGAACATCATGTTTTTCTTGTTAATCATTCATATATGTTTATTCATTTTCATGTTTTTAAGGACATTTCTCATCTAGACATGTTTATTCTTCTTAAGTTAGAATTTGTTATTTCACATATGACTTGTGATTTAGTAGTTTATGCTATTTGTGTTTATAGTTGCATTAGGCTACTTGTTTTACATTTATCACTTGAGTTAGTTATGAGCTTGCTTAAAATTTGTGATTGTTTCTCTATCAATCATTTAGTTACTTATGTAAATTTATATGAACTCGCAGATTCGAGGGCGAATCCATTTAAGGAAGGAGGGAATGATAGGTCCCAAGGCCAGCAAGCTTCCAAGGTGACTGAGGATGTACTTCAAGACTTGGATGGTCCTATGACTAGATTAAGAGCTAGGAAAATGAAGGATGCTTTCCATGGTCTCATTGTGAACACGCTGGATAATGTGTGCAAGGCGGCCAGCTTGGGTCCTTTGTCACGTATTGTACATTGCTTATGGGCTGATCAAGCATGGGAATGAAGTGCCAAACTTTCTGACCGAACCCGCGCCGCGTATAGGTGCTGCAGGTACCATCAGAAGGCTCGTTCGTGAAGTGCTTGACAGGCCAAACTTTCTCATTGAACCCGCGCTGCGGATAAGTGCCGCAGGTATGATCAGAAAGTCCATTTTAGTTGTTTTATATATTTTTTGAGTTGTAATCTTTAGTAGTCGAGTATTAGGTTACAACTAGGGTAAAGTACTTTCTTGGTTTATGTCTTTGTGCCGCCCTATATAAGGATTTCTTATTAACAACATTAGGGACGACATTTTATGATATTTTTGATTGAATTTTCTTTAGAGTTGTCTTGGTTCTTTGGTGATTGAGATCCGCCATAGGTCTTATCAAGCTTTGCTTGTGGCGACCATCCAATCTCGCTTAGAGTTTCCTTTCGATTTTGTTCAAATTCTTTAGAGAATTAGGTTGAATGGTTGAATGTGCTCAATTCGGTTCATCTTGGTTTTTCTAGGATCAAGGGTATCTTCAAGGGGAAAAATTAGAGCAACCTCCCACGTCAAGGGTTCTTGGAAGATCCATCCAAAGGGTCTTGAGTTCAACGAGTAGTAAGCCTAAAATCCAAGGGTCTTGGTAGTCTTCCCTATGTGTGCGCGCATCACCTAACCAACCTATGGAATAGACACCTAATCAACCTGTGGAATAGACCCCTAATCAACCCGGAATAGACCTGTAATTGACAAACCCAAAAGAATGAATCAAATCAAGTGGAAGAAACTTTAGGCAAAGATTTTGGTCGCCATGGAATGACTCCAATAAGACTAGGAATTAATTCCAATCTAAAAACTAAAGAATACTCTCATAGAGAGAAAACTCACAATTTTTATTGATTCATCATAACATGTTCTTAAAATAATACAACGAATGCCCTTTTATAGGCTCATGAAGAATGTTCTAGAAAATTTACTAAAAACCTATCACTAGTTGTTACCTATCACAATTAAATAACTAGCATAAAGATTACAACTTAATCATAAATTAAAACACGAAATTAAAAACGCATTCGCACTTTCTAATGAATGCCGTGGCACGGCCTTGGGCGCAGCCTTGGTTAGAACCCTTTTTTGTGTTATTTTCTTCACGCCTTACTTCATCCAACCATTTCACAACGCTCCGATCTTTTGCTTTTGAGTAAATATTAAGTTGGTCGTTTTTGTCATGCCCTAAGCTCTTGAATTCCTCAAAATAGCATAGACGAACAATCAATTCCGTTGAGGCTTGAATGATATGTTTGGAGCTACCAAGAATGTATCAAACTCCTCCTCTTCGAAACGATTCATTCTCAAATCGTCGCCCATGGTATGCAAAGAATTGGCACAACTCAAGCTCAAACATGCAAAATTTTTATAAGACCGATGAGAATATCTTTTTTTTTTCCACCAAACTTTTGGCTTTTCTTATAAAATGTCACAAATTTGCCATTTTTCACTCAATATATATATATATTTTATCAACTCTAACAACCCTCTCTCTTTTTTTTTTAACAACACAAATAACTCACAAAATACAAAATTCAACTCCCAAAAACAAAAAAAAAAATTTTGAATTTTTTTTTTAAATTCAGATGAACAGTAACGCCGTCATGAATAGTGCCATCAAGGAACAGTATTCCATCAGTAAACAGTAAACCCTAAGCGTGAACAGTGCGCGGCATGAACAGTGATGCTACAGCGCTAATGAACAGTACGAATTTTTTTCTTTTTTTTTTTGACAATCAAACCACAAAAGAACACAACTTTGATTCAAGAAAAATTAGATCTTGAATCAAGCACAACAAAACAAAAATTAAAAACATATATCTAAGTGGATTGACAACAAAAACAAAAGATATACCCAAACAGGTTGACACAAAACTTGATTTCTCTTTCAAGATCCCAAAAGCTCTGTTACCACTTGATACGATCGGGGGGTGCGCCATCTCGTAAATCGCAGGAACATTTTCCCCAAAGGAACGTCTTGAAAAGAAATCCACACAAAAAACAACTCAATCTTCTTGACCCCTTTGTAACTTGTTGAAAACCCCAAGAACAACTTGAGTTGCGATAACCACTCAATCTTCTTGACCCTTTCGTAACTTGTTGAAGACCCCAAGAACAACTCGAATGGGTTGCTTCAAAGATTCAACCAAGATCGTTGAAATCCTTCTTTTGTGCCACAAGTTAGATCCCTAACCAACCCATGGAATAGACATCTGACCAACTTGTGGAATAGATCCCTAACTAACCTGTGGAATAGACCCCTAATTGACAAACTCAAAAGTTTGAATTAAATCAAGTGGAAGAAACTCTAGGCATAGGTTTTGGTCGCCATGGAATCACTCCAATAAGACCAGGATTTAGTTCTATTCCAAGAACTAAGAAAGCTCTCATAAAGAGAAAACTCACTGTGACAGCCCCACCTTACCCTGAGGTGCACCAAAAGGCTTAGCGGACTGCCTGCCTGGCTCTCGCCAGGACTCGAATCACGCACTCACGCAAACCTCCGGGCGTAATTAACTCAAAATAAATAAACTAAAATAAAATAAAATGGATTAACATAAAATACACTCATATTATTTACTTAAAGGGTACAAGTCACATCCAAAGTTTACATGTCATAATATACATGATTTTCACAAAGATAGCCTAACACAGTTTGGCTATTACAATAACTAAACATTTATAATAATCAAAACTAGTCGTTCCAGCTTTAATTTTATTGGAAACCTGAGTAAAGGAAAACAAATAAAAGGAATGAGCTATAATAGCCTAGTGAATGTCCAAGTCATGCAATCATATCAAAACTCATTATTTTAGTAAATAAAATAATCAATAAGTTAAATAAATAAGATATGAACAATTTAATTATCAAGTAGTCAAGGGTGGATATAGGGCTCAACTACGGGAGCAAGCTCAACCGCAGGAAAAACAAGTACTGATCATGGAACCATGACATTTAGACCAAGATAATAGCTCAGGTCTTTTATCAAGGAACATGCCAGTTTTTATCACGCAAGCCCTAACCACCATTCACGTTATAACCTCCGTACAAGCTACCACATCCAGGGAGTACTCTCAACTTAGGAGGGCCAACACGCAAGAAAGTTCAATCCGGAGTTGGCCTCTTTGAGGATTCACAACTCAAAAGGGAAAGAACGTCACAACCTAAAACACCCAGCACCTTATAACATCCCAAGCCTGTCCGAGTTGACTATCCGTGAAGTAACGATAAAGTTAGTCATAGAAGTCTCACGCACAAGTAACATGTTGAATAGTGAAAGCATATAACACAGTATGGAATAGATGCGATAAAGTACACATCTTTCCTCAAGTAGCACATTTTATCACATAATATTTACAAGTGTAACATAGTATTTACAAGTAAAACATAACGTTTCATGCTTCATGCACACATAAAGACACTCACCTGGAGTGCCTAAGAAAAGATCTCGTAAAATGGTCGTGTTGCGTTTTCGGACCCTGAAATTTAAAAGAAAATAATATAATGAAAATTCAACTAAAATCCTAGTAAATTTAGTAAGAAAAATTCAAGAAAATACCCCACTTATTTCTAGGGTTTTGGTTTTAGGGTTTCTAGGGTTTAGAGTTTACTTATTCTAAGAAAGTCTAATCTATCACTAGATCATTTCTAAAAATTCCTACACTTCAATTTCCTTCAATTGAATACATTCTAGGCTTAAAATCTCACTTGTCAATTTTTCTTCTTTTAATTCTACCAAAATTTCGGCAGCATTTCCCCTTAAAATCGGACTAACCCAAATTTTTTCCCTGCAAGAAAATTCAACAATCCAACCCAATTCAACAAGTTCTACAACTTTTATATTCAACTCAAGTTCAAATTCAATCAAAATTTCACTAAATTCCAAGGATTTTACCCCAAGAATCATCAACCAAACAACATCTAAAACATGAAATTTCAAGGTTTAAAGGCCATTACTAGTCTATCTGACCACAAGAACATCTTATCTAACAAGTAAATCTCCAATTCAAACTAAGTTTTCAAAGTAGTAATATCAAGACTCTAGGTTTAAGCTTGCAAATAAAATAATTAAAACATGAAATTAATAGGAAAAGTTCATGGTAAATACCTTAGATATGCTTAGAACTTTGCTTAGAAAAGAAAGAAGCCCACTTCCTATGGTGGATTTGTCCAAAATTTGGTGATTAAGCTTCAAGAAGTTGAGAGTAAAAATGAGTGAAGAAGAGGAAAGGGGATGGCCAGCCAAGAGGGAGAAGAAAGAGAAAGAAATAGTCTAGGAAAAATGGAAAAGAAATGAAGAAAAGGTGGGAAAATGATTAACCAATTAAAACCTCACAAGAGTAAAGCAAAAAGGTGGTCTTTAAATGCAAGAGTAGCTACTTGGATTAATTTGATTGGTGGAGCTCATTAACTTATTATCACTTAATACTAACAATAATAAGACACAAAGTATTAAAGCAAAAAGAGAGTAAAATAGGGAGAGAGAGAGAGAGAGAACCGGCCACAAGAAGAAAGAAAAGAAAGAATTTCGGCCCAAAAAAAGAAAAGAGAAAAGAGAAGAATTTTCGGCCAAGAGAAAAAGAAAAGAGAGAGAAAAATTTCAGCCAAGGGAAAAGAAAATAAAGCAAGAAAATAAGTGAAATTTTTGAGTAAAATTGAGCTAAAAATTCAAGTAGTCAAAAGACTAGAAAATAGTAAAATGAGCTAATCAAAATTTAAACACTAATATAAATTAAATGGTCAAGTAAAATTATTCTAACTTTAGTGCTTAAGTGTTATTGCTTAAAATAAAAATCTTAACTAATTAACCTAATTAACTTAAGAAATCTTCTAACTAATAAATCAAGGCTTAACACTTAACCCTAAATAAGAAAAAAAATGTCTCTTGTAGGTGCATTTCTAGGGTGTTACATCCTCCCCCCCCTTAAAAGAATTTCGTCCTCGAAATTCTACCTGGATTTTCGAAGAACTTGGGATAATTTCTCCGCATTTCTTCTTCTGTCTCCCACGTGGCTTCTTCTAGGTCATGATGCTTCCACAGGATCTTGACAAGAAGAATTTATTTATTTCTCAGTTCTTTTACTTTATGGTCTAGGATTTGAATTGGTTGCTCTTCATATGTCAAAGTTTCATCAAGCTCAATTTCATCGGGTTGAAGCACGTGCCTTGGATCCGGGTGGTATTTTTTCAAAACCGACACATGGAAGACATTGTGCATTTTTGATAACTTTGAAGGCAAGTCCAATTGATAAGCAACATTTCCGATACGCTTAACGATTTTGAATGGTCCCATGTATCTTGGTTGAAGTTTCTTCTTTTTACCAAACTGGATACCACCTTTAAATGAAGAAATCTTGAGAAATACTTCATCTCCAATTTCGAACTCCAGCTCTTTCCTTCGAGTATCAGCAAAACTTTTCTGTCGACTTTGAGCAGCATGAAGTCGTTGCTGTATTAACTTAACTTTCTCATAAGCCTCTTCTACCAGGGTACTTTTTCTGGACCGAACATTTTCCGTTCACCCACTTCATCCCAATAACCAGGCGTCCTGCATCTTCTCCCGTACAGTGCTTCAAATGGGGCCATCTAGATCGAGGATTGGTAGCTATTGTTGTAAGCAAACTCAATTAAGGTCACATGTTGATCCCAGTTGCTACCAAAATCCATCACACTCGCCCGCAGCATATCTTCTAAAATCTGGATCACTCGTTCGGACTGTCCATCGGTCTGGGGATGGTAAGCCGTGCTAAAGTTTAACTTTGTTCCCAAGGCTTCGTGCATTTGTGTCCACAGTCGAGAAGTAAACCGAGGATCTCGGTCCGAAACAGTACTAATTGGAATTCCATGTAATCTTACCACTTTATCAATGAACATACGGGAAAGTTTTTCCAACGGGTAAGTCATGTTCATGGGCAGAAAATGAGCAGATTTGGTCAAGCGATCCACAATTACCCAAATAGCATTGTGCCCTTTTTGGGTTCTTGGTAAACCAGAAACGAAATCCATGGTAATGTGCTCCCACTTCCACTCTGGGATTTCCAAAGGTTGTAGTAGTCCTGACGGTCTCTGATGTTCAGCTTTTACCTGCTGACACGTAGGACAAGTTTGCACATACTCGGCTATTTCCCTCTTCATATTATCCCAGCAATAAAGTTTCTTCAAATCTTGGTACACCTTTGTACTCCCCGGGTGCACAGTGTACCTGGAACGATGAGCCTCACCCATGATTACTCTCTTCAACTCTTCATCTCTTGGGATGAAGATATGGTTTCAAAATCTCAACAGTCCCTCCGGTCCAACACTATACTCAGGTAGGTTCCCCACTTTGGCTTTCTCTATTCGCTTCTGTAGTGTGAGATCCTTGCCTTGGGCTTCTTGGATTTGTTTCAACAATTCAGATTGTGCACTTACATTTCCACAAATCACTTTAGAGCCAGCTATCCTTGGGTTGCTCTCACTCAATCACTCCAACAAGTCCAATTCACGGATGGCTAGACTAGCCATTTGAACCTTCCGACTTAAAGCATCTGCAACAACATTAGCTTTACCCGGATGGTAATTAATAGTACAGTCGTACTCCTCCAATAACTCCACCCATATATGATGTCGCAAATTTAACTCTTTTTGAGAAAACAAATATTTCAGACTCTTATGATCTGTATATACTTCAAATAATGCCTCCATTTCTTGAGTGCGAAAACCACCGCTGCTAACTCTAGGTCACGTGTGGGATAATTCCTTTAATGAGATTTTAACTTACGGGAAGCATAGGCCACTACTTGTTTTCCTTGCATTAACACACTTCCCAAGCCTTCCCGTGAAGCATCTGTGTACACACTGAAAGTTTCTTTTCCATTAGGCAATGCTAGCACTGGGGCAGATGTCAATCGTTTCTTGAGTTCATTGAAGCTCTGTTCGCACCGTTCATCCCACTTAAATTTAACATACTTCTGGGTTAAAGCAGTGAGTGGTGTAGCTATATTTGAAAAATCCTTAATGAACCGCCTATAATAGCCAGCTAACCCCAAGAAACTACGAACTTCGGTGGGATTCTCGGGTCGTTTCCAACTAACTACGGCTTCTACTTTGGATGGATCTACCGCTATTCCTTCTCCCGAAATGACATGACCCAAGAATGACACTTGGTTCTTCCAAAATTCACACTTACTAAACTTGGCATACAACTTGTTGTCTCTCAAGATTCGTAGTACCATCTTCAAATGTTGCTCATGCTCTCCATGGGACTTGGAAAATAATAAAATATCATCAATAAAAACTACTACAAACTGATTCAGGTATGGTCTGAAAACCCTTTGCATTAAATCCATAAAAGCCGCCGGGGCATTAGTTAACCCAAAAGGCATCACCACAAATTCGTAATGACCATATCGAGTGTTAAAAGCAGTTTTTGATACATCTTCCTCCTTAATTTTTAATTGATAGTACCCTTGTCTGAGATCCACCTTAGAAAATACTACAGCCCCTTCCAGTTGATCAAACAATTCATCAATATGAGGTAAAGGGTACTTATTCTTTATGGTGATATTATTTAACCCTCGATAGTCAATGCAAAGCCTAGTGTACCATCTTTCTTCCTGACAATTAATACTGGGGCTCCTCATGGTGATACACTCGGCCTGACAAATCCTCTTTCTGACAAATCCTGGAGTTGGACCTTAAGTTCCCCGAGTTCTGCAGGGGACATGCGGTATGGGGTTCTAGATATTGGCGATACTCCGGGTACCAATTCTATTTTGAATTCCACGTCTCTCTCCGGAGGTAAAGAGCTTAATTCTTTAGGAAACACATCGGGAAATTCTTTTACCACCGGCACTTCCTCAAGTCTCACTTTATCCTCAGGTGTATTAATTAAATAAGCAAGGTATCCTACTGCCCCTCAAAACATCAATTTCCTAGCTTGCATGGCTGAAAGAAGATTTGAGGAAGCTAGGGTTTTCTTAACATCCAACCTTAATACAGGTTCTCCCGGTATGCTAAACTCCACCACTTTCGTCCCATAATTTAATTGAGCACTATACCGGGTCAAACAATCCATGCCTAGTATTACATCATAACCCCGGATAGGTAAAGCTATGAGATCTGTTAGAAATTTTCTTTCTCCTACCCGAAGCTCACAATCTTGGTAAACAAGATTAGTTGTCAGGCAATGGTCTCCAGTCGGAGTCCTCACTTCCAATTCATAGGATAACTCAACAGGTTGTATCTCTAAAGCAGTCATAAACTGAGGGTTCACAAAAGAATGGGTGGAACTAGGGTCTACTAGCAGTTTAGCCAATGATGAAAAACAAGAATCATACCTTCAATAACTGCTGGTGACTCCTGGGCATCCCGCTTGTCGAGCGCATACACGCGAGCTGGCATTTTCCATTTATTCCCGCTCTCCCTGGCTTGATTGGTCTCCTTAGGCCCAGGTTGAGCGGTGCTCGGTCCACTGGCGGCCTATCGTGGACATTGATTTATCCGGTGATCTCCACTGCCGCAAAGCAAACATTTTCGGTTCTTTCTCCAGCAGTCATCTTCCACATGCCCTCCTTTACCGCAATACCCACAAGCAACCGGAGCAGCTGATGACTGTTTCTTCTTTTGAGTATCCTCCTTTAGTTCACTTCTTGGCGGAGCCCTTCTCACCTGTGCACCTCTTGTTCTTCCGAACGGGACACCTTGCCCAATTCTCACTCCTCTAGTTCCCCTGCCCATCTTAGGGACTGGAGAGTTTCCAGTTGAAGGTCGAGCATCATTGGTATTTCCCCGTTTTCTTGCCTTCACCGTGCGGACCAAGGACTTAGTTTCCTCCACCTGCTGCGCTTTTTCCACTGCAGCTTCATACGTTTCAATGGTAGCAGCTGCGAGGGCGTCTTGGATCTCCAAATTCAAGCCTTGGATAAATCTCCTCTTTCTTCGCCGTTCGGTGGCTACAAGTTTCGGGGCATAACGAGACAGTTTAGTAAACTGAGCTTCATAGTCAGCTACAAACAGCAACCCTTGTCTCAATTTCAAAAATTCATCTTCCCGCTTTTCTTGTACTCGGATGGGAATATATTTCTCTTTGAACTCTCTAGTGAAGTTGACCCATGTCCTTGGAGTTTGATATCTTTCCCACTTGGCGTTGATTAAATTCCACCAAGGGGTGGCAGTACCCTCCAATTGGAACACGGCGAATGTCACTTGCTGTTCATCCGTATACTTCAGGGCAGTAAAAATTTTCTCAATGTGCTCTAACCATTTTTCGGCAATTTTTGGTTTTGGGCTACCATTAAACTTAGGGGGGTTAAATTTCTGGAACCGTTCCAGGGCTACATCTTCCCCTACTGCCGGGTTTCTATGAGGACCACCAACTTCCACTGCTTGGTTCTGCCGAGTTCCCAGTTGAGTTAGAACGTCGGTCATTCGATTCAAGACCGCAATCATTGGATTAGCTCCGGAAGGTGGATTTATGCTAGAGGTAGCATCTTCATCCCGGTCTTGACGACAGGGACGTCCTCTACCGCGACCACGTCCACTCATGAATTAATATGCTATAATAACATGAATAAATTTATTTTAATAACTACATATTAAATGTCAAAATAAAATGTAAAATGCACAAATTCAAGATTAACATGGAAATCAAGTTTCATGCCAACAAGATCACACATATTTATACAAGTAGTTCAATTTACACATTTTCCAAAAGTCACATACAAAACATGTCGTACATATAAAACATAAGAAAACTAACATAAGTTTTAGGTACATAAACCCATCTAAAGATCTAGTCAAAGCTCTAGTCCAACTGGACTGATCGGGCCGAGCTCACATCCATGTCCTGCTCACCCCCAGGAGCCTCCTCGGCCCCAAGAGGTGGAGGCGCTGCCTGTCTTGGCCCAAGGTGCGGAGCCAAATCACGCACCTCATCTAGCACATGACCTACTAACAAGCCACTCTCATCTACAAGTCGTCCGGTGTGGTCCCGGATGTACTATACCACGCGAGTGAGTCGGCCGTGCACCTCCTGGTACTGCTCTCGATAAGCATCCATCCTTTACTGTTCTTCCTGAACAACAGTCTCTAAGTCATGAATCCTCTGAGCCTGAGCCCTAACTGTCTCTCTCAACTCGTGAACACGGGCCTGGGAAGTATCACTCTCGCGCCCAACTCGTCTACTATCCTCTATCAGTGAAAGCACGACATGGTCGGGATAAGAATAGGTCCTCCAGCATCCACAAGCAAGGCGGACTTGACGGGCAAGTCAAAATGTACGATAAGGATGACCCGGTCCCTCACGGAACCGAACTACTGGTCGTCTACGCTGCTCGTACTGGGTCGGGGCCCCATCAGCTGGCTGCAATGCCCGTGATCCCTCACCTCGCTCGCTCTCTGACATACCTACACGTTTAAATAATAAATTAATTAGGTTTATCCCACAAATACTTAATAATAAATAATACTTAAATATTACACTCAAATATCAAGCTTAAAAGTAACCAAAACACATTCTCAAGCATATACACAATAGCGTCCAGGTGCGAAAATTCGGATCTTATCTCTCACACTCAGGTTGATCAGGCCCAAGCGTAACTGACTCAACCCAAATTTCCTATCCGACACCCCAAACAAGACTAGCACTAGAGACAGGATTCAATCCTAAGCTCTGATACCAACTGTGACAGCCCCACCTTACCCAGAGGCGTACCAAAGGGCTTAGCGGACTGCCTGCCTGGCTCTCGCCAGGACTCGAATAACGCACTCACGCAAACTTCCGGGCGTAATTAACTTAAAATAAATAAACTAAAATAAAATAAAATGGATTAACATAAAATACACTCATATTATTTACTTAAAGGGTACAAGTCACATCCAAAGTTTACATGTCATAATATACATGATTTTCACAAAGATAGCCTAACACAATTTGGCTATTACAATAACTAAACATTTATAATAATCAAAACTAGTCGTTCTAGCTTTAATTTTATTGGAAACCTGAGTAAAGGAAAACAAATAAAAGGAATGAGCTATAATACCCCAGTGAATGTCCAAGTCATGCAATCATATCAAAACTCATTATTTTAGTAAATAAAATAATCAATAAGTTAAATAAACAAGATATGAACAATTTAATTATCAAGTAGTCAAGGGTGGATACAGGGCTCAACTACGGGAGCAAGCTCAACCGCAGGAAAAGCAAGTACTGATCATGGAACCATGACATTTAGATTGAGATAATAGCTCAGGTCTTTTATCGAGGAACATGCTAGTTTTTATCATGCAAGCCCTAACCACCATTCACCTTATAACCTCCGTACAAGCTACCACATCCAGGGAGTACTCTCAACCTGGGAGTGCCAACACGCAAGAAAGTTCAATCCGGAGTTGGCCTCTTTGAGGATTCACAACTCAAAAGGGAAAGAACGTCACGCCCTAAAACACCCAGCACCTTATAACCTCCCAATCCTGTCCGAGTTGACTATCTGTGAAGTAACGATAAAGTTAGTCACGGAAGTCTCATGCACAAGTAACACGTTGAATAGTGAAAGCATATAACACATTACGGAATAGATGCGATAAAGTACACTTCTTTCCTCAAGTAGCACATTTTATCACATAATATTTGCAAGTGTAACATAATATTTACAAGTAAAACATAACATTTCATGTATCATGCACACATAAAGACACTCACCTGGAGTGCCTAAGAAAAGATCTCGTAAAATGGTCGTGATGCTTTTTCGGACCCTGAAATTTAAAAGAAAATAACATAATGAAAATTCAACTAAAATCCTAGTAAATTTAGTAAGAAAAATTCAAGAAAATACCCCACTTATTTCTAGGGTTTTGGTTTTACGGTTTCTAGGGTTTAGAGTTTACTTATTCTAAGAAAGTCTAATCTATCACTAGATCATTTCTAAAAATTCCTACACTTCGATTTCCTTCAATTGAATACATTCTAGGCTTAAAATCTCACTTGTCAATTTTTCTTCTTTTAATTCTACCAAAATTTCGGTAGCATTTCCCCTTAAAATCGGACTAACCCAAATTTTTTCCCTACAAGAAAATTCAACAATCCAACCCAATTCAACAAGTTCTACAACTTTTATATTCAACTCAAGTTCAAATTCAATCAAAATTTCACTAAATTCCAAGGATTTTACCCCAAGAATCATCAACCAAACAACATCTAAAACATGAAATTTCAAGGTTTAAAGGCCATATACTAGTCTATCTAACCACAGGAACATCTTATCTAACAAGTAAATCTCCAATTCAAACTAAGTTTTCAAAGTAGTAATATCAAGAATCTAGGTTTAAGCTTGCAAATAAAACTAATTAAAACATGAAATTAATAGGAAAAGTTCATGGTAAATACCTTAGATATGCTTAGAACTTTGCTTAGAAAAGAAAGAAGCCCACTTCCTATGGTGGATTTGCCCAAAATTTGGTGATTAAGCTTCAAGAAGTTGAGAGTAAAAATGAGAGAAGAAGAGGAAAGGGGATGGCCGGCCAAGAGGGAGAAGAAAGAGAAAGAAATAGTCTAGGAAAAATGGAAAAGAAATGAAGAAAAGGTGGGAGAATGATTAACCAATTAAAACCTCACAAGAGTAAAGCAAAAAGGTGGTCTTTAAATGCAAGAGTAGCTACTTGGATTAATTTGATTGGTGGAGATCATTAACTTCTTATCACTTAATACTAACAATAATAAGACACAAATTATTAAAGCAAAAAGAGAGTAAAATAGGGAGAGAGAGAACCGGCCACAAGAAGAAAGAAAACAAAAGAATTTCGGCCCAAAAAAAGAAAAGAGAAAAGAGAAGAATTTTCGGCCAAGAGAAAAAGAAAAGAGAGAGAAAAATTTCAGCCAAGGGAAAAGAAAATAAAGCAAGAAAATAAGTGAAATTTTTGAGTAAAATTGAGCTAAAAATTCAAGTAGTCAAAAGACTAGAAAATAGTAAAATGAGCTAATCAAAATTTAAACACTAATATAAATTAAATGGACAAGTAAAATTATTCTAACTTTAGTACTAAAGTGTTCTTGCTTAAAATGAAAATCTTAACTAATTAACCTAATTAACTCAAGAAATCTTCCAACTAATAAATCAAGGTTTAACACTTAACCCTAAATAAGAAAAAAAATGTCTCTTGTAAGTGCATTTCTAGGGTGTTACACTCACAATTTTATTAATTCATCATAATATCATTAAAATAATACAAGGAATGCCCTTTTATAGGCTCGTAAAGAATATTCTAGAAAATTTACTAAAAACCTATCACTAGTTGTAACTTATCACAATTAAATAACTACCGTAAAGATTACAACTTGTAAAAATAAATAAAATACAAAATAAAATTCAAAAACCCTAGCTCACCAAAGTTTCTGTCCCTATCCGCGTGGGCTATCCGCACACGAGTAGCCAGCACGGATATGACCAAAAACTATGATCCTTCCTTCGTATATTCCCGTTTGAGTGGATGCTAGAGAGGCCATCTTCCTTGCTCCATTGCCGTGCCTTGTGTAAGGTAATAAGGGGAGTAACGCAGCGGAAAATTTAAAAATTTATTACCTTAGCCATGGATCTCTTTGATGTAATCTATACGATTAAAGGGTGTTTAGCACAAATACCTCAAGCATAGAAGGTTTCTATGCTTCAAAGGGCAAGATCCTATTCGATGAAGGTGTTGATCTACCATGAAAAGCCCTCCAAGTGTCGAGCCTCCAACGGTATCCACACGAACATGATCTTTAGGAACCTTTGGGCTTGCTTGCCTTGCCTTTTGAATGCTAGCTCCCTTGAATGATTCATGAAGAACACAAGAAGAAGAAAGAAGTTGAAACCCTAACAATTAGGGATGGAGGTGTGGCGTTTTTCTTGGAGAGAAAAACGCCACCAAGCTCTCAATTTTTCTCTCTCTAAATTTTGTGTTATGTTTCATCAATCTTTCAAGAGTCAAGGCATGGACTTATTTATAGATGTAGTATCCTAGTCTTTAAGGAAATAGGAGCAATTGGAAACCAAGAAGGTTTAGGAAGCTTACCTTAAGCTAATCCTATTCCTTTAGGAAACCAATTCCAAAAGGAAACCAAATAGCTTCTTAATTCCTTTTAGGAAACTAATTTCCATCAAGACTTAGAATATTTATAATTAAGTCCTTTAAGTTAATTTATCGCATAAATTAACCCCATAAGTATCTTATACTTATCTTAATAACAATTTAACCCAAAGACCATGTTCTTATTGTGTGTGACCCATTAGGTTCCATTCACGTTGGCAATAAGTACAAATTATAACTCATTAATTAATTAATTAAGAGCCAGATAAATTAACACTTTAATTTATCATTAATTCCCTAATTAATTAATTTGCACTTATAGATCATGAGTGGCGTCTAGCAATGCATCATGACCACCCAAGTGAATAGGAAAGTCATATGGTAGACTACACCTATCAATGACAATGTTACCGTGTAATTAATATCCTTTCACCACACTATATCCCAATTAGTCTAAGAGTGTAGTGCGCACTCTTTAAATGACTAATTAATGATTTCTTGTTCCCGAAATACAACTTTCATAAAAGTATAACCTTGAAACTCTTTCAAGTCATACTTTCACTTTTGCGCAAAAGATTCTTTAAGTCATATTTCAACAAGTGGCCAATCCGGGATATACTCTCCTATAATAAGGAGTGGTGAATCCTATATCGATTACTCACTATCCTTCCATGCTTCATACTATACCCAATCTCTACCGTATGGGCTACTCTTTTACGAGCACCGAGCAATAGAGTCAAAGCATAGCAATCCACACTCAAGATACCATGGTAATCTCAAGTCTAAGGATCACTTACACCATTGCCATTAAGAGTATAATTCATAAGCACTAATGAATAGTAACTCTTGGCGGATCAATCCAATGAACTTGTTCTCTAACAAGCATCCACATACCAGCTTAGGTGTCACACACCATAGTTGACGAGATTCAACTACTACTTACCATAAGTAGAGGCAAAGTATGTGCTAGTCTTCCCATATTAATGATGTCCAATCTCATTAATACTACGACTAGGGATATTTAAGAATATAACTTAATGTGTAATAAGAGTCTCATCATTGTAACTCTTACAATCTCTTATACACAGTTAATATTCTATGGACTTCATCAAATAAACTAGTAATATAAATAACAAGTATTAAATGACAAAGAAAATGCCACATATATAAGTATAACACGAAATAAGCGTAATAAAAATCCCAAAAACCAACTTGGTTTTAGGGCATACACTAACAAACTCCCACTTGCACTAAAACCAATCACCTATAGGTTTTAGGCCATGAGCATGACTATCATGCTTATTCTGGGACAAGTCCATGGTGAAAGGATTAGTGGCACTTACATTGTGGGAACTTCCTCTATCTTTTCATCATTTGTACCAAACTATTTCCATAAATAGATGGTGGCACCTAAATACACTTTAGGATCATGGATGAGACTTTAGTTCCTTAATTAAATGATGGCTCAATTGTTTCATAAAACAATGGAAGGAACTATTCTTTATCTAACAAAGAATCCCTTGATCCATAGTAACTTCTAAAGCTACCATGTACTCGCCTTTGTTGTAGAATATGTTGTAGTATCTATCATAAAACGCTTTTATCTACTACAGTTCAACGTGAACACCAATTCATCTCATGATTTTCTTATCATCCCTATTGGATTAAAAGTTTGTATCTTTAAATCCACACACTTCCTAAGTGTGATCTCCATAGTCAAGAATAGTCTTTTAGTGCTACTCGAGTACTTAAGAATATTCTTTGATAACCATCTAGTGACACTCACCAGAATTGCTCGTAACACTTAAAGCCAGAAGACATCGGGTCTCATACATAGGATAGCATATACAATAGAACCTATTGCAAAAGCATATGGGATCTATTAATGCTATCAACCTCAATAAGTGTCAAAGACACATGTCTCTCAGAAGAGTAATCTCCTATCACATAGGTAAAACCCCTTCTTCGATTACACTATGCTAAACCCTTTAGCATCTAGCCTATGTACTTGGATCTAGTGAGACCAAGCAACCTCTTGGATCTATCTATATAGATCTTAATTTCCAAATTAGAGATCGCCTCTCTTAGATTAAGAAATTCTTGGACAACCATATCTTTACCTTTAAAGTATGTTGTTTCCATCAACGATATGTCATCCACATATAGTATCAAGAAAATGACAATGCTCCCACTCAACTTTACATTTACACAAAGCTCGTCTTTGTTTTTGAGAAAATCAAACTCTTTGATTATCTTATCAAAACAAATGCTCCAACACCTTGACACTTGCAAGGAGTCCACAAATGGACCCTTGAAGCTTGCGTATCCAATGACTATCAATGGAGGTGAAGGCCCAAGGGATGTGTCATATACATACCTTTTAATTCCCGTTAAGGGATGAAGTCTTCATATCCATTTGTCATAGCCATAAAAGCAGCTATTGCAAGTAAAATCTTAAATGGATTTAAGCATGGCTATTGGTGAAATGGTTTCTTTCAAAGTCAAGCCTTTGAATTGAATCCTTTTTCCATTAACCTTGCTTTATAGGTAACTACGTTACCATCCATGTCAGTCTTTCTCATAAAGACCTACTTGCACCCTATGGGTTTTATCCCTTTAGGTGACTTGAGCAAGGACTATACCTTGTTCTTGTACATGGAATCCATTTTGGATTTTATGGCATCTTGCCATATCAAGGAGTCTACATTAGACAAAGCCTCTTCGTGACTAGTAAGGTTTGTCATCATATATGACTAGTACATTATTGCTCTTGCTAATGAAAAATCTATATATCTCATATGTGAGAAATCTGTATTTCTCAAGAGTATAACGTACTCTACCAGTCTTTTGAAGATTTTGTGTACTTTGAGCTTCCGTTGCGCCTCATCAACATGTGGCATAAGCTCTAGTTCCAACTATTGATCTTTGTCAATTCATGGTTCTTGAACCTTTCAAGTTCTATCTTACTCCCACTGTCTCTTTTAAGAATAACTATTTTTCTAGAAAAAGACATTTCTTGAGACAAACGTTTTGCTCAGGGGATTATAGAAGTGGTGTCCATTGTTTTCACAAGGATACCCCACAAATAGACATTTGTCGAAACATGGTTGAGTGTATAGGAGTTGGCATCTAAGACAAGAACCCCTAAAATGAGGTTAGGAATTGTAGTATGGTTCATCATAGTTTGCACCATATCTCATAGGGTACAACTTCTCCTCTTTCACACATCATCAACAATGGTGTGTCAAGTGGAGACATTGACAAAGAATCACATTCTTCTTTAATTATTTTGAAACACTTGACATTGAGTATTATCCACATAGGTCAAATCTTACTCTTGTCAACTTGTTTTTCTTACTTCAACTTTAATGACTTTGAACATTTCAAAGGCCATGGATGCGTGTATCATATGATACACATAATCATATCCCATATGATCATCCATGAAAGTGATGAAGTATGATAAACATCCTCTAGCATGGATCGACATTGAGCTAAAAACATCTATATGTTAACGTTCTATGAGGATCACTAGCACATTCACCTTTTTCAAATAAAAGGTGTTTTGGTCATCTTTCAAAGTAAATGAGAATCACATGTCTCAAACGATTCATAATTGAATGAGTCCAAGTACACAACTATTATGTAATTTGGAAGTGCGTTTCTCATTCACATGACCAAGTCTATAATGCCAGAAGGATAGTTGTTTCAAAATATAGAGTTTTTGTCTATGTTTGAGAATGGACTTATCAAGGTCTAGGATTTGTAAAACGTTGTTTTAGTGATCTAATACCACAAAGAACACCATTACGTAAAAGAACAGTATATATTCTCTTTTGTAATGGTAAATCTTTTCACATTTAATGTGAATTGATTTCATGTTCTATTGTAAGTATCACAACATAATAACAATGTTTTAAATTCTAGAACAAGCCCAGTTGGTAAAGAGTGTATAAGTCTCTACAACGAGTGTAGCAACTCTTGCTCCATTCATCACACGTAGTTTGACTTTCTCTTTCCTTATTGTCTACCATGCTTTAAGACCTTGCACATTTTTGCAAATATGGGATCCAAATCCAGTATCTTATACCCAATGGTCTTAATTAGTAGATAAATTTATCTCAAACATAAACGTACTTAGAAGTAGAAGCCTTACTTCGCCTCTTCAACTTCTTAGTATTGAAACGAGCCTTACAATTCCCTTTCTAATAGAATTGGAAACATGTGCCCTTAGACTTGTCCATTTTGATCACACCTTTAAGCTTTGTCATAGCTACTATGGTCTTCTTAAGACTACGCTTGGGTTTCCCCTTGACAAGCAATAAAGTGCCCCTTTCTTCCTTGATAGACTACTCTTTAGATATCTCAGATCTAATGGTCCTAGATTGTGTATCAACAACTCTTTGAGATGCACAATCACAGACAAAAAGATCTATCAATTTGTGCTACTTTTATAGCTTAGGAATTATAGATGACATTATGATATAAGTAGCAATATCATTATCATCTTTTATGCATCTTGTATGCACATTGTTTCCTAACTATAATTGTCACTATGGGACAAGTGGAAGTGGGTATCAATGACATATCCAATTGTGCTTAAGAACTATTCTCAAGTCTTACACTAGTCCAAGAAAATCGTATATATATATATATATGGAGATATAGGATGATAAGTGTATTCAAGTGTACATTCATTCTACAACAAATGAAAAGATAGTACAAGTATTTGTTTCGTGTTATAATTGCAAACCAAAAATGTGGGCTTCGAATTTATTTGGTTTGCTCCCACTATTTTACTTCAAATCAATAACCCTCAAATATTGATTCGGAATCCATTGGAGATTCCTAGTGGGCTAGGATCCCATCTAATCAACTTTGGGTTTGACGGAGGCCAATGCCCCAAAGGTAACTTCGATTAGGTAGATAACTTTTATCAATCACAACTCTTGTGACTCCTAGATTGTTGGGTATCAACTCTTGATATTCACATCTTATGTGTTTCCCAACATTGCCTCAAAAATATCATAACATTGACGGAGGCCAAACTCGTTATGTATTTTTGTTAAGTCATACCCATTATTCAGAGATCACATCTCATAGCAAGAACATATTCCGAGTAAGGTGACCTTGACGGAGGCCAACGTGTCAACACTTAATAAGAACTCTTCGTTTTTGCTATAATAATGGAAGGCAACTTGTATATATTGACTTAATATCGCCTCAAAAACACCATAGCCTTGATGGAAACCAACAAATTAAGCATTTTTGTTAAGTCAGACCCATTATTTGGAGATCATATCTCATAGTAAAAAACATGCTCTAGGTAAGGTGACCTTGACGGAGGCCAACGTGTCAACACTTAGCAAGAACTATGATTTTTACTACAATAATGGAAGGCTAGTGACTTAATATTTTATTTGAGGGATTTTTATTTTAATTATACAATATATAGTCTCATCATAGCATGTAATTAAAATATATCGACATATAAAATAAAAACATGCACAATAAACCGTGGATGATTATGGACTTAACTAAAATATTTTCCTCGAGCCTTAAGGAAAATATATGGTCAAATTCCTAAGGGATGTGATCAACTCCTTGATGCATTCCTTGGGAGGTCTTCAACTCTTGATGAGCCTCCATGGTTGCTCCTTGGTTCCATCTCCATCTTCTTTGTACATTACACATGTAATTCTATTCTAAACAATTTAGAAAATTAAAACCTAACTCTAACCTACACAATGTACATTACATGTATTGACTAAGAAACCTCGAGTTACATTCGAGGGGAGTTAGGTGAGAAGAGAATTACATGAGAATAATAGAGAAGGCAGGACACGCAGGCCCTATTTTAAAAACCAATACAAGCCAACCATCAAAATTAATAAAAAATTCAACCATTCAATCACATTGGTCATAGTCCATAATCATCCACCATGCCATCATAATATTTAACAATTAAATAAATTACTTTATTTAATTCTAGTCATAAATCACATGGTCTAAATTAATTAGATTAATATTCTTGAATTTATTTGTCTCAAAAATAAAGTTATAGAAGGTGTAGGTTTCCAATATTTAACTTTCCAAATATTAACAATTAAAATTGGAAAGTGTTTTGTAGAGAAAATTCTAAAAATTCGCGTTTTCCAAAAAATTAGGAAAAATCCCGCTAGAACTCTGCTAGCAAACCGTGGGACAAACCGTGCGCGGGTTCATCCGCGGTTTACAAACCGTGGGACAAACCGTGCGCGGTTTCATCCGCGGTTTGTCGACAGAACGTACGGATTTTCAACCGTGGGTCAAAACGCGCGCGAGTTTTCGCGCGGTTTGTGTCCAGAAAATACGATCTTTGAAATTCTTTGGTCTTTTTCAAAACTCTTTTGAATCAAAACATGTTAAAACCCTTTTAGCACGTAAAAATAATTTAGAAACCTTGAATACTACCATAAGAACTCATCTTAATTATTTAAAACACTTTTAAACAATTAAGAACTTATCTTAAAAATCAAACTCTTGATTTTTCTAAAACAATTTTGAGACAAATTTCATCAAGAACAAACCATCCATATTTATGACAATTAAATAAACACAAATCATATAGATATAATCAAAGTAGGCTCTGATACCACTGTAAGGTAATAAGGGGAGTAACGCAGCGGAAAATTTAAAAATTTATTACCTTAGCCATGGATCTCTTTGATGTAATCTATACGATTAAAGGGTGTTTAGCACAAATACCTCAAGCATAGAAGGTTTCTATGCTTCAAAGGGCAAGATCCTATTCGATGAAGGTGTTGATCTACCATGAAAAGCCCTCCAAGTGTCGAGCCTCCAACGGTATCCACACGAACATGATCTTTAGGAACCTTTGGGCTTGCTTGCCTTGCCTTTTGAGTGCTAGCTCCCTTGAATGATTCATGAAGAACACAAGAAGAAGAAAGAAGTTGAAACCCTAACAATTAGGGATGGAGGTGTGGCGTTTTTCTTGGAGAGAAAAACGCCACCAAGCTCTCAATTTTTCTCTCTCTAAATTTTGTGTTATGTTTCATCAATCATTCAAGAGTCAAGGCATGGACTTATTTATAGATGTAGTATCCTAGTCTTTAAGGAAACAAGAGCAATTGGAAACCAAGAAGGTTTAGGAAGCTTACCTTAAGCTAATCCTATTCCTTTAGGAAACCAATTCCAAAAGGAAACCAAATAGCTTCTTAATTCCTTTTAGGAAACTAATTTCCATCAAGACTTAGAATATTTATAATTAAGTCCTTTAAGTTAATTTATCAGCATAAATTAACCCCATAAGTATCTTATACTTATCTTAATAACAATTTAACCCAAAGACCATGTTCTTATTGTGTGTGACCCATTAGGTTCCATTCACGTTGGCAATAAGTACAAATTATAACTCATTAATTAATTAATTAAGAGCCAGATAAATTAACACTTTAATTTATCATTAATTCCCTAATTAATTAATTTGCACTTATAGATCATGAGTGGCGTCTAGCAATGCATCATGACCACCCAAGTGAATAGGAAAGTCATATGGTAGACTACACCTATCAATGACAATGTTACCGTGTAATTAATATCCTTTCACCACACTATATCCCAATTAGTCTAAGAGTGTAGTGCGCACTCTTTAAATGACTAATTAATGATTTCTTGTTCCCGAAATACAACTTTCATAAAAGTATAACCTTGAAACTCTTTCAAGTCATACTTTCACTTTTGCGCAAAAGATTCTTTAAGTCATATTTCAACAAGTGGCCAATCCGGGATATACTCTCCTATAATAAGGAGTGGTGAATCCTATATCGATTACTCACTATCCTTCCATGCTTCATACTATACCCAATCTCTACCGTATGGGCTACTCTTTTACGAGCACCGAGCAATAGAGTCAAAGCATAGCAATCCACACTCAAGATACCATGGTAATCTCAAGTCTAAGGATCACTTACACCATTGCCATTAAGAGTATAATTCATAAGCACTAAGAATAGTAACTCTTGGCGGATCAATCCAATGAACTTGTTCTCTAACAAGCATCCACATACCAGCTTAGGTGTCGCACACCATAGTTGACGAGTTCAACTACTACTTACCATAAGTAGAGGCAAAGTATGTGCTAGTCTTCCCATATTAATGATGTCCAATCTCATTAATACTACGACTAGGGATATTTAAGAATATAACTTAATGTGTAATAAGAGTCTCATCATTGTAACTCTTACAATCTCTTATACACAGTTAATATTCTATGGACTTCATCAAATAAACTAGTAATATAAATAACAAGTATTAAATGACAAAGAAAATGCCACATATATAAGTATAACACGAAATAAGCGTAATAAAAATCCCAAAAACCAACTTGGTTTTAGGGCATACACTAACACCTTGTGCCCTTTGACTCCTCAAAATATCATAGACGAACGATCAATCCCATTGAGAATTGAATGATGCGTGTGGGGCTACTATGCATGTATCAAACTCCCCCTCTTCGAAACGATTTGTTCTCAAATCGTCGCCTATGGCTTGTAAAGAATGGGGGACAACTCAAAGCTCAAATCTGCGAAATTCATAAGAACAACAAGAATCTCTTCTTTTTTTTTTCACCCAACTTTTGGCTTTTCTTATAGAATCCCACAAATTTGCCCTTTTCCACTCAATAAATTTTTTCAATTAGCAACCCTCTTTTTTTTGTTTTTTTTTAACAACACAAACAACTCACAAAACACAAAACTCTACTCCAAAAATAAACAAAACAAAACTAGAAAAAAGAAATTCAAAAAAATTTTTGATGCATAGTAGCTGGAAGTGAACAGTACTCCGTTGATGAACAGTAATTCCATCATGAACAATATCGTCGATGAACAGTATTCCCGTCATGAACAGTGTTGTTGATGAATAGTATTCCCGTCATGAACAGTGTCTGATGAACGGTTGCTACAGTACGCGAATAGTGATTTTTTTTTTCTTTTTGTTGAAGATCTTAGAAACACAAAAATTCAATCTTTGATTGCCCAAACCCAAAAAATTCAACCCTAGGAAATCTTGAACCCAAGAAGACTCCAAATCTTGAACCCACAAAACACAAGAACGACAAGACACAAAATTACTGCAGTACATTGTAGAAAAATTATAAAAAAAATTAACAAATCTCACAAACTAAACAAAAGACTCCAACTTTGATGTTTCTTGATGAGAGACAATTCAAGAAACCAACAAGAACAACGAAAAACACAAGATCTAACTAGAAAACATATATCCAAGTGGATTAGAAACTAAAATAAAGGATATACTCAAACGGGTTAACACAAAACCTAATTTCTTTTCAAGATCCCAAAATCTTTGATACCAATTGATACGATTGAGAGTACATCCTCTCGTCTATCACAGGAATATCTTCCCTAAAGGATCGTCTTGAAAAGAAATCCATACAAAACAACCCAATCTTCTTGACCCCTTCGTAACTTGTCAAGACCCCAAGAACAACTTGATTTGTGGTAACCACTCGATCTTCTTAACCCCTTTGTAACTTGTTAAAGACCCCAAGAACAACTCGAATGGGTTGCTTCAAAGATTCAACCAAGATCGTTGAAATTCTCCTTTTGTGTCGCAAGTTAGACCCCTAACCAACCCGTGGAATAGACCCCTAATTGACAAACACAAAAGAATGAATTAAATCAAGTGGAAGAAAATCTAGGCAAAGATTTTGGTCACCATGGAATGACTCCAATAAGACCAGGAATTAATTCCAATCCAAGAACTAAAGACTACTCTCATAGAGAGAAAATTCACAATTTTTATTGATTCTTCATAACATGTTCTTAAAATAATACAACAAATGCCCTTTTACAGGCTCATGAAGAATGTTCTAGAAAATTTACTAAAAACCTATCACTAGTTATAACCTATCACAATTAAATAGCTAGCACAAAGATTACAACTTAATCACAAAGTAAAACACGAAATTAAAAAAGCATTCGTACTTTTTGATGAAGGCTGTGGCATGGCCTTGGGTGCAGTCTTGGTTAGAACCTTTTTATGTGTTATTTTTTTCACGCCTTACTTCATCCAACCATTTCACTACGCTCCAATATTTTGCCTTTTGAGTGGATGTTAAGTTCTTTATTTTTTTCAGGCCCTAAGCTCTTGAATTCCTCAAAATAGCATAGATGAACAATCAACCCCTTTGAGGCTTAACTGATACGTTTGGAGCTACCAAGAACGTATCAAAAGCCATAAGAGTTATGATTGGTAATTATTGCCTACCTAATCGATACTATTTTTGATTTGTTGGACTGCCTCAAGATCAAGATAATAAGATGGGATCCTAATCCACTTGGGATATGCAACAAATTCTGCAAATCAATAATAGTAAGTATCCTATTGATTTGAGGAAAAATAATGGGAGCAAACCAAATAAATATAAGTCCATAATTTTGGTTTTTTTAACATGAAAAACAAAATAATTATACTATCTTGACATTTGTTGTAAAATGCGTAATCATGTGAATAAATGATCTAGACTAAACGACTCAAATTAAATGACAAATTTCTCAAACTAACATCGAAATTTGAGAACAGTTCTCAAGCATAAGAAAATTGGTTATCTCCTTGATAATGCTATCACCTACCACTAGTGATAATGTTAGCCTGGAATCAAAGATAGATGCGAGATGTGTAAGATGATAGTGATATTTCTACTTATGTCATGATAGCAACTATGATTCCTGAGTTGTAAAGCAACACAAGATGATAGATGCTTTGTCCAAGCTTGTGCATCTCGAGTTGCTTAATAAATATGCTAGGACTAAAATATATGAGATATCTAAAGAGCCAATTATTAAGAAGGAAAAGGGCACAATTTTTCTTGTTGAAGGAAAACCCAAGGCTAGTTTTAAAAAGGCCAAGAAAGCCATGACAAAGCGTAAAGGTGAGATCAAAATGCACAAGCCTAATGGCACATGCTTCCATCGTGGCAAAGATATGCACTAGAAATTCTTGTCTTGACACATTGAAGTCAAATAAGGTTGGTGAAATTTTACCTTCAAGCATGTACATGATTGAGATAAATTTATCTGTTCATCAAAACTCTTAAGTATTAGACATCAGATGTGGATCTCATATTTGTATAATTATGTAGAATAGTAGTCTACTAACAAAGGGAGATGCCAAATTGCACATGCAAAATGGAGTGAGAGTTGTTACATTAGCTATAGAGGCTTATGTACTTTCTTTGCCTACTAGGCTTGTATTAGAATTAATAAATTGTTAATATGTTCTTGTATTTTCAAAACTTATTCAAAAGAATAAATGTTGTTCTTTTTTCACGTGATAGTGTTTTGAATGTTATTAGAACTTTAATTAATGGCATATATATTTTAGGCCAAAAACTCGATAATATGAAACAATCATATCTTTGAAATTCTAAACTTGGTCATATAAATGAGAAACACATTTCCAAGTACATAAAGTTGGTTATTTGGACACATTTGATTGTGAATCACTTGAGATATGCAAATCTTATTTACTTGAAAACGTGACCAGGACACCTTTTACTGGAAAAGGTGAATGTGCTAATGATCTTTTTAGAGTTATACAAACTAATATTTGTGATCCAATGTTGATCTATGCTAGATGAGATTTCTTATACTTTATTCCTTTCTCATTCTATATGTGGTAATGTTTTCCTTCCAAGGCCCTTAAAAAGTTCATAGAAGTAGAAAAACAACTCGACAATATTATTAAAACAGTAAAATCAAGTGGTCAATACTTAAATTAAGAGTTCCAAAAATATGTTGAGGAGAATGGGCTCTTCCTCAATAGACTCCATCCTACAGAATAATTAAACAATATGTTTGAAAGAAGAAACCGTGCCCTATTAAATATGGTACGTTCTTTGATGTGCTGTGCAACACTTCTAATGTCCTATCATGATTTTGTCTTAGATTTCACCTCCTAGACACTCAACTGGGTTTTAAGGTTGCTAATACAACTTCATATATGATATAGTATGGTAAGAAACCAAATTTATCTCACTCAAAGATTTGGGATGTTATGCTTTTTTGAAACAGAGAGTGTCATGTTAGTGTATGCCCAAAAACCAAGTTGGTTTTTGAGATTTTTTATATTACGCTTATTTCGTGTTATACTTATATATGTGGCATTTTCTTTGTCATTTAATACTAGTTATTTATATTACTTATTTATTTGATAAAGTCTATAGAATATTAACTATGTATAAGAGATTGTAAGAGTTACAATGATGAGACTCTTATTACGTATAAACTTATATTCTTAAATATCCCTAGTCGTAGTATTAATGAGACTGGACATCATTAATACAGAATGACTAACACATACTTTGCCTCTACTTATGGTAAGTAGTAGTTGATCTCGTCAACCATGGTGTGCGACACCTAAGCTGGTATGTGGATGCTTGTTAGAGAACAAGTTCATTGGATTGATCCGCCAAGAGTAACTATTCATTGTGCTAATGAATTATACGCTTAATGGCAATGGTGTAAGTGATCCTTAGACTTGAGATTACCATGGTATCTTGATAGTGGAATTCTATGCTTTGACTCTATTGCTCGGTGCTCGTAAAAGAGTAGCTCATATAGTAGAGATTAGGTATAGTATGAAGCATGGAAGGATAGTGAGTAATCAATATAGGATTCATCACTCCTTATTATAGTAGAGTATACCCTGGATTGACCACTTGTTGAAATATGACTTAAAGAATCTTTTGCACAAAAGTCAAAGTATGACTTGAAAGAGTTTCGAGGTTATACTTTTATAGAAAGTTATATTTTCGGAACAAGAAATCATTAATTAGTCATTTAAAGAGTTCGCACTACACTCTTAGACTAATTGAGATACAGTGTGGTGAAAGGATATTAATTACACGGTAATATTGTCATTGATAGGTGTAGTCTACCATATGACTTTCCTATTCACTTGGGTAGTCATGATGCATTGCTAGACGTCACTCATGATCTATAAGTGCAAATTACTTAATTAGTGAATTAATGATAAATTAAAGTATTTAATTTATCTAGCCCTTAATTAATTAATTAATGAGTTATAATTTGTACTTATTGCCCATGTGAATGGAACCTAATGGATCACACACAATACGAAAATGGTCTTTGGGTTAAATTGTTATTAAGATAAGTATATGATACTTATGGGGTTAATTTATGTGATAAATTAACTTAAAGGACTTAATTATAAATATTCTAAGTCTTAATGGAAATTAGTTTCCTAAAAGGAATAAAGAAGCTATTTGGTTTCCTTTTGGAATAGGTTTTCTAAAGGAATAGGATTAGCTTAAGGTAAGATTTCTAAACCTTCTTGGTTTCCAATTGCTCTTGTTTCCTTAAAGTCTAGGATACTACATCTGTAAATAAGTCCATGCTTTGACTCTTGAATGAATGATGCAACATAAACACACAAAATGTAGAGACAGAAAAATTAAGAGAGAGGGATGTTATTCTTCCCAAGAAAAATTGCCACCCTCTCTTCTCCTAATAGTTAGGGCTTTGCTTTCTTCCTCTTCTTGTTCTTGTGTTCTTGATAATCATTCAAGGGAGCTAGCACTCAAAAGGCATGGCAAGTAAGCCCAAAGGTTCCTAAAGATCGTGTTTGTGTGAATACTATTGGAGGCTCGACACTTGGAGGGCTTTTCATGATCGACCAACACCTTCATCAAATAGGATCTTGCCCTTTGAAGCATAGAAACCTTCTATGCTTTAGGTATTTGTGCTAAACACCTTTAATCGTATAGATTACATCAAAGAGATCCATGGCTAAGTTAATAAATTTTTCGCTGCGTTGCTCCCCTTATTACCTTACAGTGGTATTAGAGCCTACTTTGATTATATCTATATAATTTGTATTTTTTTAATTGTCATAAATATGGATGGTTTGTTCTTGATGAATTTTGTCTCAAAATTGTTTTAGAAAAATCAAGAGTTTGATTTTTAAGATAAGTTCTGAATTGTTTAAAAGTGTTTTAAATAATTAAGATGAGTTCTTGAGGTTGTATTTATGGTTTCTAAACCAATTCTAAGTGCTAAAAGGATTTTAACATGTTTTGGTTCAAAAGAGTTTTGAAAAACAGCAAGAAAAATCGTTTTTCAGAAGTTGCAGAAGGCCACCCGTGGGCTAAGCCGTGGATGTTTTCCCGCAGCTGAACCCACGGCTAAGAGATCATATTTTTCAAAGTTTGAGCTGTGGGCTCAGCCCTAGGCATTGTGCCCGAGGCTCAACCCTCAGCTCATGAGCCGTGGGCTCAGCCGTGGGTGACTTACCCATGTCTGGCACCCGTAGCTCAAGTCTGTCGGCGAGCCATGGGCATGAGCAACGGGTAGTGTAGCCACAGCTCACACCCACGACTCAAGGCAGAATGCTAGCGAGAAAATTTGATTTTTTTGAAAAATGTGCTTTTGTGTGAATTTTGTGAAAAACTCTTTCCAATTTTAATTGTTAAAATTTGGAAAGTTGATTTTAGAAAAACTCTTTCCAATTCTAAGTGCTAAAATTTGGAAAGACAATTTTGGAAACCATAAACCTTCTTTAGCATTTTTGAGACAAATAATTCAAGGATATTAATCTAATTTGATTAGACCATGTGATTTATGATTTGAATTAAATAAAATTTTATATTATTTAATTGTTAAATAATATGATGGCATGGTAGATAATTATGGACTACGACCAATGTGATTGAATGGTTAAATTTTTATTATTTTGATGGCTGGCTTGTATTGGTTTTTAAAATAGGGCTTGCTTGTCCTGCCTTCTCTATTTCTGATATAATTCACTTCTCACCTAACTCCCCTCAAATGTAACTCGAGGTTTCTTAATCAATACATGTAATGTACATAGTGTAGGTTAAGGTTAGATTTTTAATTTTCTAAATTGTTTGGAGTAGAATTACATGTGTAATGTACAAAGAAGATGGAGATGGCACCAATGAGCAACCATGGAGGTTCATCAAGGGTTGAAGACCTCATAAGGAATGAATCAAGGAGTTGATCACGTCCTTTAGGAATTTGACCATATATTTTCCTTAAGGCTCGAGGAAAATATCTTAGTAAAGTCAATAATCATCCACAGCTTATTATGCATGTTTTTATTTTATATGTCGATATATTTTAATTACATGCTATGATGAGACTATATATTGTATAATTAAAATAAAATCCCTCAAATAAAATATTAAGTTACTTGCCTTCCATTATTATAGTAAAAGCAGAGTTTTTGTTAAGTGTTGACTTGTTGGCCTACCGTCCAGGTCACCTTACCTAAAGCATGTTTTTACTGTGAGATATGATCTTGAAATAATGGTCTGACTAAACAAAAATACATAATTTGTTGGCCTCCGTCAAGGTTATGGTATTTTTGAGTCGATATTAAGTTAATATACAAGTTGCCTTCCATTATTATAACAAAAACGAAGAGTTCCTATTAAGTGTTGACTTGTTGGCTGACTGTCAAGGTCACCTTACTTGGAATATGTTTTTGTTATGAGATGTAATCTCTAAATAATGGGTCCAACTAAAAAAAAATGCATAACTTGTTGGCCGACTATCAAGGTTATGGCATTTTTTGAGACAATGTTGGGTAATGCATAAGATGTGAATATCAAGAGTTGATATCCAACAATCTAGGAGTCACAAGAGTTGTAATTGGTAAAAGTTACCTACTTAATCGAAGTTAACTTTGGGTTGTTGGCCGACTGTCAAGCTCAAAGTTAACTAGATAGGATCCTAGCCCACTAGGAATCTCCAACGAATTCTCGAATCAATATTTTGAGGGTTATTGATTTGAAGTAAAATATTGGGAGCAAACCAAATAAATTTGAAGCCCGCATTGTTGGTTTGCAATTATAACATGGAACAAATACTTGTACTATCTGTATATTTATTGTAGAATGAATGTACACATGAACACACTTATCAGCCTATATCTCCATTTATATACCTTTTTCTTGGACTATTGTAAGACTTGAGAATAGTTCTTAAGCACTGGCTGTGTCCTTGATACCCACTTCCACCTGTCCTATAGTGACAATTATAGTTAGGAAACAATGTGCACACACGATGCATAAAAGATGATAATGATATTGCTACTTATATCTTAATGTCATCTATAATTCCTAAGCTATATAACTAGCATAAATTGATAGATTTTTTGTCCATGATTGTGCATATGAAAGAGTTACTGATACACAATCTAGGACCATTAGATATGAGATATCTAAGGAGTAGTCTGTCAAGGAAGAAAGGGGCACTTCGTTGCTTGTCAAGTAGAAACCCAAGCATACTCTTAAGAAGACCCCAAGTAGCTATAACAAAGCTAAAAGGTGCAATCAAAATGGACAAGTCTAAGGGCACATGTTTCCAATTTTATTTTAAAGGGAATAGTAAGGCTTATCTCAATACTAAGAAGATAAAGAGGCCTATTGAAGCTTCTAATTCTAAGTATGTTTATACTTGAGATAAATTCATCTACTAATTAAGACCATTGGATATTAGATACCGGATATAAATTCTATATTCACAAAAATGTGCAAGGTCTTAAGCATAGTAGACAATAAGCTAAGAAAAAGTCAAACTACGTGTGATGAATGGAGCAAGAGTTGCTACACTAGCTGTAGAGACTTATACTGTACCAACTGAGCTTGTTCTAGAAATTAAAACATTGTTATGTTGTGATACTTACAAAAGAACATGAAATGAATTCACATTAAATGTGAAAAGATTTACCATTACAAAAGAGAATATATACTGTTCTTTTACGTAATGGTGTTCTTTGTGGTATTGGACTAGTAATACAACGTTTTACAAATTTTAGACCTTAATAAGTTCATTCTCAAATATAGACAAAAACTTATATTTTGAAATAACTATCCATCTGGCATTATAGACTTGGTCATGTGAATGAGAAACGCACGTCCAAACTACATAATAGTTGTGTACTTGGACTCATTCAATTATGAATCGTTTGAGACATGCGATTCTTATTTACTTTGAGAAATGACCAAAACACCTTTTATCATAAAAGGTGAATATGCTAGTGATCTTCATAGGGCTTCAACATATAGATGTTTTTGGCCCAATGTCGATTAATGCTAGAGGTTGTTTATCATACTTCATCACTTTCATGGATGATCATATGTGATATGATTGTGTATCATATGATATACAAATCCATGGCCTTTGAAGTGTTTAAAGTCATTAGGATTGAAGTAAGAAAAACAAGCTGACAAGAGTATTAAAACACTAAAGATTTGATCTATGTGGATAATACTCAATGTCAAATGTTTCAAAATAATTAAAGAAGAATATGATTTTTTTTCTCAATGTCTCCACTTGACACACCATTGTTAATGATGTGTGAAAGAGGAGAAGTTGTACCTATGAGATATGGTGCAAACCATGATAAGCCCTACTACAATTCTCATTTTAGGGGTTCTTGTCTTAGACGCCAACTCCTATACACTCAGCCATGTTCTGACAAATGTCTATTTGTGGGGTATCCTTGTAAAAACATTAGCTACTACTTCTATAATCCCCTTGAGAAAAATGTTTATCTCAAGAAATATCTTTTTCTAGAAAAATAGTTTATTTTTAAAAAAGACATTGGGAGCAAGATAGAACTTGAAAGGTTCAAGAACCGCAAGTTCACAAAGATCAATAGTTGGAACTAGAGCTTACGCCACATGTTGATGAGGCGCAATAGAAGCTCAAAGTACACAAAATCTTTAAAAGACTGGTAGAGTATATTATACTCTTGAGAAATATAGATTTCTCACATGAGAGATATAGATTTCTCATTAGCAAGAGCAATAATGTACTAGTCATATATAATAACAAACCAACTAGTCACGAAGAGGCTTTGTCTAATGTAGACTCCTTGACATGGCAAGATGCCATAAAATTCAAAATGGATTCCATGTACAAGAACAAGGTGTAGACCTTGCTCGAGTCACCCAATGGGATAAAACCCATAGGGTGCAAGTAGGTCTTTAAAAGAAAGATTGACATGGACGGTAACATAGTTATCTATAAAACAAGGTTAATGGAAAAGGATTCAATTCAAAGGCTTGACTTTGAAAGAAACCTTTTCACCAATAGCCATGCTTAAATTCATTTAAGATTTTGCTTGCAATAGCTGCTATTATGACTATGTCAAATGAATATAAAACCCCATTTGTTAACGGGAATTAAAAGGTTTGTATATGACACATTCCTTGGGTTTTCACTTTTATTGATAGTCATAAGGTGTGCAAGAATTAAGGGCCCATTCATGGACTCATGAAAGTGTCAAGGTGTTAAAGCATTTGTTTTGATGAGATAATCAAAGAGTTTGATTTTCTCGAAAACAAAGACAAGTTTTATGTAAATGTAAAGTTGAGTGGGAGCGTTGTCAATTTCTTGATACTATATGTGGATGACATATTGTTGATGGAAACAATATATTTTAAAGGTAAAGATATGGTTGTCAAAGAACTTCTTAATAAAGGAGAGGTGATCTCTAATTTGGGAATTAAGATCTATATAGATAGATCTAAGAGGTTGCTTAGTCTCACTAGGTCCAAGTACATAGGCTAGATGCTAAAGGGTTTAGCATAGTGCAATCGAAGAAGGGGTTTTACCTATGTGATCGAAGATTACACTTTCGAGAGACATGTGTCTTTGACACTTGTTGAGATTGATAGCATTAATAGATCCCATATGCTTTTGCAATGGGTTCTATTTTGTATGCTATACTATGTATGAGACCCGATGTCTTCTAGCTTTGAGTGTTACGAGCAATTCTGGTGAGTGTCACTAGATGGTTCTTAAAGAATATTCTTAAGTACTCAAGAAGTACTAAAAGATTATTCTGTCTATGCAGATCACACCTGGAAGTGTGTGGATTTAAAGACTCAAGCTTTTAATCCAATAGGGATGATAAGTAAATCATGGCATGAATTGGTGTTCACATTGAACTGTAGTGGATAAAAGCATTTTATGATAGCCACTACAACATATTCTACTACAAAGGTGAGTACATGGTAGCTTTAGAAGTTATTATGGATCAAGGGATCCCTTGTTAGAAAAAGAATAGTTCCTTCCATTGTTTTACGAAACAGTTGTGCCATCATATAATTAAGGAACTAAAGTCTCATCCATTATCCAAAACTATATTTAGGTGCCACCATCTATTTATGGAAATGGTTTGGGTCAATTGATGAAAAGATAGAGGAAGTTCCCACAAGGATAATGTAACTAATCCTTTCACTATGGCCTTGCCCCAGAATTGGCATGATAGTCATGCTTATGGCCTAAAACCTATAGGTGATTGGTTTTAGTACAAGTGGGAGTTTGTTAGTATATGCCCAAACACCAAGTGGGTTTTTAGTATTTTTATATTACACTTATTTCGTGTTATACTTATATATGTGGCATTTTCTTTGTCATTTAATACTAGTTATTTATATTACTTGTTTATTTGATAAAGTCCATAAAATATTAACTATGTATAAGAGATTGTAAGAGTTACAATGATGAGAATCTTATTACATATAAACTTATATTCTTAAATATCCCTAGTCATAGTGTTAATGAGACTAAACATCATTAATACAGAAAGACTAACACATACTTTGCCTCTACTTATGGTAAGTAGTAGTTGATCTCGTCAACTATGGTGTGCGACACCTAAGCTGGTATGTGGATGCTTGTTAGAGAACAAGTTCATTGGATTGATTCGCCAAGAGTTACTATTCATTGTGCTAATGAATTATACTCTTAATGGCAATGGTGTAAGTGATCCTTAGACTTGAGATTACCATGGTATCTTAAGTGTGGATTGCTATGCTTTGACTCTATTACTCGGTGCTCATAAAAGAGTAGCCCATACGATAGAGATTGGATATAGTATAAAGCATGGAAGGATAGTGAGTAATCAATATAGGATTCACCACTCCTTATTATAGGAGAGTATATCCCGGATTGGCCATTTGTTGAAATATGACTTAAAGAATCTTTTACGCAAAAGTCAAAGTTGTTAGTGTATGCCCTAAAACCAAGTTAGTTTTTGGGATTTTTATTACGCTTATTTCGTGTTATACTTATATATGTGGCATTTTCTTTGTCATTTAATACTTGTTATTAATATTACTTGTTTATTTGATAAAGTCCATAGAATATTAACTGTGTATAAGAGATTGTAAGAGTTACAATGATGAGACTCTTATTACACATTAAGTTATATTCTTAAATATCCCTAGTCGTAGTATTAATGAGATTGGACATCATTAATATGGGAAGACTAGCACATACTTTGCCTCTACTTATGGTAAGTAGTAGTTGATCTCGTCAACTATGGCGTGTGACACCTAAGCTGGTATGTGGATGCTTGTTAGAGAACAAGTTCATTGGATTGATCCGCCAAGAGTTACTATTCATAGTGCTAATGAATTATACTCTTAATGGCAATGGTGTAAGTGATCCTTAGACTTGAGATTACCATGGTATCTTGAGTGTGGATTGCTATGCTTTGACTCTATTGCTCGGTGCTCGTAAAAGAGTAGCCCATACGGTAGAGATTGGGTATAGTATGAAGCATGGAAGGATAGTGAGTAATCGATATAGGATTCACCACTCCTTATTATAGGAGAGTATATCCCGGATTGGCCACTTGTTGAAATATGACTTAAAGAATCTTTTGCGCAAAAGTGAAAGTATGACTTGAAAGAGTTTCAAGGTTATACTTTTATGGAAAGTTATATTTCGGGAACAAGAAATCATTAATTAGTCATTTAAAGAGTGCGCACTACACTCTTAGACTAATTGGAATATAGTGTGGTGAAAGGATATTAATTACACGGTAACATTGTCATTGATAGGTGTAGTCTACCATATGACTTTCCTATTCACTTGGGTGGTCATGATGCATTGCTAGACGCCACTCATGATCTATAAGTGCAAATTAATTAATTAGTGAATTAATGATAAATTAAAGTGTTAATTTATCTGGCTCTTAATTAATTAATTAATGAGTTATAATTTGTACTTATTGCCAACGTGAATGGAACCTAATGGGTCACACACAATAAGAACATGGTCTTTGGGTTAAATTGTTATTAAGATAAGTATATGATACTTATGGGGTTAATTTATGTGATAAATTAACTTAAAGGACTTAATTATAAATATTCTAAGTCTTGATGGAAATTAGTTTCCTAAAAGGAATTAAGAAGCTATTTGGTTTCCTTTTGGAATAGGTTTCCTAAAGGAATAGGATTAGCTTAAGGTAAGCTTCCTAAACCTTCTTGGTTTCCAATTGCTCTTGTTTCCTTAAAGACTAGGATACTACATCTATAAATAAGTCCATGCCTTGACTCTTGGATGATTGATGAAACATAACACAAAATCTAGAGAGAGAAAAATTGAGAGCATGTGAGGCGTTTCTCTTCCCAAGAAAAACGCCACCTCTCTTCTTCCTAATAGTTAGGGTTTCTTTCTTCTTCTTGTGTTCTTCATGAATATTCAAGGGAGCTAGCACTCAAAAGGCAAGGCAATCAAGCCCAAAGGTTCCTAAAGATCATGTTCGTGTGGATACCGTTGGAGGCTCGACACTTGGAGGGCTTTTCATGGTAGATCAACACCTTCATCGAATAGGATCTTGCCCTTTGAAGCATAGAAACCTTCTATGCTTGAGGTATTTGTGCTAAACACCCTTTAATCGTATAGATTACATCAAAGAGATCCATGGCTAAGGTAATAAATTTTTAAATATTCCGCTGCGTTACTCCCTTATTACCTTACAAAAGTATGACTTGAAAGAGTTTCAAAGTTATACTTTTATGGAAAGTTATATTTTGGGAATAAGAAATCATTAATTAGTCATTTAAAGAGTGCGCACTACACTCTTAGACTAATTGAGATATAGTATGGTGAAAGGATATTAATTACATGGTATTATCATTGATAGGTGTAGTCTACAATATGACTTTCCTATTCACTTGGGTGGTCATGATGCACTACTAGACACCACTCATGATCTATAAGTGCAAATTAATTAATTAGTGAATTAATGATAAATTAAAGTATTTAATTTATCTAGCTCTTAATTAATTAATTAATTAGTTATAATTTGTACTTATTCCCCACGTGAATGGAACCTAATGGATCACACACAATAAGAAAATGGCCTTTGGGTTAAATTGTTATTAAGATAAGTATATGATACTTATAGGGTTAATTTATGTGATAAATCAACTTAAAGGACTTAATTATAAATATTCTAAGTCCTATTGGAAATTAGTTTCCTAAAAAAAATTAAGAAGCTATTTGGTTTCATTTTGGAATAGGTTTTCTAAAGGAAAAGGATTAGCTTAAGGTAAGTTTCCTAAACCTTCTTGGTTTCCAATTGCTCTTATTTCCTTAAAGACTAGGATACTACATCTATAAATAAGTCCATGCCTTGACTCTTGAATGAATGATGCAACATAAAGACACAAAATCTAGAGAGAGAAAAAATGGGAGGGAGGGGTGTTATTCTCCCCAAGAAAAATCGCCACCCTCTCTTCTCCTAATAGTTAGGGTTTTGCTTTCTTCCTTTTCTTGTTCTTGTGTTCTTCATAATCATTCATGGGAGCTAGCATTCAAAAGGCAAGGCAAGCAAGCCCAAAGGTTCCTAAAGATCGCGTTCGTGTGGATGCCGTTGGAGGCTCGATACTTGGAGGGCTTTTCACGATAGACTAACACCTTCATCGAATAGGATCTTGCCCTTTGAAGCATAGAAACCTTCTATGCTGTAGGTATTTGTGCTAAACACCTTTAATCGTATAGATTACATCAAATAGATCCATGGCTAAGGTAATAAATTTTTAAATTTTTCACTGCTTTACTCCCCTTATTACCTTACATGTCAAACAATCTTGGAGCAATGTGTGACAAGTATCCTAAAGAAGGTTATAAATACCACCTCTATAATACCCTTGTGCAAAAAGTGTTGGCCTCAAGACTTGTCATACTTTTAGAAAAAGAGTTTATTCTCGAAAGATATATTCAAAGAAAAATAGAACTTGAAGAAGTTTAAGTATCACAAATTAACACAGATTAACAATTGAAACTTGAGCTAATGCAATATATTATCGAGCCACAGTCGGAGCTCTAGATGCACAAAATATTCGTAGGTATGATAGAGTACGTTAGCTCGTGAGGGATACAAATTTCTCAAAACGAGAGTAATAATGTGTAAGTCATAGATGATGATGAGTCTAATTGCTATTCCGAGACTATGTTTGATAGACTCTTAGAAATGGCATGAAGCTATGAAATTTGAAGTAGATTCAATGTTTAATGACAAGGTACATACTTGGTCTACCTACATGGGTTGATATAACCTATAGGGTACAAATGGGTCTTTTTAAGAAATACTGAAGTGGGAGGTAATGTTGTTACGTATAAAGCAATGTTCTTTGCGATAGGTTACAAAGAAAGGCAAGATTTGACATTAAGGAAACCTTTGCACCAGTAGCCATGCTCAAATCCATTAGGATTTTATTTAACATCAGTACATATCATGATTATGAAATCGAACAAATGGATGTATATTGCATTCAATAGTGTGAAATTGTAAGAGAATGTATACATGACACAACCTGAGGGCAATATTTTCAATGATTCTTGCAAGGTGTGTAAGTTTCAAAAGTTCCATTATGGATTCAAGGAAACATCTTGGAACATTTGTTTTGATAAGATAATAAAAGAAATTGATATTCTAAAAAATAAAGATAAGCCTTGTGAATATAAGAAGGCAATTGGGATTGTTACTTTTTTGTTTTTCATACTTTATAGGAATAACATAATGTTGATGGGAAATGCCATATCTTTGCTCCAAATTTTGAAGGTATGGTTGTCCAAAATTTCTCCATGAAGGATCTAGAAGAGTGAACTGCATTCTAGGAATTAGGATATATAGTGATAGATCCAAAAGTTGCTTGGTCTCACAAAGGTTACTTACATATATAAGATGATAAAGAAGTTTAGCATAAAGCAATTGAAGAAAAGGTTTCTACCCATATCTCGTGGGATTATTCTTTAGATAGAAATGTGTCCTAAGACACCTACCAAGATTGGTTGTATGCAAAGATCTAATATGCTTCTACAATAAGATCGATATGTATGCTATGCTATATACGAGACCCTATATCTCCTGTGATATAACTGTTACTAGCATGTTAGGGTCACTGCATGGCACTCCAGAATAGTCTAAATTGCATAAGAAAACTAAAGAATTATTCTTGGTTTACTCATGTGGATGAATTCTATAAACTCGTACCAGTTGTATTGGATTATTTAAATGAATACTTTCTAGGTCTTTTGAAATCATCATAATCAATAATTGGGGATGAAAATCATTAAGATCAATTTTGATCTTTCTCTCTCTAACTTTCAACGAAGGTTTTTGGGGCTCCTAATATGTCAATGGCTACCTTCAATAAAGTGCTAGAGGATAACCTAAGATTCCAAACAAATCATTCTCTCAATTGTTAGCGAATTGTATTCCTTCCCCAATCTCTCTCAAAAGTCCTCCTATGCATAAGCGCAAACCCACAATCTACTTTTCTTGTGATGATATATCCAAGTTGGCGGCTCCTTTTAGACTCACATTAGTAGACAAATTTTCTCATGATGGGCCAAAGATGATGACATTTGAAAATTCTTTGTCTCGCTTGATTTAAAGGATACAGTTATAGTTGATCATTTGGATTCACATCATTTGCTTATGCAGTTTGATTCAGAGGATGATTTTCGCCGGGTTTGTACTAGAGCACTTTGGCAATTGGGCAAATTTTCGATGCATGTCTTTCGTTGGATGCCTAATTTTTGCATTAACAAAGAATCGTCATGTGTTCCAATTTGGATTTAATTGCCTAGTCTACTAGTTCATTTTCTTGACAAGAAAAGTTTATTTTCATTAATTTGTATAGTTGGTATGCCTTTTTAATTGATGTTGCAACAACGTCTTTTACACGCCCTAGTGTGGCTAAGGTCTGCATGGAAGTAAATTTATCCAAGCCAATCTGCACAGAAGTTTGGATTGATGTTGAAGATGGGGGCTTTTGGCAGTCTGTGTAGTTAGAAAATCATCCCAAGTTTTGCACAAAGTGTTGGCATTTGGGTCTTGTAGAGTAGGATTGTCGAATAGGCCATGACACTTCACAGGTTCATTGTCCCAATAAGCAAGTTAATCTGAAGGGGCAGGTTCAAAAGGTGTACTTGCCCATCTAGAAACAGATATTGTGGAGTAAATGCATGTTTCAAAGAAATAGATATTGTGGTTTTGGCTGCTACTATAGAGATGGAAAATCACCGGCTTGTGAAATCAAATATCTATTCTGTTGAAGTTAATACTTCCACCGCTGCTACTATTGTTCCCTTGGTTACATCTATTATTTCCAATCAACAGATGCTACTTTTACATTCAACAAATGCTCCACGTTCAAGTTAAAAGGAAAGATCATTATTGATCTTGAAGACCTAAAACAAGCGGAGAGGGTTGAGCAAATGGTTGTTTAGACTAATGCTGCTCATCATCAAGTTGATGGTGAGCTTCCTTTGATTTTAGGAGAAAAGCTCAATGAAGTGAAAGATTGTGTAGGCAATTTAGCGCCAAGATGTGGAACAGAAACTTTATTATTACTGCCTATTTGGCTAGCTGATGTGCACACGGTTTTTGTTTGTTGTGCACTCCTTTTTACTCTCTTTTTCCTTCTTTTTCTTTGCGCTTTGTCTCTTTTTTATTTTTTTTCCTTCACTTTTCTTTGCTTTTCTTGCTCACGCTTTTTTTTTCATGTAAATAATACCAAAGACACTACTAATCTCCAAGAAAGCTGATTGTATGAATTTTTATGCTCAAGAAACCCTTTTTCGTGCAAATTTTTTGACACAAGAAATTCATGAAAACAACAAAAAATAGTCAAGAATTACAAAATACCACACAAGACCTAGAATTCTTGATTAAGAAGCAATCAAGATTGACTCTAAACAAACCCTAAGCACGATTTCAATAAAGAAAACAACAAAAAATTTATCGCAGAATTTTTTTCTTCAAGAAACAAAAGTAACAAGACACAAGAAAACAACTTGTTATCTAGGCTCGAAGCTCTTTGACAATGACTCAAGGAAAGAAAAACAAATAAAAGACAAGTTGCTTAACAAGGCTCAAAGCTCTTTGATAAACAGCAAAAAAGAAAAAAAGGGATATATCTGAATTTTTCCAAAGGAAAAATTAGATTGGAAAAACCTGAAAAAAAAACCCAAGAAGATGGCTCTGATAACACTTGATGTGCACATGGTTGCGTTGCCAAGAAAGTCTTGGATTTCAGGTATGCAACTCGTTGAACTCAAGACCTCGTTTGATTCGTGAACCAAGAAACCCTTGATGTGGATTTGTTTTTCCTTGAATCTCCCTTGAGAAGATGAAACACGCCTAAGAACAACTAGACTAGACCAAGTTAAGCAAGTTCAATCGTCTAACCTAATTAACTCTAAGACTTGATAAAAAACACAAGAAAAACTCTAAGCGAAGTTGGTGGTCATCACAAGCAAGCTTGATAAGACCAAGAATAGTTCTTAATCGACAGAGAACCAAGAAAATTCTCACAATAGAGAAAACACACGATTTTTCTAAATAATTCTTGTTAAAATTCGTATGTAAAAATATCCCTATAAATAGACTTACAAAGAACTTTCCAGAATTGAAGAATTAAACAACTACTTAGTCTATACCTAAGCTAACAATAATACTTAACTAAGAACACAATTTTAGAGTAATTCTAATGACTAGAAACTAACTAAAAACATAAAAGCTATAAAAATTCATCCAAAATCACATCATGGGCTAGACTTCCTTCATTAAGCTCCATTGGGCCTTCATTTAGCAACTTCAAGGGCCCTTCAAGCAAGTCCAAGTGACAAGCCCCTTGTAAGATTGTTTTGGACAGCTTAATATCTTCTTTTTGGGCCTTCTTTGTAGATGAACTTGATCCACAAACAATGCTCCATTCCTTGGCCAAATGTGCTAACATAAACCAAGTGAAATTCAATCTTGCAAACTAGCTCAAATCCATGCATAATCTTCAACCAACAACCATGTGGATCATCTTCCACTAAGAGCACGCCTCTCCTAAGCTCACCATGTTCAAGTCCAAGTCTAACAATTGTGAGTGCTCCTTGGATCACATCACTAGCTTTAAACATATATAATCTTGACCTAGTTGCAGCTAATTTGCAACAAGAAGCTGGGTCTGTGGATGTAGACACATTTCAATCTAATTCACAAGGGAAAAAAAGGGTATTTGGTCCAACTATCCATCTGATCGTGCTCTTCAATCAATGGTAAATGCTTCCAAAAAATCCTTCTTAGCTTTGCCCAATGATTAAGTCCATGTTTTGGAATATACAGGGCATTTGTACAGGCCCTGATTTTCATAGATTAAAACAAAATTCTTGGTTCATAATCTCCAATTCGTGGCTATTTGTGAACCAAAGTTGTCAGTAGCATCTTTAAATAATTTTTGTATTCATCTCAATAGAATCTGCTCTTTGAAATAATGCTGGGTCTATTAGGTTTTCCATGAAAACTTATTTTCTTGTTTTTTGCTAGGGAATCATATCAACATATTTCTCTAGCTATTTAGAATGACAATTTACCTTCTTCTATTGTTGTATCTATTGTTCATGCGAGGAAGCCCTTTTGGGATTCTTTGTTACAAGACAAACCTCCCAACAATGGGCTGTTGAAGGTGATTTCAATGTCAGAGTGGTATCAGAAGTGTTACAACCTACATATTACAGCTGTATAGGAAGATTTGTATAGATATTACAACCTATATATTACAGCTATATAGGAAGATTTGTATAGTTGTACCTAGTTATAGGAGGTGATTAGGAACCTAGTTACGTGTTTTTTCTTCTGAAGATTTCCTTCCCAGAATAGGATTCATATGTTGTGTGTATATATACATATGTTATTTCAATGAATAAAATCATCAAATTCTCTCCCATATTGTCTAATTTCATATGGTATCAGAGCCAAAGGCTTTTTAAGTCTACTACTGGTGCTTCCTATCTATTGTAGCAATGAAGGATTAATTTTTTTGGTCACCACTTTAGGGTGGTCATTTGCCAACCAACCTAGGAGGAGCATTATTTGCTAATCGATCATCTTCAAATTTTGGTTGCTGGAATCTAAGCGCTTGAGTCACACACGCGAGGAACAATCTGGTACTCTAGCCACATGGTGGCACGTGGGTCACTGGAACATTCTTTGGTATTCAATTTCCACATGGGTGTGAAATCTTATTTGAAACAAGTTCGACTTTTCAAGTCTTCAATTTATATTTTCTATCTTTCGTTCATAATTTGACCCATGGTTGAGAAGAAATATGTAGTGATGTCTAAGGTAGTTTCGATGATGTCAAAATCATGGAACACAATCCGAATGACTCCAATTATTTTGAGTGGAGTAAAATGGTTAGATTGTATCTATGGAACATTGATATGGACCACCATATGACAGATGATAGATGATTCAAGACAAACTTGGTTAAGGGAAGATGCTCAGTTATTCCTACAGATGAGGAACTATAATGAGAATGAAGTAATTAGCCTAATCAATTACTGTGAATTTGTAAAAGAATTAATGGACTACTTAGATTTTGTGTATTTTTGGGGAAGGGAATATCAACAATATGTATGAGGTGTGCAAAGCTTTCTATGGTAGAGAAACAAGATAAATCTCTCACGAATTTTTTAATGGATTTCAAAAGAGTGTATGAGGAGCTTAATATGTTATTGCCATTTACCCTAAATGTGAAGGTTTAGCAAGCTCATAGAGAAAGGATGGCTACCATGAGTATCTTGGTTGGTCTTCTATCTGAGTTTGAGACTACTAAATCTCAAATACTCTCTAGTCCTGAGATTTATTCTTTACAAGGGGCATTCAGTAGAGTCCTCCACACAGAGAATTCCCAATCGATTCTTCTAGCTATCCATAATTCTCTTGTTAATCAGAGTAATGAATATGAACCAGGCAATGAATATGAACCAGGCAAATCACAATACCAAAGCAGTAGAGGAACGGGATTAAACCACTCTAATGGTATTTCTAATATTCAGAGACAGGAGTTAAAAGAGATTGTATGCCATTATTGCCATAATCTAGGTCATTTGAAACATGACTGTAGAAGATTACTGAAACAACAGAATAAAGGCCAAAAAACTCATTTTACTCACATTAAATCTACTCAGGATATGTCTAAGAAGTCTGTTCTAATCTCCACACATGAGTTTCTAAATTCTAGCAGTACCAAGAGTTATTAAAGTGTTCATCTACTCCTATCACTGCTGTCGTCGAGTCAAGTAAAACAAAAAAATGTCTTGTTTCATCATCTTCCAAATTGGTCATAAATTCTAGTGCCACAAATCATATGACAGGTAAATCTAGTCTATTTTCTACTTTTCAAATAAATATCTCTTCTTCTATTATCACTTTAGCAGACCAGTCAACATTTTCCTTTCTTGGATCTAGTACAATTAACCCTACTCCATCACTTTCTTTGAACTTTGTTTTGAGCTTACCTCAATTTTCTTTTAAGCTCATTTCTATGAGTAAACTTAGTCATGACCTTAGTTGTTCTGTCTCATTCTATCTTGATTGTTGTTTGTTTCAAGATCTTATGCCAAAGAAGATTATTGTTAAAAGACATGAATCTAGAGGCCTTTAAGTTCTTGACAGTCAAGTGCCGAAATCCATAGTTTGTTCTAGAGTAACAACCCCGTTTGAAGCACACTATCGCTTGGGCTGTCCATCTCTACCTTTGTTAAAGAAACTCTATCCTCAAATTCATTGTTTATCTTCTTTAGATTGTGGGTTGTGTTAGTTTGCCAAACATCATCACTTAAGTTCGCGTCTTAGGTCAATAAACGAGCCAATGCTCCATTTGAGTTAGTTCATTATGATGTTTGGGGTCCTTTTCCAATTGTGTCTAAACCGGATTTAAATATTTTGCTATTTTTGTTGATGATTATTCCCGTATGACTGTTATATTTAATGAAAAATCCTTCTAAATTGTTTTCTCATTTTTGTTCTTTTTGTGCAAACATTGAAAGCCAATTTAAAATTTAACTTCAAGTGTTAAGAAATGGTACTTAATAATACAAAAGAATACCCTATCAAAGTCCTTTCAATTTTACATGATTAAACATAGTATTTTTCATCAGAGTTCTTGTGCTGATACATTATCCCAAAATAGGGTGGCAGAAAGAAAAAATAGACATTTACTTAAAATAATCAAAGGCTTATTATTTCAAATTCGTGTTTCAAAACATTTTTGGACTAACACTGTTTCAACAGCTTATTTCTTTATTAACTGCATGCCTTCATCTGGCCTTAATTGTGAGACGTATTATCACAATCTTTTTCCAACTCAGTCATTGTTTCCTCTTGAACCTAACATATTTGGTTGTATGTGTTTTGTTCATGTTGTCCATCTTCACCTCACAAAACTGGATCCCAAATCTTTGAAGTATATTTTTCATGGCTACTCTTGTGTTTAAAAGGGCTATAGATGTTATTGTCTTGACCTTAACAAGTATCTTGTGTCAGCTATTGTTACTTTTCACGAAAATACACCTCTCTCAACCCCCCACAACTACAAGTCAAGGGAGAATAGCAATGTGTTAGTATACACAATCACGTCCCCAGAATCTACTCCTAATAGGTTACCCACCACTCAGGTCTATTCTAGAGGCACAATCTTCCTACTACATGTCCCGCTCCAGATCCTTCGTCATCTGATCCAATATCAAGCGATAATCTTCCTATTGTCTTCACAAAGGAAAACATCAGTGTACTTACCCTATTTCTTCATTTGTGTCATATAACCATTCATCATCTTCTACTTACTCTTTGTTGCATCTCTTGACTCTCTCTCTCTATTCCTAAGACTGTTCAAGAGGCATTATCCCATCCTAGATGGTGTAATGCTACGATAGAGGAAATGAAAGTTCTAGATGATAATCGTACCTGGCACTTGGTACATTTACCTGTTGGGAAGAATCCTATTGGATTTAAATGGGTGTTTGCCATTGAAGTGCATCCTGATGGATCCATTGCTCGTTTAAAGGTTTGTCTTGTAGTCAAAGAATATGCTCAAACTTTTGTAGTTGATTATTTTGATACTTTTTCTCCTATTGCTAAGTTGACATATGTCAAATAATTCATTTGTATGGTAGCCACTCATGATTGGCCCTTGCATCAGCTGGACATCAAGAATGCCCTTCTTCGTGGAGACCTTCAAGAGGAAGTATATACAGAGCAATCTCCTATTTTTGTTGCTTAGGGGGAGTATGGGAAGGTTTGTCATCTTCGCAAGTCTTTGTATGGTTTGAAATAGAGTCCACGTGCTTGGTTTGGAAAATTTAGTCAAGCAGTTGAGAAATTTGGAATGAAGAAAAGTGGACTTGATCATTCTATTTTGTATAAATAGTCTAAGGGATGTGTTATTCTTCTAGTTGTATATGTGGATGACATTGTCATTACTGGGAGTGATACTTTGGGTATTTCATCACTTACGCTTTTCTTCACAGCCAGTTTCATACAAAAGATTTGGAGATATTGAAGTACTTCTTGGATGTTGAGGTAATAAGAAGTAAGACAGGAATTTTCTTATCACAAAGAAAATATATGCTTGACTTGTTGTCTGAAACAGGTAAATTGGATGTTAAACCATGTAGTACACCAATGATACCTAATTTGCAGCTCACAAAGGATGGTGAATTATTTAGGGATCCTAAAAGATACAAAAGATTGGTTGGAAAGTTAAACTATCTTACAGTGACTCAGCCTGACATTGCGTACTCAATTAGTATTGTGAGTCAACACATGTCTTTTCCAACAGTTGATTAGTGGGTAACTATTGAATAGATTTTCTGGCTATTTGACAAGGGCACTTGGACGTGGAATCTTGTATAAGATCATGGTCATACTAAGATTTAGGGTTTTTTAGATGCTGATTGTGAAGGATCCAAGGAAGATTGCAGATCTACTTTAGGATATTGTGGGTTTGTTTTAGGAAACTTAGTATCATAGAAAAGAAAGAAGCAAAACGTAGTCCCATGATCCAGTATTGAATCTAAAAATAAAGCAATAGCATAATCTATGTGCAAAATAATGTGAATTCATCAACTTTTGACTGAACTAGGCTTTAAGTTTTCAGGACCAGTTGAATTGTAGTGTGACAATCAAGTTGCGATTCATATTGTCTCTAATACAGTATTCGATGAATGAACTAAACATATTGAAGTTGATTGCCATTTTGTTCGTGAGAAAATACAACAAGGATTGGTTTTCACAAAACATGTAAAGATTGGAGAACAATTGGGAGATATTTTCACAAAAGCCCTAAACGGAACTCAGATTGACTATCTTTGTAATAAGCTAGGCATGATTAACATCTATGCTCCAGCTTGAGGGGAAGTGTTACAGCCTGTGTATTTCAACTGTATAGGAAGATTTGTACATATATTACAAACTGTATATTACAACTTTGTAAGAAAATATGCATAGTTGTATTGCTTAGTGATAGGAGGTGATTACGAGCCTAATTACATGCTTTTTATTATGAAGATTTCCTTACTAGAATAAGACGCATATTTTGTGTACATATACTTGTTATATCAATGAATAAAATCATCTTCTTTCCCATATGGTCTGATTTAACAAGAAGAAAAAAGAACAGGTCGTCCTTTTCATCTAGTTCAAGCGATTGATTTTTTATCCTTTATGTTGATGGCAATGCTTACTGATATTGGTTTTTTAGACTCCTAGTTTACATGGTATAATAATTGCCATGGAAGAGCTCAGATTTTGACGAGATTAGACAGATTTCTTCTTTATGTAGTAGGCTTGGAATTGGATTTATCTTTCTCTATTCAACACTTAGGAAGGGCTCCTTCAGATCATGTTCCCTTATTGTTGATTGCATTAACACGCTTTGACAACAAGCCCAAGAGATTTTAGTTTCTCAATTTTTGGGCGTTGATGGTTGATTTATTGGATGTTATTCTCTCTCACGGGAATGGGTTTGTTTTAGGTCCTCCTTTAGATGTGTTGACTAAAAAGTACATCGTCTTAAGAAAGAGTTTCACTAGTGGTCTTGGTCATCTTTTGGTGATATTTTTTAGGCTATTAAAGCTGCAAAGACAAAGTTTGTTCAAGCAGAGATGCATGCTGACACAGTTGATGATGACTAGGAAAAAAATTACTCTTAATCAAGCTCGTGCAATGCTTCGTTACACAATAAAGATTGAGGAGCAATTTTAGCAGTAGAAGACTAGAGTTAGATGGTTGCAAGAGAGGGATGAAAATACAAAATTTTTTCACTAGTTAGTAGTGGAGCGACGTAATAAATGCATCATTTACAGAATTAAAGGTTTGATTGGAGCATGGATCTCAGATGAAGATGCCATTGCCACAGAGGCTATTAATTTTTTCAAGAATATTTTTTTGCTAAACCAATTGTAATTTTTCCTGATGTGTTGGAGGTCATTATTCCTAGCATTTTGGAGGATGAAGATGTTCATGTTTTTGAGGATATTCCATCCTTGGAAGAGGTCAAATGGTGATTTTTTTGAATGGATAGGCATAGAGCTGCTAGTCTGGATAGGTATACTGGTGCGGATGTTTATAATGCGATGGCCAGTTTCTTTTGTGGTGCAGAGCTGCCCAAGATATTACTTTGACATCGATTGTTTTTATTTTGAAAGTCTAGCAACTTCAAGATTTTGTACAATTTATCCTCATTAGCTTATGCAACTTCATCAATAAGGCAATTTCTCATATTTTGTCGAATCGATTGGCCACGATTCTTCCTCGTCTTATTTCGCCATAGTAAAATGAATTCATAAAAAGCCGAATGATAACTGACAATTTCCTTCTACAAGAATTGGTTGCATCTATTGGTCAAAAGAATAGAGAGGGTAACGTGGTTCTTAAGCTTGATATGGCCAAGGCATATGATTGTGTGTCATGGCCCTTTTTACTTGAAGTCCTACTTCAAATCCTATGCAAGTTTGGTTTTAGAGAGCATTAGATTGACATGACATGCAGGTTGATATGAAATTGCTGGTTTTTTCCACTCATAAATGGCTCTTGTCAAGGTTTCTTCAAGCTTTCAAGGGGGTTTTATCAGGAGGATCCCATTTCTCTTGGATTGTTTGTCATTGTTGCTGAAGTTTTATCGCGGTCTTCAAATGCTTTGGCATCTAAAAGTGGTTTTCAAAAAATTCAAAGTTCCTAGAGGTTGTCTATAATTATGCCTCTGGCTTATTGATAAGTTCTAGTTTGTGTATTTCTTAGTATGTCTAGATTAGTATTTTAGGCTAGTTTTAAGGGTGTAAATGATGAACAATAGTCACTTTTACGACTATTTCTTTTAATCATGAGTTTGTAACTAAAATGTGCAAATGAGTGGTTAAAGGAAATGCAATTCTTTGTGTTTTGTAGATTTTAGCTATTTAATCATCAATTCAAATCAAGTGAAGTGTATTTTCATACTATTTGGAGGTAATTTGAAGTTGATGAGAAGTGGGTAGAGAAGAGGACCAAAGATGTAGCATGAAGAAGCAATGATAGAAGAAAAATTGGTGATGAAAGGGTTTCACTATATCGATATATTTTGGCATTTTGGTCATAACTTAAGCTAGAGATGTTGGATTGATTGAAGTATTTTGAAGCTAAGAAGATGATATACAATTCTTGTACAGACATCAAAGTTCGATTCTCACGTTTGCAATGTCAAATATCCAAATTACTGAAACAATCTTGTGCAACAATGCTCTTCCAACCACATCTTGGTATTTTGGCCATATCTTTGCATACAAAACTTCAAATGACTTGATTCTTATGCTCCTGGAAAGCTAACTCAAAGGGATATAACTTTTATGTTTTGACCAAGAACTGATTCTGCATGACTGGAGAGTAATTGGGGTGACAATCTAGCCACAAATACAACTGCGGATACAAGGGTAAAAACTTTTTGGTTCCCGCAACGGTATCCGTCCACGGGAACCATCCTGGGACCGATGCGAAAACTTAATCTTTTTTGCAACACGGGATTTCTCTTGCCAAACGGGCCCAACACTTTATGAGTCCAATTTTGAGCATTCTAATTATAATTTTTATACTAGGAAACTCTATGTATTAAGGGTCTTAACTCTTTAATAGTGGAGAAACCACTTTTACACCACACACAAATCTAGAGAGAAAGCGAGAGTAGAATAGAGATTAGCAAGAGTCCCTCTTAGAGAGATTTTCTCTCTTTGAGAGAGCCACCCTTATAGATTAGCCAATCTCTCTATAGAGTGGCTATACTTTGGGGATTCTAGTGTACATATCAAGATTGGAGGAAGAATAGAAGATTTGAACTTCTTCATTAAAGATTTGCATATTAAAGAGTTGATTTTTGTGTGAAATCCATCATGGGCATGTGCTAATTTTTTAATCTAGGGTTAGAGGAAACTAATGAACTCATGCATATAATATGTTTGTGATTATTCATGCTATCTTGCTTTTGTTTGTTCTATATTTTGGTTTGTATGGATTTGTAGTTGCTTGATCACCAACTATGAATTGTTAATTGTTATTATTCAATGAGAGTTGGTAATAACAATGGAAAAGGAATAGTTGAAGTCTAGGTTGCATGTCACACGAGAGTAGTGACACTCCTAGGTGGGTCATTTAAGCAATTCATGGGGCTACTGAACTAATATTAGTATCTTTACCACGAGAGTAGAAAAGAACTAATAGAGAGGTAATCGTTTACTTGTCATGAGAGTGAAGGTTAAGTATAACTGGGATTGGTCCCTAAACAACACAAGAACTAATAGAATGAGTTTATCCTTTCATTTATACATATGCCCATTAGTTAACTCTGTTCCCTAGAGTGTTAAGATTGTGAGTTTCCTCTAGATATTGGTATTCTATATAGTTTATACTTTGTTCTTCTTATAGTTATTTGGTTGTTTAGATAATAAAATGAGCATTGAGGCATTAGTACTTTAGTAATTAGGTTCTATAACTTGATTATTAGTTTGTAATAGAATTGGATTATTTGCTATACTTTTAGACTTACTTACATGCCCATCACTGATGCCTATGATGTTATTGTTTTCTCCATTGCCACTAGACGTTCTTTGCAGTTAATTAAAGAAGTTATTGATAGATATGAGCAGTTTTCTGGGCACCAGGTGAATGTTGCTACAAGTGGATTTCTTTGTCATTCCAGATTTCCTATGGTTAGAAGATTGCTAGTGTCACTGATCACTGGTTTTGGGTTCTGGCCTTTTCCAGTTCATTACCTTGCATTGCCCCTCTATGTTGGCAGAAGGAGAGTAGTCTTTTTTTAATGATATTTGCCAATTAGTGATGAAGATGGTGTTATCACGGAAGATTCGCCTCTTATCCGTGGGTGGCAAGCTAATTCTTATAAAATATGTTTCATCCATTCTGATACATGTTTTGGCTAGAGGCAATCTCCTTAAAGGTGTCTTCACAATTCTTGAAAAGGTGTTTTCTAATTACCTTTGCGGTAGTTCAGAAGGCGGCAATAAGTCTCACTGGTTTGGTTGGTTTAATTTGTGTTTGCTGGCTCTGAAGGTGGGGCTGGTTTCGTGTTTTACAGGACACTTACAAAGCCTTTTCTATGAAGTTATGGTAAAGATCTTGTCAACGTAATCCTTTATGGGCTGATTTCATGTTCAATAAGTATTATAGACAAATATATTCTTGCCAGGTTCACTTGTCTCCTACGTCTTATCTTACTTGGAAAAAAATGTTACAAGTAAGGGAATGGGCAGAGGATAACATTCAATGCATGATTTATGGAGGGACTTCGTACTTTTGGAGTGACAATTGGTTAGGATCGGGACTCTTATCTCGCCGTACTTCAATTATTGCTGATCATTTAGTTCGTGATTGTGTTGTTGATGGAAGATGGAATGTCCCAATGTTGCAAGAAAGGATTCCTCAGTCTATGGTAAATGAAATTCTAATGATTCCACCTCCTAGGCCTTTACAATCTGATAAAATGATTTGGAGGCTGACTAGTAGAGGGAACTTTACAGTTGCATCGGCTTTTCATGAAGTCTGATTGGAATTTAATCGGTCCATGATATTTCAGAAGTCTGGTACTTCAGTTTGCCACCTAAAATTTCATTTTTTTGTGCTTCATTGGTGCAAGCTAGATTTCCATTGGCTGACTGTCACGCCCCGTGCCCGGGATATAACACCGCCGTGACCAAGCTAAGCTGAGTCACAAGGCTCAATTTATCAAAGAATCTAACTTACACATCTCAAATATTTCATATGCCAAACCATTAACAATATCCCAAGTCAAATGATAGCATTAGGTACAAGTACATTATCATTCAATACCATAGTATTTAATACTTCAGATACACAGTTTTAGATGCCAAATACGATCACTAGAGTCTTAACCTTACTTAAAATAGTACCAGCATAGTCTAAATAACATAAAAACACAACTACCAAAACCTCACTAGCATACTATTATCTAATCACCTTGAATACCCCGAATGCTAGTACAATCCTCCTCTACAATCACCTGTCACTGCACAACAAAATGAAAGGGGTGAGTGACAAAATCACTTAGTAAGTGGCAAAAGCATCACCTTGTGGCTTGACGGTGTCATACATATAACTATGTTCAAAACACTTAATTAATCATTCATATAAGTACAAAGGAACGAGGAAATGCACAATTAGTCACAAATCCAAATCAAGTATCAAAACTGGACAATGCACTTAAACAAAGCATCATCACATTCAAACAAAGGTTCAATTCATTCGAACAAAGTCTTGGATATCCAGTCATTCACTGTAACTGCTTGCCCGGTCATACTGACTTTTACCTGGTCAATTCGGTCAGATTCACTTTAACCCGGTCAGCTCAGTCATACTGACTTTAACCCGGCCAGTTCGGTCCTACTAACTATCACCCGGTCGGTTCGGTCAAAACATATAACATTGCACATACATTCATTTCATCGTTCAAATAATTCATTCATATCTTATATTGTCAAATCATAGTAAATTAACAACATAATCACAATCAAGCCATTTAATATAGCAAACATAGTTTCAAAACGATCATACTTTGACAATATCATTTTCCAAAAATGCAAGGGATACAAGTCCCACTTACCTCGATCTGAGCTAATTCAATACTTCACAAAACGTAGGCCACGTTCTTCGCCTAAAACATACAAATAAACATCCAATTATGTACTAACTTTACCCAGAAATCATAATTGAAACTCAAACTTGGACTTAGAACATAGAACGAAACAAAACGGTTAAAAAAAACTAAAGTGATCCGCGGGTGGACCCTTCTGATCTGCGCCCGCGGATCCAAACGAACCTGCCGCGGCTGACTGCAGAGGCTGAGCTGCGGCCTCTGCCTGTCCAACCGCGACCGCGGCTGGATTTAGCCTACTCGCGGCTCGACCAGCCGCGGGCTCCAACTCTTGAGCCGCGGTCGCGGCTCACTCGGCCTCACCCGTGGCTCATCCATCAGAGACTTGCCGCTGGCGCGAGCTAGGTGAGCCCTGGCCGAGTCTCATCTGCCTCTACCCACGTCTCATCTGCGAAAACTACAGATTTCCCCTGCCACACTCACAAACTTCAATCCATCCAAACCCAACATAATCCAATCAACGATCCAACCCCAAAATGGCATAATAAGGCAGTATAACCACTCATTACACTCATACACTTCATAAATCATAATTGCAAGTCATAAATCATACATTGGCCCTAATTGTTCTTCACCATATTCTTCCTAAATCAACCACCCAATTGACATATATACACTACAAACACTTAGCACATGATCATTAAAGCACAAGAGATTCTAAAACTTCCATTATTCATCCACTAATTACACTAATCCTACTACAACCAAACCCATGAAATGTGAGGAAAGTTTGAGAAAATTACCTTAGTTGGGAGATTTAATTGAAGCCTCAAGATTCCCCTACTTGCTTCTCCTTGAGAGAGGCCCTTCAATATCTTCTTCAAGTATAGATAGAGAAAAGAGAGCAAGTATTAGAGAGAAATAAAGAACTTGGGAGAAGAAGAAGAAAGAAATGAAGAAAGGAGAAATGCCCTAGGTCCATTTGGGCAAAAGAACAATTTGTCAAAATTTCCCTCAAGTCCCTCTTGAGTTTTCAAATTACACCCTCATCCAAATCCTGTCAAATTACTAGAATGCCCCCTGAAGATCCTTGGTATTACACTGACCACTAGCATAAGTTCGGTATTCATGGGCTATCACATTGTTTTTGTTGTTCACCATCAGTTGTTGAATCATTAGATCATGCTTTGTCTTGGGGAATTGGCTTTGAAGGTGTGGGGCATCTTTGGACTTGAAGTGGTATTTCACAGGTTCTAGGAAGTATTCGGCCTTGCTTATTGCAGTGGTGGTTAACCCTTGCCAAAATACTCAATCTTCTCTTGTCTCTGTTTTTACCCTCTTTTATTTGTTGGCAGGTATGGAAGGCTCGTAATCAGTTTTGTTTTGAAGGTAAATTGATTGCTTGCCAAACTATTTGCGACCAGGTTCTGCGTGACATTGTCATGTCCTTTTCATCTCATTTTGAAGTAACTATAGACGATACATGGTGTTGGTCTCACTTCATTTCACATGTTCTTCGGCTTAAGAAGACTATACAGATTACTTTGGTTCGCTAGAAGATGCCGTCTACTGGTATGATAAAATTGAATTCCGGTGGGGCATCAAAAGGCAATTTGGGAATGAGTGGTGGTGGCGGTTGGTAAAGTGATGACTCTGGTTTTTTTTTTTTTTTTTTTTCTGGCTTGTTCTTTTTCCTTCTGGTAGTGCTTCAAGTTTGATGGCTGAAATTCAAGCATTGATTTTTGGAGTGAAGTTGTGTTTGGCTAGGGGCTATATGCTTCTTCACATTGAATCAAATTCGCTTATTTTGATTGGAATGGTTCAAAGAACAATTACCTTCCCTTGGGCAGTCCAGAATCTATTGGATGAGCTGCTCCAGTTTGGTGCTCATTCCTCAGGTATTTCGCATTGGTTCCGAGAGGTCAACATTCCAGCCGATATTCTTGCTAATTGGGTTGTCCAATTACAATCGGTTTCTATACTTGAAACGGTCGCATCTCTCCCTAAATTCGTTCGTGGTTGTCAAATAAAAGTGGCTTGTCTTGGATTCCCTACGTTCTGTAGAAGCCTTGTTTAAGTTTTTATTTGTACATATTCCAAATAATTTACTTTGAGTTCCCATATACGTTAGAGGTAAAGTTTATACCTCTCCTTGTATTTTTTTTTTTATTTAAACTATTAATAATATTTTGGGTGGTATCCCGTCTCGTGTATGAGGTTTGTCGGTAAAAAAAAAAACAATACTTTCTTTGGTTCTCTAATAAAGCAATTGAGCAAACACAAACTTCCCCAAAGATCATGCTGGCACATATATTGTTATATTGCTTGTCCGAATATTGCACAGCATATGGAAAATTATACAAAAGAGTAGAACTGAATAACTTCTATTTATATTATATTGAGCACTACCGAAAAAGATTACTATGTAAGGGATATTATGAAAGTATCCAAGCTTTACCGCCTTTCCTGTTAAATTTCTTAAGTCTTCCGAAGAACATCACGATGATGAGAATGAACTTTCCCCCGTTGCTCCATTTTCCAGCAAATCCGTAGAATGAATCTTTGCAATTGCTATCAGGTTTAACTTGTCTCTCGCAACTGTAGCCCATTGAGAAGCCAACATTTCCATAACCACTATATGTAATCACAGAAAAAGTCAAAATGAATTCCCAGCCGAAATAACCTGGCAACTTATTTAATGAAATAAGCACAATAATATTATTTTTATTTTATTTTTTTGTTTCGGTGATAGGGCACTTCATTTTCCTACAAAATTAAAACTACTATATGATTTGTGTTTTATAACAACAAAATAAATTGTAAAAATATATTCCACTCAACGTGGTAAAAAGTTTAAAATTAATTTTCTATGTTATCAACACATGAAGCATCTACTATTTTATGATGCACAAAAAAATAAAAATAAAAAACTTTAGAATGTGTAGTTAATTTAACACTTTAAAAAAGAATATAATAAAATATCTTAACTTTCTATGAAATTTTTCTTTGCCCAAATTTCTATTGGAAGTAAATTTGATTATTTTGTTTCTTTTCCCCTTTTATTTATTATAGAAATTAAAGAAGAGATTCTTTTATTTGAAAAGCTATATGTACAAGGTTATTATTTTACAATCTGTGATTACCCTTTCCATACTTTAACAACATTGATATTGGAAGTCAAAGCAAAGCCCAATGATATGTGACAGACAAACATTAAACTTAACAGATAATGCAACCCATTTGCATCTAGAACCAAATTGGTAAATTGGTTAATCGAGTTTTAACCTTCAAAACCCAGATTTCATTTTCCGAACCGTCTCAGTTCAGAGCTAAACAAGTAGTTGAAAGTGAAGAAAAATAACCCACGTTCCATCCTCATCTCATGACATATGTGGATGTTTAATAAATAAAAAATGTAAAATTCTCTTAAATCTCCTATCAACTGCATGCAGTTTAAAAATATATGATCGCCTTTTCTGGCTAATATGGCACTATCTTATCGTCTTATTAACTAAAAAAAAATAAAAACTAAACCTTTTATATAATTTAATGTTAAGATGTTACATTTAGTATATCTTATTTATTACCTTGATACGTTTCGAATAATCCATGATTAACAAATAACTGTGGTCCAAACTTCTCATTGTTGTTTGTCAGGATATATTGATTCAGAAGTGGACGAGTTAGCCAGATTCTAGTACTACCGTCCCCAGTTATACAAAGCAAATGACTGTGCAGTGTGTCACTGTGTGGAATTTATTTCTATAGGCATGGCAGTAATCCTACATAATGAAGATGCAGGTAGTTACACACATATATACACACGCATATGTATGTATATGTGTATATACATGTACACACATCCACATGTATATATATGTGTAGATGTATGTATATATATATATGCACATATGTATGTGTGTGTACGCACACGCATTCATACATGAACTATGAATTGAATTGGTGGTACCATGAGCTATGGAGTAGGCATCCATTTTGCATTTGGCTATCAGCATAATGCCTAATAAACCACTAACATGTGCTAGTGTCAAAATTTGCATTGTTGGTTCACATTACTTTAGTTAATAATTATTAATTAGAGGATTCAAATGCAAATCCGATTTTGAAATAAAGCCAATGATGCAGTTTATACCGAACATGAGATGATCTTAACAAAAGTTATATAGAAGAAAATGACATTTCTGAAAATTTGGGGCTAACCTTATAACTTCGACTACAATGCTCAATAAGTTGAAGTTGACAGGATCTTCCTTCATTTTTTCTCGCTCAGTGATGCATATGAGGATTACGAACAAGGTTAAGTAAGTCAGCTGCGAGAATAGTAGATGATCAAGAATGGTTTTGCCTTTTGTTCTGGTCTTTTCTTCAGTTGGAGAACATTTCCCCTCCGTAAGTGGTAAGAAGGAAGTATATGGAGGAAGATACCTGTTACAAAAAGGCAAATGATTCTCAAATGCAAGACCATTTTCTTCAAGCACGATTCAATTGTCTAATACTGCTTCGGTGAGTTTTTCAAAGTTCACGAAGATCCAATAACTGTATTAAAAAATTAAACTAGTAAAAAAAAAATTAAACTAGATTTACATAGGCTATTTAAGAATTTCTTTAAACAAATGTGTCTAAATGTATACTTGATGTGTAAAAAATTTGACACAATTGTGGTTTGCATTATGATCTATGCCTATATTAGGAAAAATTTACAAACATACTAAGAATGCTGCTAAGATCGATCTCTAGTATTAACTCATAATTTTGGAGGATATGCATTTATATATGGCATTCTTCGTAATGATTCATATTTCTCTGTGATACTGTATTTTCCTGGTTGGCAGCCTGCAACGCCAGAGAGGGAGAGTTTCACAAAATTTTTTATTTTGACAATTGCGGTGAGTTATCCAAGCACTTGAAAAATTACACAAACCTCCATCAAACGGTAGTTCACAGTTTCATTTTGCCGAAATCTGACCAAAAAACTACTACATGGATATCCCAAATGCCCTTGGATAATTTTGTAAAGAATCAATTGAACATTATAAATTGTTCAAAATCATTTTAGGGAAAATGCTTAATTTGTTAAGTACTGGAAAGTTGTGGTGTGCAATTTGGATGGCCACTACTGACTCACGACATAAAGCAGACTCTTTATGTTTTCAATTTTGTTTTGAGCATTTTTTGTTTATTAAATGATAAATTACTTTATGGAGCCTATTAAGATTTATTCTTCAGCTCAAGAGAGGCTTGTGCAATTATTCCGACAATAAAAAAAAGGAGGCTGGCAGAACCACGGAAGGCTGAGCACAGAAACTCAGATATGGTTTATTTTTATGAGGTTACAAAATGGCCAGCAAGTTTAAAAGCATTATTCCGGCATTGTTGTGATGGAACGTCAATGGAATATGTATTTCCACAACTCCAAGAAGTGGGGTAACAGAAGCAGATACGAGGTCTCACTTTGGTTGAAGTAACAAATCATGGCAAACATCCTTTGTGAAGTCTTAGAATCTTTTGAAGACTAGGTGACATTTGGTGGATATGGTGTGCTAGTGATACCAGGGTTTTAGCTTGTCCGCGTTCATATGGCTGTCACTAATTTGTGCTTCCTTGATTTTATTATGTAAATGTTGCACACTACAGTTATCAACATATCTCAATTTATCACCGCGACCACTAAAAACAGTGTAATCCTAATATTGGTAACCAAATGTCTACATATGCATGCCATGCCACTCAGCCTTTTTAAAGATGCAAAAATGCAAACTGTAAAGTAGCATTTTTAATTACTTCTTTAAATACCAAAAAGTCTACGTGCCCGCGCGTACTTGGTCAATTTCATTAGCGATAATTGAAGTAATTTATATTCTCATTATGTAAAGGTGCAAATAACGAACCCGGGAGATCAATCATGCAAAAAGAGAATGGACGAAACTTAGTAAATTTGCAAAGAGGAGATCATTCAATCTTGAGATATAGAAATTCAGTTAGTGCGCTTATATGGACGAATGTTATCGGTAAAAAGGTATTTACGTGCTAGACAAATATTTTAGTTTGATGGTACAGCATAAGTTCTTGTTTTTGTTAATCATTCCATAAAACATAACTAGGACTAGCTTCGGTAAAGTCCGTACGGCATAATATATGCAACGATTAAAATAATAGAACATGCAGATTCCACCTTTTGATTAGATACGAAAATTTTCCAAAACAACAAAGCGGCAATAGCTTTGCATTTGGGTCTGACCAGGTAAAATCATTAGATATTCCCTGCATAGTTCTTGATCACTGCACAGTATTCGATTCCAAACTTATCTTGCATTTGTCAAAAGGAAGAAAAAGTAATCGTATCTTAGATTATATTCAGATGCAGGATTTTAATTCCTGGTTTTGCATTAGTCTGGGAAACTAAACAAATGATATGTAGTCCGAAGTTCCATTTTGGACATGAATTCACGTAACATAATTTTAAAAATAAAAATATTTTTGGACCCCTTTATTTCAGTGACTTAGGCATAAATTTCTGCACGAAAATATTCACATGCGTGTTGGCCTAAAATTTTTCAGTCTAACGCAATGACATTAGATATTCTAATAAGAAAATTTTTGGATGTATTCAGTTCACGGTAAAGCCATCCAAAGAAAATTTTTGGATGCATTCAGTTCACGGTAGAGCCATTCAAACAAGCACATTACACGTGGGATATCTTCTGATTCATGTGTGATGAGGGTGTTTGGTTAGGCACAAGGTTCAACAGTGGAGGTTATGGATCGGTTCCAACCAAGAACATTCCTATACTTGGTTCATGACTACCACGATTAATCCTTCAAGGAAATATTCGATTCTTTAAAATGTCAAGGTTCAGCCGAAGAAACAATCATGAAAAATGAGGTCTGAGATGGCGGATTTCCGGTTTTTATTTCCCTTTCTTAGGAATTATCTACGTCATTAATTAGTTTTGGTTATATGCACTTTAAGAATTTGGAACATTGAATACATTCCTATAAATATAAGATGGCAATTCCAATTTTATTTTTCAATAAACTGACAACTCCATTGAATATCCATGATTTTCAGAGGCAAGATATGTAGATAGTGGTAGCTAGAAGGGGTCGAGTCACTTGGAAGAACATAAACTGGTACGATGAGGGCACTGACTTTGCTCCTAATGGGGAACAATACACCGACAATGACACATTATGGTAGATGGATTTGAAGTTGTGCGTGCGTGTGCTATAAAGCTTGATCAATTTTTCTGCAACCCTTCCAATAGGTGGATGATCCCACCCAATCTATTTCGTGGCTAAAATTAATCGAACATTTCCCCAAAGTTTAAAAAAAAAAATTAACGAATTCGTGTCTATCATCAACTAATCTTCTATGTACCTAAATATATGCCACCGTCAACTCCTACCATCATCCGTTTCTAACTATTGATCCTGAAGCCATTTATAAGTTGCTAAGATCTTGTACTACGTTTGAAAGTATTGCCTAAGGGTGTAGCTCATGTTCTTTAATAAAGGATCGTGATACACAATTTACTATCCAAACTAAAATTATGACTTCACTCTATAATTCTTTAAATAATTATATGATTCCTTAATGAATCGTAGTAGATACGTCTAACCTAAAATAATATGAGCTGAGATTTCCAAGAGAGTAACATCTTTCTTAAACTAATCCAGTTGATATAGAAATTTGACTAAGAGTAGGGAATCAGAGTACTTACATCATGAGCACAAACAAAACAACGATGGCTGGAGTGATTGCGGATAGATCAAAAACAGATTCACCGGCATGCCTAGAATTGGCGACTTCAAACAATGTGCCCACCAGCTTCTGATAAGCATTAAGACCAGCTGTGGCATCTGAATGCCACTCAAGCAAGCAGAAGAGTATAAACTGCACCAGTATGAATCCGAAGACAGTGATCGCAAGAAAAACAGAATAAACTTTCGAGAATAGGTGATCATATCCGAATGCCCTTGGGTTCTTCAGCAAATAAGTGAACTCTGCTCTTTTTGTTATTTTTTGTAAGAACCAGATAAAGAAATAAAGACATGCAGGATATAATGTGTTCCCCAGGAGAATTTGTGGAATCATAATTAGGAGAAGGCCTGAATTTTTCTTGAAAACCATCATATTCTCATTTGTTGGCACAAATCCACAATTGGCAAATGTAGAAACAGTGGTGAAAACCGAAAATGTTAACAAATTAAGCCCTTTTTTCCTCAGCACTTCTCTAGCGCTAGGAATGACACTATTGTAGATAGATATTAAAGTAGAACCAACTAGATGAACCACTAAGAGATAACATAAAATGCTAAGATCAAGAAGGTGGGTGGACCTATTTATCAATTCCTGACCCTCAAATGATGTTATTCCAGTTTCAGGTCTGGAATCAGGCTTTTGATCATTTGATAATTTCGGATCCTTAGAAACCATACCAAGCTCAATTTGATCGAAAACATTTTTGGGGATTGAAACTGAACTATCTGAGCCAGTGCTAATATTGTCAATTTTATTCTCTACTTCATGATTTTGACTTTTCTTGAACTTCGTCAACTGAAGTCCTAGCAAAGAAGTAAAAACTTCTCCACCAAGAAACATCAAAATGGTTAACAGGATAAGTTGACCATTGGAGAAAACCTCCATTTCAACTGTTGACATGCTTGAAACAGTCACAGCAGACACAGACATAAAGAATACATCAAGATCTTGATGGAAAAATGAGGCATTTTTAGGACTTGATATCTTCAAAGCCAAATACCCAATAATGGAGAAGATGGTAAAATAACTGAGTTCAATCCAAAATTGATGGACTCGAAAAACAAGAAAGTTAAGGAAGCACAAAAAAGACTTGTATATGCATGCTAATTTAGTGTTGGAATAGATGAAACCCGGCTCCATACTCTGTCCAAAACAAAGAAAGCTTATCGTTTTTTAAGTGCTTGATGTGGAGTGAAGTGGCTTGACTGAGTGAAGCTTGGATTGCTGGCATTTATTTATAACACAGAACGAATTAGTGGAAGTTTCCTGTAGATTAGGTGTCCAAGAAGCTTGATTGATATTGCATGAACGTTTCCATCCAGAAAAACAAATTAATTTCTCATGATGGAAAGTTATCCCTATCTGACGTCTTGAGCCGGATTCGACCTGACGTCTATCCACGAGCAAGAAATTCGGCCACACAGTTTAAACTTTCAAAGTGTGTGATAATGTGGACTGCATGCCAGTATATATCGGCAAAAGAAAGAATTTCTGGCTGTTCAATTTTTTTGCAACACTAACGTACACGCGGTTTATTGTGGGAAAGTAATCATAGCGTCGTTGTCAATTTTAAAGATGTGGTTCCATCGTATCAACGCGCACCATTAGAATTCTGTAGAGCCGGACAATTATATATGAAGAAACGTACAATTGTAGATGAATACAAAAAACACTGTTGCATGATCATGTTTTTTAAAAGATAATTTTAGAATTATCTTTTCATCTCACATAAAAAATAACTATTCAAACAAAGTGAAATTTTTGGAAAATAAATATTTGCACTTGATATGGACGCATGGAAACAAACAACCAGGTATTCTTATATTTTTCTCCCTTCCAATTAATTTATTCTTCCTTGTCACCTCTTTAGTTTTTGTTACTGACATCTCAAATATTTCTAACCTTTGTCATTTTCCCAAAATCAACAGTACTCAAACCTTTGTCCGTAAGTAATTGCTCAACATACTTTTGTATACTTTTTTTTTGGTTTAATACTTTTGTATATTTTAAAATCCTGGATTTACACGCTCATGTACATATCGCTAAGAATAAAAAAGAGAATGTTTGAGATACTTCACTTTTTCATAACTAACACATGAACATAACTTAGAAGTCAAATGCAGACAAGTTCAATAAAGCCTAAAATTTGGTATACATAATTGCCTCTTAGATACAAACTTTTTGACATCAAACCTTTTTTCCATTATGTTTCTCGAAGATTTCTGAAAATGGCATTATATGTGCATTTTATCATTAGTAATAGCTATCATACAAAATTCAATGGTAAATGTTCTTAGCAAGTAATAAGAAACTTTGAGTACATCAATTAAACATTTTGATGGTCGTACATTTTATATGAGATGACAATTTAATTTCAAATTTCAATGATACAAGCTGTCTTTTGACATTTTTTTTTTGAGAAACATATAAAAACTATTCTTAGTTTAGATTTTTTTCCTTTTGAAAAATCATACGATATTTTGAATATCAATTAACTAAGTTTACTATATAAGTTACTAAAATTAATGGGTTAGTTGACAGAGTAATAATTTTTTCAAGGTAACAACTTTAACATCGAATGGTTGTACAATTTTGCTATTTGGTAGTATAAAAACTTTTTTCAACAAAATTTGATATAAGCAACGCTAATATTATATTTATTTTAGTTGGCTATTGAAAATTTATTTGAAATGAGAAAAAGATTTATTAGTTTTACTAGTTTAAAGAATTAAAGTCTATAGATTGTTGAACAAAATATTATTCTCGAAGGTAACACCTTACCAATATAAATGGTAAAGTTTTGCCATTCAATAATATAAGGTGTCTTCTTGACCATACATTTTATTTCACTAAGAAAATTTGGTATATGCTATGCTAAACTTCATTTAAACTCCATTTAAATTAGTTTCACATGTTGAAATATTTTAAATGATCAAGTTTGCTATCACTAAATTATATTTTTACAGTAGCATCTCACATATTAAACGATGCTAAAATTCTGCTATTTGATACTACAATGTTTTTATTACTAATGAAATGGTATAACCTATTCTAATTTTATTATTATTTTTATATATAAAAATTGAACATTGAAAAGTCACTTTAATTGGTGAAATATTGATTGGTTTTACAAATAAATAAAACTGCAAACTAGCTATCCAAGAATTTTGCTTGACAGTAGTACTTTTCAAATCAACTGATTGTACAAATTTGATATTTAACAGTATAATACGGCTTTGTGATAGTACCTATGAACAATTCTAATTTCACATATATTATCATTTTTAGTGAGGAGTCAAATGAAACTATCAAAGATAAACTAGTTTTACTAATTCAAATAATTAAAATTGCTATGTTCTAAAAAACATTATTTTTTAGCCGCACCTTACATATTAAATAATAGAACAATTTTGCTATTTAATACTACAAAATCAATTCTTGTTTATTTACTAAGAAATTTTGGCAGAAACCATGTTAACTTTATTTTCAAAATAGTTGTCAATTGAAATTTCTCTTGGAACGACAACTAGTTTTGCAAGTAAAAATATTTTAAAATAATCAATTTCTATCAAGAATTTTTTTTCTATATTGTAGCTCATATATTAAGTAGTAGCACAATTTCGTTATTTGACTATACAAAATGTTTTCTTTATGGTACATTTGCATTAGTGCGTAGAAATGATACATCGAATACTCTATTTTCAAAACAGTAGTGAATTAGAAAGTCAGTTGAAATGATGAAATATTAACTAGTTTTACTTGTATGAATGAAACGATGAAATATTGACTTGTTTTACAGTAAATATTGACATGTTTCTTTTAGTTTCCCATTGTTGTAGAGGGGCTAACAAGGTGGCTGATGTGTTAGCTAATCTGGGTGCGCATGAATATTCTTTTAGCATTTATGATTCAGAATATAGTATGCCACAATTGGTGAGAGGAGAAGTTAGAATAGATAAATTAGGTTTTCCTTCATTTAGAAAATGTATCTTGCCTTCCATTGTTTAAGGTTTGACATTCTCATGTAAAGAAGTAGTACTCCTAATTTAACAGTTATTTACATAAGTCATCATGTATGTTTGAGGTCGGGTCTATGCCCCCTCTTTTATTATGTTTTTTAATAAAATTAGGAGGACGCCCCTCCTCCGTGTACGAGGTTAGCCAAATATATATATGTATATATATAATTTTAATTAATCAATTTCTGTCATGAATCATTTTTCATGGTTGTAGCTTATATATTAAGTAGCAGCATAGTTTTTTATTTGACAGTGCAAAATGGTTTCTTTATGTTGTATTTGCATTGATGTATAAAAATGGTACATGATATAATAATTTTGTTTTCAAAATAGTTCTATATCAGAAAGTCACTCGAAATGACAAGCTATTAACTAGTTTTACTTGTACAAATACATAAAACTACTAATTTAGCCAAACAAGGTTTCTTTTTTTTTTTTTATGATACTAGTATACTACATTTAACATCAAATGGCCTTACAAATTTGCCATTTGATGTTACACAATAGTATACTAGTAGTGCATTTTTGTTACAAGATTCCTTAGCTTTTCTAGTACAAATAATTAAATTTACTACTTTAGCCAAAAAAAAATTAATTTTTTCAAGGTAGTACCATATGCATTAAAGTAATGTTTAAATTTAGCGATTTGAAAGTTGGTAAGTAAAATTCATAGAAACCATGTTAGAGTTTTATAATATTGATTTTTTTAATTAGATGGTATTTAGAAAAATGAATTAATTTCAACCAGCTTGAGAAATTAAAATTGCTTAAATTTGTAAAAAATTATTTTTTTTTCAAGGCAATACCATACATACTAATTGATTACACAATACTGTTATTAAATACAAAAAGCCTTCTTGATGTCATATTTGCGTTCACTAAGAAGAATTGGTATATTTTATTTTTAATATATTTATTTAGTGACAAATAAGATGATATGATGAATAATTGACTAATTTTGATAGTATACATATTTTAAATCATTAAATTTTTACTATCAAGAAATTACTTACGTTGGCTAGTACTTACAAATTGAATTATAATTTTTCTACTTGACAATATAGAACATGTCTTTAACCTTGCATTTTCATTTACTATTGATATGAAAATTGGCATAGGCTTTTTTTTTTCCCGAACAATAATATTATATCATAGCATAAAGCATTTCACATTTACAAAAGCTAGGTTACTGCCCTGTTGTCCTTTTGGGTTGCTTCATGCAGCCACTGAGGGAAGGAATTCTTTCAACTAAATTCATCTCTCAAGTTTATAGCAAACCTTGCTAACTTGTGAATAACAATGTTTCTAGTTGTCGTGATAAAACTAAATTCACATGCTGAGAAACTGGTTTTTAATCTATCGATATCCTCTAGGACTATTGCTATGCTTCCTTCTTCCTTCTTGTTCGCATTGAGATTGTCAATAATAGTTTTGCAGTTTGATTGCACTATTATTTTCCCCATGATTCCTTCTTTGCCTTTTGCATTGCCTCTCTGATGGCCAAAGCTTCTCCCACGGCTGGACTTGCACAGTGTTCCATTGCTTTCGCCCAGGCTCTAATAATTTTCCAAGCATTATTTCTCACTATCATTCTTAATCCCGCCTTCCCGCTCTCCTTATGCCATGCTGCATCAGTGTTAATCATAACGAAGTCACTACTTGGAGAGTGCCATTCTTTAACACTTTTGTTGTGAGCTTGTTGATTTCCATCTTGATCTTTGTGGTGGAGTACCTCCTTGTATTTAAGCCATTCTCCTCTTGCCTTTTCTATTACAGCCACATGGTTGCTCTTTTTCTCTTTGAAAAACCATTCGTTCCTTTGTTTACATGTCTGCCATAACAAATTAACTGTGAATTCTACATGCTCCTTTCTTCCCTTTTCTTTTGCTGCTTCCATCAATTCATTCTACCAAAGCAACAAATTTGATTGTAGATACTCCAACCCATCCCATTAAACAAGTGCAATTCTCCATAAATTTGTAGCATTTTGGTAGAAGAACAACATATGTTCAATCCTCTCTGTACCCTTTCCACATAATTTACAAATGGAATCCCCTTTTCCAATCCTGCTCTTCATAACTTCATTTACTGGAATAATGCCTTGTAAACACTTCCACAAAAAATGTTTTATTTTGTGTTTGACGTTTAAGCCCCAAAGAAACTTCCAAGCTCCAATTTTTGCTTCTTCTTTACTCGTACTCTCCTTCTCCTTCATTCTTTTTTCCTTTTCTTGATACGATTGTTTGGCAACACAATATCCAGTCTTCACTGTGTACATGCCACTCCGTGTAGATGATCAATACCATCTGTCCTTCTGTTTGAAACAGCTAATTGGAATTTCCATGACCCTTCTAATGTCTTCATTGCCCAGCCATCTCTACAAAATTCCTTTGTTCCAAAGCCCATCCCTGATCAGTTCGTTTACTCTTTGTAAGGGGCATTCCTGTGGTTTTCTCGTTTTGACTTTTCCATTACCTACTCCATCAATCCAGCTATCATTCCATATGTCAAGCTTTGTTCCATCCCATACTCTTTTGCTCATTCCTTCTTCCAGTACGCATCAAGCACTCATGAAGCCTTTCCAAAAGAAAGAGCTATTCTTTTTTTCTTTTGCATCCCAAATCGACATCCTTTCAAAATATTTCGCTTTCAACACTTTACTTACTAAAAGCTTTGGCTATGTTTGGATTCTCCATAGCTACTTTGCAAGGAGTGCTAAGTTGAAATCCTGAACATCCCTGAAACCCAATCTTCCCTTCCCCTTTACTTATGCAAGCTTTTCCCATTTGAGCCAATGAATTTTGTCATTTTTTCCATTACTACCCCACCAAAATTGTGCCACTTTCCTGTTGAGATCTTTGCACAAAGTCACATGTAGTCTGAAGCATGACATTATATATGATGGCAATGCCATTGTGATGGATTTGAGTAGCACCTCTTTTCCCGCTTAATTTAGCATTTTTTTTCCTTCCACCCCATCAGTCAGTTTTTTATTCTTTTTTTGATGTATTTGAAGACTTCTATCTTTGATCTTCCAATCACCAATAGGAGGCCCAAGTATCTGCTTTGCTTTGCATGCTGCATGTTTCCCAAAGCTTCTAATGTTGACCTTATTGCATCCTCCTTTGTGTTTTTGCTAAAAAACACATATGATTTTTCTACATTTATCAGCTGTCCAGAAGCTGCCCCATATGTCCTTAAAATCTCAATCACCTGAGTTGCTTCACTTGAGTTGCTTCACCTGCATTGGCTTTACAAAAAACCAAAGAATCATCAGCAAATACAAGTGGGATATCTTTGGTCCACTCTTTGATATTCTCATTCCAGAAATTTCCCTTTGGTTTATGCCATTGTTTAGCAAATTTGACAGCCCTTCTGCGTATAACAAAAAAGGGTAGGGGACAGTGGATCCCCCTACCTAATACCCCTAGAAGGTTTAACAAATCCCCTTTTTTTCCCCATTTATGTTAAAAGAATAAGACATAGTAGAGAGACATTTCCAGATCCATCTAATCCATATCAGAGAAAAACCCATTTTAGACATAACATGAACAAGAAAATCCTACTCCACTCTATCATAGGCTTTCGCCATATCTAACTCGAGAGCCATAAAACCATCTTTCCCTGTTCTTTTTTGGTTTAGATGATGGACAAACTCATGAGCATTAATGACATTGTCCATGATTTGTCTATTGGAATTAAGGCTGGCTGCGTTTTACTAATGCATTTTCCTAACACTACTTCAGCTTATTTACTAAGACCTTTTAGATGATTTTGAACAAGACATTGCATAAACTTATTGGTCTAAACAAACTAGCAAAGGAAAGATTTGACACTTTCGAGATTAGGGTAATGATGGTTTCGTTAATAGTAGAAAGAATGTTACCAGAATGAAAGAAACTTTTAATAGCATCAGCTACATCAGATTTGAATATTTTCCAGAAATTTGGAAGAATAAGGGGGGCCATATCGTCGAGTCCTAGGGGCTTTATTTGGCTCCATTGAAAACACAGCTTTTTTTATCTCCCCCTCTGTGATAGGTCTTGATAGCTTTTGATTCATTTCCCTTGTGATTGTCCTGGGTATTCCATCAAGTACTTCTGCAAACTCCTTTGGTTGCGAGCTTGTAAACAGTTTGTGGAAGCACTTGCTAATCTCTGCCTCAATCTCTTTTTTTGTTTCACACCATTTTCCTACCTCATTTTGTAAAGAAGTAATGTTGGTCCTTCTTCTCTTTGCTTTCACCGTAGCATGGAAATACTTTGACTTCCTATCCCCCTTTTTGACCACTGCTCCTTGGCTTTTTTACTCCAAAACACCTTCTTCTACTTGTATGCTTCCTCCAACTCTTTTGTCAATCTTGTTGCCTCTGCCCTTTTGTCCATATTGTCCTATTCACTGCTCTCTTTTATTTTTTTTCTTTTGCTCTCTGAATTCTTGCTCCTATATTCAAATTTAGCATTTTACTCCACTGTAACAATTCCATCCTGCATTGTTTGATTTTTTGTTTCACCCGAAAAAATCTTGATCCTATTTGTGGCTTTTTCCAAGCTTTCAGTATTGCATTATTCACTTCCTCATATTGCATCCATTTCCTATCAAAACAAAATCTTCTTTTTCTCCATTTTCTCATTGGGTGCATGTCCAGAACTAAAGCCACACGATCAGATGCCTCCATCTCCACATGAGTGCATTTTGCTCTTTCAAATTTCTCTAGCCAATTTTTGCTAGCTAGCATTCTATCTAGTCTTTCTCTAACTTCTCCCTTATGCTCCCATTTATGGCACCATGTCCATAGGACCCCTTTATATCCTAAATCTATGAACTGATTTTGTCTTATAAAGTTCTTGAAATCTCTAAAACTCCTTTCATGCCTTTTCCGACCTCCCCATTTTTTCTCATTAGACACAATGCTATTTAGATCTCCTACCAAAATCCATTTCTTTCCCCATATTTGCGCCCTTCTAGACATTAATTCCCATTGTTTCTTTCTCTCCTTTTCATCACTACTTGTGTACATGTAAATAAACCACCATTCAGATTTTTCTTTAGCATCATTTATTTGTAAATCAATCATGCATTTTGTAGACAAAATCCTATCTATTTTAATATCTTCTTTCCACAATACTACTATACCCCTTGCCTTGCCAACCGGATAAACGACAAACAATTTATCAAAACCTATTTTTTTCATAACTTTTTCCATAACCTTTTTTTTGTTTTTTATTTCTGACAGAAATAAAATGCTTGGAGAGTGGTCCCCGCCCCTCAACAATTCCACACCACAACTCTCATTGGAAACTTATATTGAAATGGCAAACATATTGAAATGGCCTGTGTCAATTTTATTCTAAAAAGAAAGAATGAGTAAAACATCATTTGAAATGGCACACATATTGATTTAGTTTACTCGTAAGATAATTTTAATTACTAAGTAACCTAATCAAATATCATTCATTTGGAATAATATTTTCACATTGAACGACGGTTTACAATTTTTCAATTTGATGGTACCAAACGAGTTCCTAGTGGCACTTTTTTATTAGGCAAAATTATCTTAATCTTACTTTAACATAGTTGTTAGTAAAAACTCATAAATGGAAAATTTGCTATTTTTATTAATTTTAATTAGTAAAAACTATTAAGTTAGCTAAAAAATTTTATTTTTAAAAGTGATATCTTTTAATGAGTGATAAATTTACCAATATTATTCTATGTTTTATTATGTATTTTTTGTATGTTTTTGGCATACTTGTAGTAAGTTTGGCTTCAAACTATTTATTTTCCAACAAGTTAGGGTTTTATCTTGCAATTAGGGTTTCTATGCGGAATGGGTATTTTGAACTATTTAATGTACAATTTTTGTGCACTTGCAGATTCATCATACTTAAACTCAAGTTGGATCAATTGGAGTCAAAGTGGATAAAAAATCAAAGATAATTCAATTGATTAAGTCGATAAAATTCTTGAATAATTGAAAAATAAATTGTGCAAATACTTGTGAAATCTAATTATTTAGCAAAAATACATGAAAATGCTTGAAAAGGTCTAATATATGTGGAAAGCTAGCTTAGCAAAGCCAGCAATCAAGTGGGACCCATGTTCAATGATCTATGGATGGGATCCACAGATGGCTGACCTACTGATTGGTCCCAAGGATTGAAGTTGGCCACCGAATTCTAGTGCTTGCAACTTGCTTCATTTTCTAGTTGGTTTTGCAGATGTTTTTAGGTGAAGATAGGGTTTTAGCTGCTAAAGATTTCATTGAAAACATACATGAATACTTTTGTGCCAATTTTGGAGCTCAAGGAGAACTTTCATCATTTCAATGCATTTAATGTATTTGCAAGTTGGAAAATGACTCGTGGAATCTTGCTCTCTAAATAGAAGTTGTTTGCAACAAGTTCAAGAGAGGTTAGCTAGAGTAGTATGAGGAAATTAATAGAATTCACTTCCAGTATCAAAAGAATAGTGAGGATTATTGCACAAAAACTCTTGTAGTTCATCTTTTGGAAGAAGAAATAAAAGTTTGAAACTTTGTTCAATACTTGAATGAGCATTTCTCAACTCTATGCCTTTTACTTTCATTGTTGAATATGAATTCTTGCATTGAAATTGAGTTTTTAGTTGTTTCATTAACTATGTTGAACTCAAAGTTTCACCTAGAATATAGATGAAGCTAATAAAAATTAAAGCATGATTTAACCAATTAAAACATGCTAAGCTTGCATTTGTTTGTTTACGTATTCAAGTTTTAACACTTGTTTTCCCACAGCCAACATGAGCAAATCATCTAGTTGTTACTTAACATTGAAAAATGCATTTAACAATGAAAAATGCATTTAACAAGGGAAAATGAATAAGTGATGCTTAAGTTATTCACATGAAGATAAGTAAATCAATATAATTCATGTTTTCATAAGATTTCATCATGAAAATAGTTGGAACCTTGTCATTTCATAGTGAGAACTAGTTATGACATATATGGAATTGGATTTCTAAAAAGGCAAGGTAAAACTTAGCAAGTTGTTCATGCAACTCGTGATTCAATGGTGGATTCTATGTTCTAGGTTCTTTGCTATTGAATTCCAACAAGTGTTTTGTCATTAATCTATTCTGTTATTATCAACCATCCATCATCATTCTCAATTTATGCTTATTTAGATGATAAAGGTGCCCATAAATTTCTAGTAATTGCATATATTTGATTTCTTGTGAGATATGATACCTAATACCCCTCACACAATCCAAATGGACTATGATTGTGTGATGGCTGAAGCTAGATGAGGGATATCTCAAACTTAACACGGATGCTAGTGTCAAAGATTTGAAGGTGCTGGGGGCTGGTGTTCATAGAGATCACAATGGCATAGTAATCTTGGCATTCTATAAATAATTTGGGGAGTTGGATGTTCTACATGCAGAAGCTTTGGCATTACTTCATGGATTGACTTTTTGCTTGGAACGGGGTTTGATGAAGCTTTTGGTTGAATTAGATTCTTCTTCATTTGTCCATCTTATTGATTCTTCTTCAGGTAACAAGCGGTCTCTTTGTTATGTTCTCAAATGGATTAGGCAGCTTCTAGCTCAACTTCAAGCGACTGTAAAACATATTTATAGAGAGGGGAATGTAGTGGAGGATAGGTTAGCTAATCTTCATCTAGATAGAGATTTTTTTCCCCTCAGATGAATCTCTTCCAGATACTGTCAGGTCATTAGCTAGGTTAGATAGGATTGATATGCCTTATCTTAGAATCTGTAACAATCATTGTAGGTAAGGTTGTATGCCCCACTCCATGTTTTATTTTTTGATCTATTAATAAAATTTGGGGCTGGCATCCCCTCCCCGTTACGGGGTTTTGCCAAAAAAAAAAAAAGTAATACTCCTCGTACTTCAACTGACCCATATACTTGTAGATTAATGGGAGATTAGGTTTTTATTATCTTTCACATTGAACTGTCATACTATTTGTTATTTGATGGTGCAAAATGATTTCTCAATAGTACATTTGGTTTCAGTGAGGAAATTTGATAAGACTGTATCATGTTTTTTCAATGAAAATTTCATTCGAAATGACTAAGTTTACTAGCACTGATAACTAAAATTGTTAAGTTGGTTAATGGAAATTATTTTTTGTAATAGTACCCATTACATGGGACAATAGTTCAATTTTTTTATGATTGATAGTCATAGACAACTTCTTGATACAAGTTGCGAAGTTTGTAGTATAAATCTACATTTCTACTTTAATTTTTTTTTTTTTACATCTAGTTGAATCTATGATTTTTTTTAAGTTTAATTAGGGTATTTCTAAAATAACAACATAGAATGCTTATTTTCATACTTATTTCATTTTTTCTTATTATAAAATTACTTTTGAGTATTGAATATTAAATATGATGGAAACAAAAAAAATTGCTTTTAATTTTGTTGTAAAAATATCGTAGCCATAAGATAAATGAAATGACATATCAATTTTATGATTAATGAACTAATGTATAATATATCATCAAATTTTAAAATATTATCACTATCCATTCTTTTTATTATATCTATTTATCAATCTGCATAATGTAAAAATGTTAAAAATATGGAAATATTTTGTGGACGGGAAAAGATAAAGATAATGTAAAAGAAAAAACCCATACATTTACCTACCAACGACAAAGATACATTTCATACTCAAATTCTATGCATGCAACAGTATTATAACAAAGTACAATTTATTATATGTCATTTTCTTATTGGTCTAATAACAATGGTATTGTTCTTATGACTAACAATGACATTGGAGAAATTAATAATGTGTATACTATTAACATATATATGAAGCAAGTTGTATTCCCAAATTTTGCTCGCTGGAATCACAAAGCATAGTCGTACTTGAGAAATTTTTTTAATGAAGTCTTTTCATGTTCGATTGTGGGAGAAGGTACACAACATTTTTCTCTTTTGTTTCAGCATAGTATGAATTTGGTTCCAGTGTTGTTGAAGTTCATGTTGCATGTATTGCTGAAGAGAGAAGAATCTTTCGAGAGAGCTTAATGTCTGATAAGCCATCACAACGACCATGGTTAGTATGTGGAGATTTTATTGTTTCATTAGATTCTTTGAAAAGAAAGATGGGAGACATTTTCATTTTTTAAAACCTCTAGAATTCAATAATTTCATGGCTTCTACTGGTTTATATGATGCTGGTCTTTCAGGCTCTTCATTTACATGGTGCAATAATCAATATGGTAGAGCCATAATTTGGAAAAGATTGGATAGTTTGTCGATAAATACTGAATGTACAGATGCTAGTTTTGATATTTCAATGGTACGTTTATCTAGAGACCCTTCAGACCATGCTCCATTGCTGATGTTAGATCCAACTAGACTCGTTAACAAGCCATGTCCATTTCACATCATCAATGCTTGGGTTAATAGTCCAAGTTTCTTGGAACTGGCCAATAAATCTTGGCAAGAGGAGGGTTGCATCTCCAATAAGATTGCTTTGCCTAAAGTTGAAGAGATTGAAGCAAAGGATACAACAATGGAATAAGGAACAATTGCACACTTCTAGGGCACAATTGAAAAAAGCTTTAAATGTTGAAGAGAGTTTCGGGAAATAGAAAGCTAGAATTAAATGGTTAGATTTTGGAGACAAAAACACAAAATTGTTCCATTCTATGGTGAAACAATGTAAACAATATCAGTAATTCATAAAATCCAAGATTATGCTGGGAACTAGTTATCATAAGAGGTGGATATTGTGGCTAAAGCTGAGCTGTGAGATATTTCTTTTCTCTTTTTTTAGAAGACTCGACTAATTTGAATGGTGATTTGGAGGAATAATTCCACAATTATTGACATCTCAAAACAATGAAAACTTAGAAGTGATTCCATCATTTGAAAAAGTGAAAAATGTTGTGTTTAATATGGATAGTGACAATACAACTAGCCCATATGGTCTTATTGGTCGATTTTTTCTGCAGTGACATGGGATATAATTGGTGAGGATGTTCATTGTGTGATCGTTAGTTTCTTCTGTGGGGCTAAACTTCCTAAATATGTTACATCTACTTCTATTATGTTAATTCCTAAGGTTAAAAATCCTAGGAATTTTTTCACAATTTAGACCAATCCGTCTATGCAATTTTTGAATAGAATTTCTTCCAAGCTTCCGGTTGATAGATTGGTTCCAATTTTGTCCAATATTATTTCATCAAATCAAATTGGATTTGTTCGAGACAGATTAATCTTGGATAATTATTTGTTAGCGCAGGGGATTATATCTGGGATAGGGAGGCTGAATGTGGGGGGGGGGGGGGAATGTTGCAATTAAACTAGATATAACAAAGCTTATGACAGAGTCAATTGGTTTTTTCTGATGCAAGTGTTAGGCTTTTGGGTCTGGAGGACAATAGATTGGTCTGATCTAGAGGCTATCTCTAATCCTAGGTTTTTGGAATTTATTAATAGATCTTGACGTAATTACTTTAAGGGGTCTAGCCGTATCAGATAGGGTTATTTGTTGTACTCGGCACTTTTCATTATTGGAGCTGAAGTGTTATCGAGACTGTTAAACCAGCTTTTCAACCACACTAATTTTCATGATTAGTCATCTGGGATATGCTAATGACATTATGATCTTCTCCAGTGGTATGCCTTCTTCATTAAAATTGGTGATGGATGTGATTCATAGATATGAGAGCATGTGAAGCAAAAAGGTTAATGCAGTGAAGACTTGCTACATGGTACATCCCACGCTATCGATAACAAGAAAGGTTGTTATTAATCAAATCCTTGGATTCTCTTTGAAGGAATTCCCAGTGAGACACTTGGGATATCCTTTATAGTTGGAGTTAATGTCCCTTTATAGTTGAAAGTGATTCTCAAGTTCTAATTCAAGTTTTTACAAGGCAATTTCATTGTCCATGGTCCATCTACAAGGAGGTAAGCAGATACTTCAGTTGGAGCATCATTTTATTCACATTCAACATTGTCTCTATGAAACAAATCAAGCAGCAGATGTTCTCTCTGACATTGGCACCTTTAGTTAGACCATAAAGTTTACAGACAGCTAATAGATCTTTCGACCCCGGTAAGAGGTCTTTTTAGATTAATAAGTTAAGCTACCTTTCATTTCAAAAAATAAATTCTGAATAGCATTGTAAAGGGAGTAAGTACTCCTCTTTTAATTTTTGGTTAATACTTCTTGTACTCATTTGGAAGTAAGGTTCATGTTCTCCTCATTAATTTTCACTTTTTAGTTTAATAAAATTAAGGGTGGCGTCCCTCCTCGTGTATGGGGTTTTTACAAAAAAAAAAGAAAAATCTCACATATATGTGCTAGTTCAACTAATATTGACGTTGTCAAATAAGACAAATGTCATGTTACACAAATTGCATACTTCAATATTTATGCACTATCAATGAATATAGTTTATATGTTTCACAGGCTTTTGACTTAAATACAATTTGTTAGAATAAAATCAAAGGGTGGTAATACTTTGTTTCTCTTAATCCATATAAATAAACGTTATCCCCTCTAAAGACTAGCCAAATGTTAGAAATAGAGATTCTGCAACAAAAATTGTGATGAAATGACATTATTGCCCAAAAGTAATCAAAGTTTACATTCATAAAAGAGTCTGCCCTTGGGATTGATTTCTTCAATGAAAAAATTCAAAATTTTTTCTTCTATGACTTCTCATCACCAAATATTGTTGGATTGACCCTAAATCTTCCTTTTTTTCATATTTTTAATGATAATTTGAAAGAAGAAAGAGGAACAAATAAGGTTTTTGAAACTTTGAGATTTTTTGTTTTCAATTTTTTGCCATAGCAATGATTTTTGAAAGTATTTTTAAATTCATTTTGACATCACGTGCTCTGATGTATTTCTTTCTCTCTAATTGAGGCCCTTTTCTTTCAATGTATACCATATTTTCTTGCCCGAAGGGGTAATTTTTGTGCATATAGCATTTATCTATCGACAATAGCATCATTTCATTGATTATTTTGATAAAAAAATTATCTTTAATATTTGTTTTGTCTTAAGATATGATAAAGTGTATATATATATATATAGAATTAATGCCCAAAATGTTACTAATCAAAAAGTTTAAGGGGAAAATTGAAACATGGGCTTTTTTTCATTTTCCTTTGGTGAAAATGACCTAAATAATGAGTACGTTAACATAGCTGAATGAGCCATAGACATCATCCCCTCTCTCTCTCTCTCTCTCTCTCTCCCTCTCGCTCTCTTACTCACTCTCATTTCTTGCATATTCAAATTTTAAACAGTAAAATTAGGGTTTAGCCTTCATTATGGTTGTTCCTCAGCCTGATGGAGGCTTCTGCCATAGCAGATAAGGCTTGCTTTGCCAAAAACATTTGCGGTGGCATTATCTTCTTCGGCATGGTCTTCATCAACTTTGTCCTCCCAATCTGATTAGGGGAAGCTAGCCTTGTATAGGGGAAAATTGGCATTTTTTTCTTTTAAGACAGGAGATGAAACATATTTTAGAACCTTTCGATAATGCTCTTGTTGGTAGATTTGCAAGCTAATTGTCTCCTAGGGCTTTTGGACATGAAACATATCATACTCAGGCCATCCATAATGGAAGATTTTACCAAATTGTGGTGCCAAAATACCTAGTACATCAACAAGCAGCCTATGATACTTTCTCGATGGACAATTGACTTCAGACCAAATCAATAATCTCATTTGGCTCCAGTTTGGATAAACTTCCCAAATCTTCCATTGCCTTTCTTCTCCATGCAAATGTTGTCTAAATTGGGTAGGTTGACTGGTTGTCCTTTGCAAACTGATGAAGCGATGACAATATTAAAGTGACCTTTTGCAGCTAGGATTCTATTGAGGTAGATGTATCAAAAGAACCGATGAACGGATTTGGATTGATTATGAAGATGAAGGCTTCTAGCAGCAGGTGGAATATGAAAATATGCCAAACTTTTGTAAGGGATGCTCTGAATTGGGACATTTGGAAGAGGAATGTTTTATTAAACATCCACATCTGTATTCAACAAAGGATGTCGAAACTAAAATTTTGATGCAAACTGACAAGATGAATCTTAGTGGAAAATGTGTAAAACAAGTTTACATATTCTGAAGGATAATGTCAAAAACTAAGAGACAACCTTGACCAATAAGCAGGAGCTAAGAGTAGTGGAGACCAACAGTGGAACACAAGCTGGAAAGAATGCTAACGATAGTCATCAAACACCTACTGATCAGCTAGCAAAGTTGAATACAAATGATGATAATCTGTCTAACAATAAGTTACAACTTTCTGATATACAAGCTCCAGAGGGTGATTCAAATGGTGCAAAGGCAATAATTCAGCTAGGTCAAAAGCCTTTCCTTTATAAGAGAAGGAAGTAGTATACCATAGGGGTATTGAAGACAATCTTCATACAATGAGAAAATTTTGGCCACCTTTAGACAATCTTCATATAATGTTCTACTTCCTAAAAGATTTGCTGCATCAGGGATTTAGCTTAAGGAATCTCCAAAGATGACAGGACACCACAAAAAATTGTAAGGTGGAAATGCTGACAAAAAAGAAGGGGAATAAGTTGGAGAACACCAGCTCAAGTTATTGGAGGGACTTTCTAAAGCTAAGTATTCTCTGAGATCTCTTGATGTTAAATCCAATTAACATTTTAATTTGGAACATTAGGGGTACATCAAATAATGATAAAATGCATTATCTAGTGATTTATTTGATTCTAACAAGGTAAGAATAATAGTGTAAATTGAAACTATGTCTGAAGCTACACAGTCGTCTATTGTAATGAGGAAGACCAAATTTGATTTGTTCAACGCATCTGGGCAATGAAATTTGGCTATTTTGGGGATCAGAATTGTGGTGTTCTTTTCAAGAATTTGCTAATCAAAAGGTTCATATGAAGATTAGCTTCTCGTCTTGAGACTCTATTTTTGTTTTAGCAATTTATGCTAGGTGTTTGTTGGGTGGAAGGTGTGAACTTTGGAATTCACCATAACATATAGCCTTATCTATGGCAAGCCCTTGGCTGGTAGGTGGGGATTTCAACATAATTTCCAATGCTACAGAAAGAATTTGGGGAGGCATCTCCCAATTTTTGGTAACGGAGGAATTCAATACAGCTACTCTCAACAGCTAGCTTTTATCTCGTTCTTTTGATGGATCACTGCATACCTGGACTAATAGGAGAGTCTGGTATTGCTTGGATAGGATGTTAGTGAATCACCTTTGGCATACAATATTTGCTATTTCATGGGTGTCTCATTTAGCTTGTAGGAGGTCAGATCACAAGCCTTTAATCATGAAGGCAGGAAAACTCCGCCATTCTGCTTTTTGGTTCTTAAATGTGTGGAGGCATCACGTTGAGTAGCTGAAGGTGGTTAAACAAGTGTGGGATGCTCCAACTGTAGGTGTGGGATTTAGAAATTATACAACAATCTATCAATGGTTAAAAGAAGATTGAAAGAATGTAATAAGGAAGTATTTGGCAATGTAGATAATAAGGTTAAAGAAGCCTAGGATATTTTGCTAGCTAGGGAAGAGATGCATGATCAAACAAGGGATATGGTGTCAAAGATTAGGCTGTCCGAGAAACAAGTTGATCACACTCAAAAACTAGCTACCCAATGTGAGTTTGGGAAACAAAAGTCAGCTATTAAATGGATTGCAACTGGAGATGCAAACATTGCCTTTTTCCATGCTTTAGTTAAGCAATGCCGGAGTTATAATTTCATAGGGCGCATCAAGGGTAAAAATGAGGAATAGATAGAAGATATAGATCAAGTAAAACAATCAGCAATTCACTTCATCTCAAAGTTATTCATGGCAAATAGAGAGGTATAGTCTCTCAGTTCTTTGCCTTTTCAGTTGCCTCAAGTAACTCATCAACAAAACACCAATTTTGTGGAACTTCTTTCAATCCAAGAAATAAAAAATGTTGTTCTCTTAATGGATGTTGATAGCACTGCTAGTCCTGATGGCTTTGGAGCCGGGTTTTTTCGATCTTGTTGGGATTTTATTCAACGTGATTTAAACAAAGCAATTCATGATTGTTTCAAAGTTGTGGTTCTTCCAAGAGGAATATCGAGTAAGATGATTGTTTTAATACCTAAAAAACAAGGTGCTAGGAGCTAGAAAGATTATAGGCCAAGTTAGTAGCTAATCGATTGAATAAGTTGTTGCCAGATATTATTTCTCCTTTTCATTCTGGCTTTGAAACTGGGAGGAATATTATTAACAACATATTGATGGCTTAGGAACTGGTGCAAGAGCTGAACAAAAAATTGAATTCCCCTAATCTGATCCTCAAGTTAGATATGAAGAAAGCATATGATAGAGTGGAGTGACCATTCCTCTTGGAAATGATGAGGTTTTTTGTTTCTAGGAGCATTCAGTAGATTTGATATAGAAGTTATTATTTGAAAATTGGTTTTCCATCGTACTAAATGGCCAAGCCTTAGATTTTTTTCAAATCCACTCGGGGGGTGAGAGACAAGGAGACTTCATTTTCCCCTGGACTATTCCTCTTGGCAGCGGAGTAACTTGGGAAGAGAATATAACATATTTGGTAGTCTAAGCATTTTTGTGTATATACATCATGTGGAGGTTCCATTCCCTACTTAGCATTTGCTGATTATTTGGTGGTTTTCACAAGGGTTTCTTAAAAGGCACTAAAGGAGTTTGAGACTTTGGTAAACAATTACCAAAGGCATTCGGGTAAGAAAATTAATGAAGAGAAAAGTTCATTTATCTATTCCAACATATGTGCTCCTATATATACAGAATGGTCAAGAACATCACGGGCTTTCATCGTCAACAGTTGCTTTTTATCTATTTGGGAGTTCTAATTAGCCCAGGAAAGCCTTGAAGTGTGTTATTCGATGGGGTGCTAGCAAAAGTTAGGATGAGACTACAAGATTGGAGTATCAAATTGTTGTTGGCTAGGGGAAAAATCATTTTGTTACGCCATGTATTGTCATCCATACCTCTGTATGTGCTTCAGGTTCTTCAAAAACCGAAACATGTTTTCAATCCTTAAAAGACTTTTGATGGCTTCTTATGGGACATGAATGATAACAGAAGAATTCATTGGGCATCTTGGGATAAACTCTGTTGTATGGACGTGGATTTTGAGCTCTGGAAGACATGTCGATGCCTTCTCCTTCAAATTATGGTGGAAGCTATTGGAAAAGAACTCTCCTTGGGCTGGTTTTTTGCATAAAAACATAACAACACCCTTTACAAGTGGAGAGTAGAGGCTCATTAGTAGTCTGGAAAACATTGAAGTATATGTGCAGTGTGGCAGAAGAAAATATTAGATGGTGCATTTGAGAAGGTATGATAGACTTTTGGTTGGATAGGTGGATGATTGATGAGCCGTTAATCAACTGTGTTGACTTGGTGAACCTTCTCATTTTCTAGTGGTAGAATTTTTTGACGTGAATGGGTGGATTATAACCCAATTATCTCATTGGCTACCTTCAAACATTATGGATCAAATTCTTCATATCCCAGTTAGGGCTAATGAATGGGATGTTTTGATGTGGGTTCAATCTTCTAATGGAGTGTTGACTACTTCTTATACATGGAACCTTACAAGACGTAGGAAGCCTGAATCTTTGTTGCTAAAGGTAGTTTGGAGCCCTTGGCTACCTTTCAAGGTCTCCTTTTTGTAAGGAGAATTTTATTGAATTACCTCCCATTAGACTCCATACTTCAAAACCGTGGAATCAATTTGGTATTTAGATGTCATTGCTATCAGAATCAAGTGGAGAACATTAGATATGTATTCATTAATGGTCAGGTGGCTTCACAAGTATGGTTATATTTTTGCTTCATGTTCAGAAGTAAATGAAGACCTCCTGTTTGTATATCTTCTTTGATTATGTTTTGGTGTTTATCTATTGATAATATCAAGCTAGATTCCTTTAGATGTGTTTTTCCTATTGTGGTCTTGAGGTGCATTTGGAATGTTTGGAATATGGCTAGATTTCAAAATGAATCTTTCTAACTAGAGAAAATGGTTCATGAGATTGATCATTTTTTCAACATGATTGCTCAAGCTAAGGCTGTGGAGATCAGTTGGATAGGGGTTGATGAAGGTTTATCATTTGCAAAAAAATTTAGAATGCGTCGTCCGTATAAATTGAAGATAAGTGTGGTCAGTTGGGAAAAACCTCCCCTAGGCTCTCTAAAGTTTAATACAGATGCTAGTGTAAGGAATAACAAAGCATCTAGTGGTGGAGTTTTGAGGGACAACACTAGTAAAATGATTATAGCCTAATATAAGGAATTTGGAGAAATTGATGCTTTGATGGCTGAGAGTTTATCACTTTTATATGCTATCTGTTTGTGTGTACAAAATGATTTTCATAGGGTCATCTTTGAAACATTTTCTGCAATACTTACTGGTTTGATAAAGTGTGATCGGATGGAAAAATGGCGTCTTTGTCAGATCCTGATTCGAATTAAACATCATCTGTCTTTCATTAGGGCTTCCACATTTCTAAGGAGGATAACAGAGTAGCAAATTTTCATTCTACATGGGACATTCAAGCTGAATTCATTACTTTTGATGTCCATCAACTTCCTCAACAATACAGGAGTTGTGATTGCATAGGAAATAAAGATAAACATTGAAAAATAGAAGATAAAGATCTCAAAATGGAGGAAGATAATAAAGATAAACATTGAAAATTAGATGGTCTTGAGGTGGAGGAAGCTGGGTTAGAAAGCAACATGAATGGAGAGAAGGAAAGAGAAGGAGGAGTGGACGTGTAGTGGGCTTTTGAAAGTTGTTGGAGATTTTCATTTTGAGGGTATATTTTTCATATCAAGGAAAGTTGCTTTGAGAGGATATAAAATGCTTTGGCAGTAACAACATCCATCAAAACTAGGCCTTAGTTTAAACTCTAAACTTCCATCCAAGATTTTGGGCCTTAGGTTTAAACTCTAAAGCAACAACCAAAATTTTACATGTGTTTGGGGTATTCTCAAGTCTTTTACTACTTCATGGGCTCTCTATTACTCGTGAAGTCTCAAAAACCCAATGACCTTAGGTTTGAAATTGTAAATATCATCCAAAAAAAATATTTATTGCCTTGACTTTCCCAAGTCTCTTACAAGTATATGGACTATTAGCCAATTTGAGTTCTCAATATACTAAAGTGATGTGTGAGAGAGAATGTTAAGGGACAAAATACCATATTTGTGACTCATGAATTATCTTCTAGTTTTGGACTTCCAACAAACTCGACCAATGTGGGAGAAAAATGTTAAGTGACAAAATCAGATATTGGTTTCTCAAGCAACCAGATCCAAATTCCATGTGTTTTTCAAGGGATCCTATATAAATTAATAAAGTTTTGGGTCATTCCACCCATTACCAATTAATTTTGAAATGGAATACGGGAACTTTATCATAGAAATTCCTAAAATTACGAAATCTTTTTTTCTATGATAAGTTATTAAAAAAAAGTCCATCAAGTGTATGTTGTTAGAATATTAAAAATAATTAGTGCAAAACCATGTTATGTAACTTTCATCCCACTACTCCTATGTAACTTTTACTCCATTACTAGGTGGAACGTCATGACTATATTAATGTTGTGAATTTATAAACCTATTTCATCATATGGAGATTTCATGAGTCCATTATTGCATTTGGTATATTGATGGTTTGATAAATTCATTATTGGATTAAATATGCAATATTTTATAAATTGAGATAAACACTATATAATTACAGGATTAAAGAAATATGTAACAATGTTTATGGGAAGGAAGACGAGGAGTCTAATTGTTTATTCTTGTAGTTATGACTTATGATGGAAAGGGGTCTTTAAGTTTACTGTAAATATGGCTCTTGGTCCCTCTCTCCACTCAATTACACATTATGAGTTCTCATCACTTATCACAATATTAGGAGAGTTAAAATATGAAAGATCAGGAGACTTGATCTGGAAACTTGAAAGAAGAAAGGAGTTAATGAAGGGAAGATAAAGGGGCTTGTTTAAAGAACTTGAAGAAAGAAAGACTTATCTGCAATTGGTACTATCAATGTCCAAAATATATTTTATATAATGTTTAAAGATTTACAAATCTAAACAAAGATCCTACTCAATATAGTTAACATGTGGCATCACAGAATGATATAGCGTGAGGTTGAGGTTATGATTTGTAAGTTAATAAAATAAAACTTGTTCTTAGTTTATTTTTCCATTAAGTTTTAGGTAAAATAATTAGAATAAAGCATCAGATAGTTTATAAAATTAAATCAAAAGGAGACATTATTGAATATAGTGTGTTTGATAATCCGATATGAAGTAATATGTTGGAACACTCAGGATTATGTTTTCAAATTGTAATATTGAAATAGAAGGTTTATATTGAGTTCTATGATATTATAATTGTCTCACTCAAGAACTCTTCTAAATTACATGTGGAGAATGGATTTTCTATAAGAATTTCTACTACCTGTTGGATTTGGTTTGAATTATGCACTAATAAGATAAAGTATTTTGATACCATTCACACATTTGAACTTTAGGGTCTATTGCCAAATTAAATAGAATTGTCTAATATTATATTCTATTATTCACATGTGTTTGATATGGTTGATGGTATGATCTTAAAATTCTATGTAACCTACAAATCAATTGCATATCTTGTTTAAGTTGAGCCTAAATGCATTATACGTGTTTAGTTTGGATAGACTAATGCTATTTCTAATAACACTAATAATAATTATTTTAATTATACTTGAAGATATGTATAAAACTTATTTCAGATGACTATCTAACCCTTAAAAGATGGATTCAAAACTAAAGAAATGACAACATCCTTCGTGTTTTTGCCCTTGATATATCATTATGTATTTTTATTATGATAGTAATTATTAATATCTTCAAAATTTTGAGATAATACAATGCCCAAAATATTGGGAATTGCAATTGATTCTTGAAAGTTTTTTTTTTTTGGCAAACCCCATTCACAAAGGAGGGATGCCACCCCTAGGTTTTATTGAAATTAACCAATTTGAGCAGGGCATAAAACCTTAACTCAGAGAGTACATGAAATATAAACTAAGAAAATGAACTTTAGAAGGTAAGATAAAACTACTTATTACATTTTCTTAAAGAAGGAAATCCTAATCTATCAACTTGAAGTTCTCCTTTTGCCAATCTTGGAATACTTTGTTCAGTGTGAAATATTGAGTCTTTCTGCTCTACACATCCACATTAGCAAAAACATCAGTTACTCTATTGGCCTCTCGATAGCAATGATTCAAAGAAAGAAAAGTTGAGGAGAGCTCGATTAACTCTCGGACTTCATTCATTATTCTCCATAGGCAAGCAGCTTTTTGTTGAAGCACCAGAATTAGTAGCTGTGAATCACACTTCACATGAAAAATTGGAAATCCCCTATGGAGACACAATTTGACTGCAAATAGTAATGCCTTAGCCACAGCCTGCATGATGGACATTTCACCCACAAAAAAAAGCCTTGAAAGTTAATAGAGCCCATATAAATGTAAATTTTGGCAAATCAAACTAAATAACCCTCATAAACATTAAGAGAATAATTAATTAGTTGTCAACAAATGGCCCAATCATAATGTGTTTATTTATTGGTTATTAATGCTTATTGTATGCCATGGCTATAGAAATGAAATAAAATTTATCCAAAGGTATTTTAATTTCTATACCCATGTACACATTATTACATTACCCAAAGGAATATAATATCTTTATTAAGTTAGAAGTATTTTTTAGCTATTAATCCAGATTTACTATTAGTAATTATGGCTAATATTTCATAGTAAAATGGATCTAATTTCTCTAATTGGCACAAAAAAGTGTTCATACTATGAGATGTTTGGATTTAGACCTATGTCTCTAAATTGATGAAACAACAGTTCTTTTTCCTGAAAGTACACAATGTAAAAGGGTGCTATTTGAAAATTGAAAGCATTCCAACCGTTTAAGTTTGATGATCATGAAGTGCAAAATTGCGAAACACATAAGGAAGTTAATTCCTGAATCTGATAAAGCATGTGAATGTTTTGCTTATGTTGAGCAGCAATTTCAAGTAGATGATAAAGATTTGGTAGGTACTCTCATTGCTACTTTAACTATTAAGAATACAACGGGTGAGTGGTGTGCATAAGCATATTATGGAACTAAATAATTTCGCTAAAAAACTTAAATCTTGGATTTATATATTTTTTTAGCCTTTTTTGGTGCAATTTATTCTCAACTTTTTCCCTATACCATTTTATCCAACTAAAATTAATTATAATACTCAAGAAGATAACTGAACCATCAATCAACTATTCTCCATGTGTTTTGGAATAGAAGTTGAAAAGAGAAGAATTGCAAATACTTCATCTTGTATCATAAGGTCATAATGCAAATGGATCTAAAAAGAACAAAAAGAAAGGTCATAAAATAAATCAGCATTTGACCATGATACTTTTGGAGATATATTCTATTTTTTCAAAAAGAATGGGACATATGGAAAAAACTACCTAAAATGCAAGGCATGGTTTCAAAAGAAAGATAATCCATTTCATTAATTTGTTTGTTATAAAACCAATTTAGATGATATTTTTTCTAATACTTGGTGGCTTGGCTTTGGTGCAAATAATCATGTTTATAATAATGTGCAAGGATACATTAAACCCACCAACCAATGATAAGGAAAAGAACAATAGTAATGGGGAGCAAAATGGGAGCAAAAGTTGAAGCTATTGGAATTTGTAGACTAGTTCTTCATTCTGGTAGTTTGCTAGATCTTCCTAATACTTTTTATGTTCCTTTCTTTTTGGGAAATTTGAATTTTTTTATCTCACCTTGATTTGGATTGTTATAAATTTAATTTTTTTAGACCAACCATTTACCATGACTAAACATAGTGCTTCATAGGCAGTTGATCTTAGATTGAAGGGTTGCATAAAATGAATCTTGATTTGACTTTTTCGCAATCTCTTCATTCCCTACATATGAATCTTAATGTTTACACCAAACACAGTTGTGATTAAGGGATTTCATGATTGTTATGGCATAAATAGTTAGGTCATATTTTATAAGAAGAGAAAATTACAATACCTAATGTTTGAAGTATTAGCAATTTTAGTCCCTAAAGTTTGGATGAAAAAAAATCTGGTGTCAAATGTTTCAATTTTTTTAGCACATTTAGTCCTATCGAGGTAGTTTTAGTTCCTAAAGTTTGGATGAAAGCAAATCTAATATTAAGTATTTAAATATTTCAACACATCCAATCTTGTTGACTAATTTGCCAAAATCTTATCGAAAGTTGGTCATGGGGTACTCATGTGCGAATTACCAAATTTAAAAAATATATATATACTCTTCGATTTGCTATCTATTTCATCTCCTTTGTCTTGAATAACAATTACAAACACTCAAACGGTTTTTAAATGAACTTTTCAAAGACATTAAAGAGCAAAATTTTGTCTTCTAAGTATGGTCTTAGGGTTTTCTTTTAAGATCAAAGAGAGAGGGGGAAAGTGGAGAAAGAGAGAGTGGGTAAAATTGCTAATTGCCTATTTGAAGATCTCCAAGTTTATTAGCTTTTTTTTCTATTTTAAATTTCTTTTAGCATAAAGACTATTACTCAAATTGTTACCTTTAATTACAAATTATGGAAATTAATTTTTTCTTTTTTTAATTTTAAAATTTGGTTATTGGCAGTATTACGTGACCAGATTCTGGTAAGATATTGACAAAATTTGACAACTGGACTAGATTGCTTAAAAATTGAAATATTCAATACTAGGTTCGTTTTCATTCAAATTTTAGAGACTATAACTCCCTCAATAGGACTAAATGTACTGAAAAATTAAAACATTTGGTACAAGATTTGCTTCCATCCAAACTTTAAGGACTAAAACTGCCAATGTCCCAAACATTTGGTACCAAAACTGCAATTTTCCCTTATACGAAAGACTTGAGCGACTTGTAAAAGATGGAGTTTTAACAATTCTTGACTTTATAAATTTTGGTACTTCTATAGACTACATTAATAGTAATCAAAGTAAAAGTACAAAGAAAAGTGCCACTGGAAGTCCTAGACTGCTTCCAGTGATACATATAGATATTTGTGAACTGTTTTCTCATTGTTTAAGTGGTGAAAAATACTATATCACCTTTATTGATGATTTCTCACATTTTGGCTATGTCTATCAAAATAAGAAGAAATATGATGCCTTGAATACATTTCAAATTTTCGAAGTAGAGGATGAAAATCAACTAGATAGAAAAATTAAGGTTGTGAAATCTGATAGATGTAACACCCTAGAAATTCATGCAAAACCATTTACTTTGCATTATGTCCATTAGTAGAAAAAAAAAAAAGGAGGGCCGAAAATTAGTGAAAAGAAATAAGGAAATGATTTCTATTTATTAGTAGCATGTTGTACCATTTCCTTTAGGAGTTGTACCTAGAAGTCTTGCAAGATTAATGGTAAGATAAATGTTAAAAATCTCTTCTAATTATACTTGGCCAAGTGGAGATTAATTTGCAAGAAAGTCAAGCTCTACTTTTAGTTTTGTCTTGCTTTGATTGGTCACCACTTTTTCCAAATTTTCTTCAATTCTTTTCCACTTTACTTAGCTTATTTTTTTTTTCTCTTTCTCTTCACTTTGGCTGGTTTCTTCTTCTCTCTTTTCTTCTCATTTGCTTTCATTTTCTTGGAGCATTTCTCTCTAATTTGATCACTTTTTATCCATTGAAAGTGAATCAATCTTCCTCCTAAGCAAAGATCTTGCCTTATTAAAGGTATTCACCAAGAACTCTTCTTATTATTTCAAGTATAAGTGGTAGTTTTTATAGCTTTTAACCCATGTCTTTAAAGTTAAGCATGATTTATTTGAGCCATGAAAATGAAGTTTTATTCCATGAATTTGAGGTTTATGGGCTTCTATGACTTGTAGATAGTGATTGAATCTTGAAATGGCATGATTTAAGTATGTTTTGGTTGAAGAACCTTGGAGAGGTTCAAGTGTTTTTATGACAAATTTGGGTGAAATTGAATTGATTTTGGTATGGAAATGATAGAACTACTTGAGATTGGGTTGTTTGGCTATTTTCTTTGTAGGCTGCCGAAATTTCAGTAAAACCTAAGAAATAAAAGTGATTAGGCTATGATTTAAAGTTATATAAGCTGTAATTTAGTGATTTGAGCGTGCATAAATTTCCGTAGACGAGCCATTAGTGAATTGAACCTTTCCGAGCAAAACCCTAAAAATTAGAAAACCCTAATTTTGAAAACCCTAAACCTTAGGATAAAACCCTAAACTCCAAAACCCTAGAAATTAAACCCTAGAAAGACTTGGGGTATTTCTCGAATTTTCTTATGAAATTTCTTAGATTTTAGTCGGGTTTTTATACGACTATTTTCTCTTGAATTTCAGGATCCGGAAGTGAGACCCGACCATATTACAAAATCTTTTCTTTGGCACTTCAAGTGAGTGTTTTATGTGTGCATGATGCATGAAATGCCATGTTATACTTGACATTATTATGTAATGAAATGTGTTACTTGAGGAAAGATGTGTACTTTATCGCATCTATTCCGCAATGTGTTGCATGCTTTCACTATTAAATGTGTTTGAGACTTCCGTGACTAACTTCACCGTTACTTCACAGTTAGTCAACCCGGTCGTAATTGGGAGGTCATAAGGTGCTGGGTGTTTTAGGGCGTGTTGTTCTTTCCCAATTGAGTTGAATTCCTCAAAGAGGCCAACTCTGGATTGAACTTTCTTGCTTGTTGGCCCTTCCAAAGTTGAGATTACTCCTTGGTTGATGTAGCCTGTAAGGAGGTTACAAGGTGAATGGTGGTTAGGGTTCTTGCTTGTTAATACTGGCATGACCTATGGCGAGAACCTGAGCTATTATCTCGGTCCTAACGTCATGGTTACATGATCAGTACTTGCTTCTCCTGCAGTTGAGCTTGCTCCCGTAGTTGAGCCCTGTATCCGCCATTGACTACTTGTTAATTAAATTGTTCATAACCTGTCTATTTAACTTGTCAATTATTCTGTTCAATAAAATAATGGATTCTTGGTATTGTTGCATGACTTGAGCACTCACTGGGCTATTATAGCTCATCTCGTTTATTTGTTTCCTTTAACCAGGTTTCCAAAAATACTAAAGCTGGAAAAGCTAATTTTGGACGTTGTACATATTCTGTCTCATGTATTTTGATAGCCACTTGTTTAAGCTATTCTTGTAAATACTATGTGAATTTTAGTGTGTAATATATATGATATGAATCCTGTGGCCATGATTCCTATCATTCAAGCTTCACCAACGGATTTTATCATTCTGTGCAAATTGGAGGTTTTAAAGTGTTCAAGCCATGACAACGGAGCAAGGGAGATGACTGATTTACACCCACTCAAGGGGCCAAAGGCTGGTGGTCATGTCTAAGGTCGAAAGTACGAGGTAGAATTTTCAAAGGACAAGACCAGAAGCCAGTTGCTGACGTTCTGATGGAGGCCGCACCCCAGGCCGGCCCGCGGCCTTCCCCCACGGCCTGGATCAAAATGCGTGCCAAGGCCAGAATTGCTTCTGACCAAGGCCGCGCCTAAGGCCGCCCCGTAGCCTTGCCCGCGGCCTTCGTCCGCAGCCTGGAATTTTAATTATTTTAATTAGTTTTAGTTTAATTTTTTAGGTTTTATTTAATTAAAATTTTCCATATTTAGTTTTAGGGTTTGTATGCCTATATAAGGCTAACTATCGTCGTTTATTATTTTAAAAGTTAATGTTGAATTGTGATTTGAAATCAATGAATTGATTTTCTCCCTTTGAGGGATCTCGTTAGTTCTTGCGATGAGAACTATCTTTGCCTTTTCAAGAGTGATTCTTGTTAGGTTTTCCTATACCTTAAGTTCTAGTCAACAGGTTTGATTAAGGTTTAGGTTTTCTTCTTGTTAGATTCAAACGGTTTCATTCCACGGAGTTGGATTGGGGTCGAGTGATTCAATGAGAGTTTGTATTATTTGATAATTTGATTCAGATTTGCGGGAAGGTTTGAGTTAGATTATCACCCTGATCTTCAAGACGGTCCTTTGGGGATGTTCCTGTGACACACGAAAAGGGAGACCAACCCGGATCGTGTCAATATATTATTGATATTTGTACTTTCAAGTAAATTATATAAATGTGTTTTATTTTGGATTAAGTATGTTTTTACGTATTGTACGAGTGCGCGTTTGAGTCCTGGCGAGAACTAGGCAGGCAGTCTGCTAAGCCCTTTGGTGTGCCTCTGGGTAAGGTGGGGCTGTCACAATAGAGGTGGTGAGTTTATGAAAAATACGGTAAAACTAGTCGTAATTTGGGGCTATTTGTTTGACTTTTTTAAGAAAATGGAATTATAGCTCAATACACAATGCTAGGAATGCCTAAACAAAATGATGTAGTTGAACAACAAAACCATACATTATTAGATATTGTTCATATTATGAATAGTGATACTACTATTCTTCAATTTTTGTAGAGTGGAGCTGATTGTGAGTTTAGGTTATATCAAAATATAGCAATAAATCCACTTAAAATCACACAAACAAGCAATAAAGTTTGTAGCCTAATACAAGTTCTGCAAGTGTACGGGTCAATTGTAGTTGTGATAAGTATTAGGGCAGATCCCACAAGGAAACAAGAACTAGCAACTACCAAAGCTACTAACTTGCTTTATTATCTAGACAATCAAACTTTGGTAGTGGAGAAATGGTACGAAAATCAAATTCAAGTAAACAAATATAAAGAAACTAGTTAAACAAAGTTGACTAGGCTTAAGAATCCACAAAATATGAATGTTTAGCTTATGACCATGATGATTTTTATCCATGTTTAGGATTCAATTCCATTTTTAATCCAAACTACATCTCTCTACGAATGGAAGACTACTAATACATGAGCTTTCCTACTCTCGTAGTAAAGTCTAGCATGCATTAGTCTGTTAAACTCATGAATTGTGGCTTTGAACCTTAATCCACCTACATGAATCACTGCTCTTGTGAGATTCAACAAAAGTTCCATTTACTCTTACCATCGTTAAGTGCAAATCTCTTTTTCAAATAACTACTAGATGCCTTGAAGTTGGTAGCTAATCAAAAACAAGTGTTAAGACCAAGTAATGAATAAACAAGAATGAAGTTGGCCATAAACCAATTCATATTATAGTTTTATCATAAACCTAGTTGGGAACAACTTAGTTTAACATGATAAAGATAATATTAGGCACATAATTGAAAGTAAACAAGCATGCATTGTAAGGTAATAGCATAGGTAACGCAGCGGAAAAATAAAATTTTATTACCTTAACCATGGATCTCTTTGACATATCTATATGATTAACAAGGGGGTTTGCATGAAGATTACCTTAAGCACAGAAGATTTCTATGCTTCTAGGCAAAGATCCTTCGAAGAAGATGTTAGATCTACCACGAAAAGCCCTCCAAGCGTAGAGCCTCTAACGATATCCACACGAACAACTTCTTTGGGAACCTTGTAGGCTTGCTTGCTTTGACTTTTGAATGCTAGCTCCCTTGAATTATTAAGAACACAAGAAGAAGAAAACCCTAACCCTTAGGAGAGAGAGAGAGAGACGCCTAGAGAGAGAGAGAGAGGCGTGCAGATTTTTTTTCTATTTTCTCTCACTAGTTTTCTTTTGTGTGTAGTAATTATAATACAAGAGTCAAAGCATAAACCTATTTATAGAGGTAGTATTCTAGTCTTTTAGGAAATAAGGCTAATTAGAAACCAAGAAGGTTTAGGTAACTTACTTTAAGCTAATCCTTCTCCTTTAGGAAATCTATTCCATAAGGAAACTAATTAGTTACTTTATTTCTTTTAGGAAACAAATTTCCTGCAAGACTTAGAATATTTATAAATAAGTCCTTTAAGTTAATTTATCTCATAAATTAACCCCATAAGTATCTCATACTTATCTTTATTACATTTTAACCCAAAGATTTTGTTCTTTATGTGTGTGACCCATTAGGTTCCATTCACGTTGGCAATAAGTATAAATTATAACTCATTAATTGAGCTAGATAAATTAAACACTTTTAATTTATCATTAATTCACTAATTAATCAATTCATACTTATAGATCATGAGTGGCGTCTAGCAATGCATCATGACCACCCAAGTGAATAGGAAAGTCATATGGTAGACCATACCCTTCAATGACAATGTTATCGTGTAATTAATATCCTTTCACCACACTATATCCCAATTAGTCTAAAAGTATAGTGCATACTTTTAAATGACTAATTTATATTTTCTTGTTCCAAAAATATAACTCTCCATGATGTATAACCTTGAAACTACTTCCAAGTTATACTATCACTTCTGCAGAAGATTTATGAGTTAATATTTCCAACAAGTGGCCATTAAGGGATATACTCTCCTATTAAGGAGTGGTGAATCCTATATTGATTACTCACTATCTTTCCATGCTTCAAACTATACCCAATCTCTAACCTATGAGCTACCCTTTTACGGGCACCGAGGAATAGAGTCAAAGTATAGCAATCCACACTCAAGATACTATGGTAATCTCAAGTCAAAGGATCACTTACACCATTGCCATTAAGAGTTTAACCATTGGCACTATAGTTAAAACTCTTGGCGGATCAACCCAATGAACTTGTTCTCAAACAAGCATCCACATACCAGCTCAAGTGTCACGCACACCATAGTCAATGAGATCAACTACTACTTACCATAAGTAGAGGCAAAGTATGTGCTAGTCTATCCGTATTAATGATGTCCAATCTCATTAATACTATGACTAGGGATATTTAAGAATATGACTTTATGTATTAGAGTCTCATAATTGTAACCCCTTACAATCTCTAATACACAATCAATATTCTAAGGACTTTATCAATTAAACAAGTAACATGGAAATACAAGTATAGATGATAAAGAAAAATACCACATGAATAAATATAACATAAATAAGTGTAAATATAAAAACACCTTAAACCATCTTGGTTTTAGGGCATACACTAACATGCATGAATGAAATAAGAAAGAATAGGGTAAGAAATGCTCAATTATGGCTCCAAATCTTCTTCCTTTATTCCATCAAACATGTTGAGTACAAGTTTCTCCAAAGTTTTGTTACAAGAATTGATTATTCTAACAAAACTGGAAACAAAACTAATCTAAGTATTTACAAGGAGCACTCCTCCCACCAAACTTTAGTTCTAGCTTTATCAACATAAAACTAAGCATAGAACCAAGCATATCTTTCATGAATAACAAAGGCATCTATTTATAGGAAAAACCCTAGCTCAAGTCATTGTCCAAGTTGAAGATTTCATGATGAAATTTGATTCCTTTTACCTCAAAAGTCTTCCTTGAGCTTTGTGATATCTTCTAGGGCAGACAGAATGCAGCCATATGTTGGATTTATCTGAAAAAGAAGTGTGAACAAGCTGCAAATTAGAAGAAGCCAAAATCTGCAAGTTGGCAGTGATCCGCGAGTGCGATCCACAGTGGCAACCAACGGATCATAACCCGCATATCACTCTCCACTTCCAATTTTGCCCTTTTAAGTTTAAGTTAAAGTTATTCCGATAATGCCCTTTAGACGTTTTTTTCACAAGTAAAACATAATTGCCTCGGTAGAATTTGGTGAAGAAAATACTTGCTGGAAATTTCAAGCTTAAATGATAGAAATGGCACAACTTGAATCAACTTTGAACTTGATATTCCTTGAGCTTCAATTGATCCAAATTGTGTTTAATCTTCATTTTCCTACAAAATCAAATAAACTTGGGCATTAATTTGCTCAAAATAATAATTTTGCCTCAAAATCCTAATTTTTGGACTAAAAACCCTAATTTAAAAGCAATCCTTAATTTGATGGAAAATAATGAAATTGGGCCATTTTAATATCAAAAATATTAAAAAATACTAAAAACATACTAAAATCATATACAAAATACCATATTAAAATAGGTAAATTTATTACTTATCAGGAGCCACTAAGAATACTATGTATATTTTAAACTGAGTACCTGCAAATGCTATAACTAAAATCCCTTATAAATTATTGGTTAGTAGGAAATTTAGTTTAAATCATATACATTTTTGGGTTATCATGCTAATGCAAGGCTCTATATTACACACGAAAGAAAATTGAATCCAAGAACCAGTAGCTGTCTCATTGTAGGTTATTCGGAGATATCTAAAGGATATTGCTTTTAATGTCCTAATAATCATAATAAAATATGGAATCTAACAATATGAGAATCTTAGTGGGAGTTATGACAAAATGGAAATGACAGTGATTCCATAATCAAATTTATGTTACATACTTCCTAATAATGATCATGATACTACTATTCTCATAGATACATAAACTAGTGATCATCCAAATACTTTGTGAATTTCAAAAAGAACATAGACCATTAAATTTAAGATGATTATTTAGTGTATTTGTAAGAACAAATTGAAACTGGCATTGATAATGATCCATTGAAGTTTTTACAATCCATAAATAATAGTGATTCCAAGAAATGATTGGATGCTATGAATTATGAAATAGCATGAAGACTTAACCATGTTGAGAAATTAAAACCCAAGAGTTTTATACTCATTCAATGTAAACGGATACTTAAGAGCAAATGATAGTTTAAAGATAATATTGACTGTTAGAAAGCCCGAATTGCTAGCCAAAGGATTCACTCAGAGAGAAGCCATTGATTACGACAATACTGTCTCTCCTATATCTGAAAAAGATTGCTGCTATATTATTATGGATTTGGTAGCTCATTTTGATCTAGAGTTACATTAAATAAATGTAAAAATAGTTTTCTTGGGCGAAGAATTGGGATGAAGAAATTTATATGGGACAACTTGAAGGTTTTGAGGAGGAAGGGAAAGGATAACTAATGTGCAAGTTTACGAGACCCATTTATGGACTTAAACAAGCCTCCTGCTAATGGTACCTTAAGTTTTATGATATCATGAAAATTCTTGGATTTTAAGAAAATAAAATTCATGATTGTGTATATCTAAAGATTAATGTGAGCATGTTCATATTTTTGATCTTATATATTAATGATGTTTTACATGCTACCAATGATTTAAGCCCATTGCATGAAACTAAAGATTTTCCTTTTAAAGATTATAATGAAAGACATGAATGATGCATCTTTCATACTTTATATTGAGACTCATAAAGATAGAATTAAGAAAATTCTGAATATATCTCAAAGAAATCATGTAAACAAGGTTCTTGAATGCTTTCAATTGCAAAATTGTTCAGTAACTCCATTCCGCACTATTAATGGAGATAAATTTATTCAAAGTCAATGTCTTCAAAATGATATTGAGAGATATAAAATAGAAAATGTGCCATATGCCTTAGCTATCAGAAATTTAATGTGTGCTCAAATTTGCTAGCAACTAGATATTAGTCTTTTTGTTTGGAGTGCATGGGATTCAAACTAATTTTGGATTTGATCACTAAATAGCAGCTAAAAAGATGATGCAATATCTTCAAGGTACCAAAAGATTTATGCTGACCTATAAGCAAAGTGATCAACTTGAAATCATTGGATACACATATTTAGAATCAATGGATTGTGTTAATCATATAAAATCTATTGCTGATTATGTTTTTATACTTGCTGGTGGAGCAGTATAATGGAAGAGTGTGAAGCAATATATTGCTGCTTCCTTCGAAATTGAAACGAATTTATAACATGCCATAAGGCTACTTCTCAAGCTATTTCTTTGCTAAATTATGTTGAAGAGGGCTTAAAATTGTGGACTCTATTTCTAGAACCAAAATAATATATTGTGATAATCCTGCCACTATTTTCTTCTCAAAACCAAAAGTGCTATAAATATAAGCACATTGAATTGAAATATCATTTTGTCCGCGAGAAAATTTAGGGAAAAAAAAGGTATTCATGAACCATATAAAGATTAACATGATGCTTGTAGACCCAATAAGAAAAGCATTGGCACCAACTAAATTTTCAAAACATGTTTGTTCCATAAATCTCATTAATTTTGAGTGAATCTTTGTTTATTGTTTTGGGCACATAATTGAACATATATTATTTCCTATTTTGTACGCATATAATATTATAAGATTTTATATATGATTTAGTATTTTGGACCACTAATGAACTTTACTATTTTAATTTTTCCATCTCTTCCTCATTCAACTTATCTATATTCTAGTAATTATAATTGTGATACATTGAAGGAAGTATGTACATCATATAATATATGATAGCCACGATCCATTATAATGACTATGTAGGATAAACATAATTAAATTTTGTGGCCATTCTATTGAACATACACTATCATGTCGTCATTTGTCATAGTGGGAAAATGTTAGAATATTAAAAATAATTATTAAGTTTCATAACCATATTAATATTTCAAAGATGTTACCTTCGTCCCACTGTTCATGTGTAATTTTCACCCATTACTCATATCTAGCTTTCATCCCACTAATGGTATGCAACTTTCATCCCATTACTGGATAGACTTCATGATTACATTAGTGTGATAAATTTGTACACGTATTTCATTATTTTAGTGATTTCATGAGCTTATTATTATATTAAGTATATTGCTAGTTTCATGAATTCATTTTTGAATTAACTATGCAATATTTATCTTTATAAATTGAGATAAATATTACATAATTACAGGATTAAGAAAAATAACGAATTTTACAAAAGGAAGAAGAAGAGTCTAGTTGTTCAGTTTCCGTAGTTATGAACCATGATGGGAAGAGGTCCTTAAATTGACTAAAAATATGACTCTTAGTTCCCCTCTCCACTCAATTGCACATTGTGGGTTCTACCTATCACTTATCACAATTTTAGGAGAGTTAGGAGAGGGAATCTCAAGAGACTTGATTTAAAAACTTGAAGGAAGAAAGGATAGTTAATAAAGGGAGGGTAAAGGGGCTTGTTCAAGGAACTTGAAGAAAGAAAGTTTTGCTTGCAGTTGGCACTATCAATTATTCAAAGTATGTTTTACATGATGTTTAATGATTTACAAATCTTAACCAAAGACCCTACTCTATGTAACTAATGTATATTTGTTCAAGTACAAATCCAACAACAATTTTTTGAGTCAATATTATTTGTAAGAACAATGGTAGCATCAAAGACGCTATAATATTCAAAGTTACAGGTGTCTAATGTAATCTATTATCTCTGGATTAATATTAACTCAACCTAATTTCAAAGTAGTCCTATATTTTCCTAACTTGCTAAAAAGGTATTCCTCTAAATTAATGCTAATAAATTAACTTAATTTTGAAAGATTCTCATAGTATCCTAACATAATAAAAAATAAAAATCTAAAATAGTTCTTAACAAATAAAAGGTTAACCGTAATTTTTCTTAACAAACAAAAAGCAAAAGTTGCCATTATATTCTTAATCTAATTAAAACCCTAAATCCTAAAACTATAAGTCCTACACCTTGAACCCTAAACCCTAAATCCTAAATCTTAAAACCCTAATTCAAAAGGAAATATAAAATCTAGTAATGAAAATGTTAGCAAAAATATTTTTTTCCTACGGTCTATGCTACGAAAAAAAAAATTGTGAATAGATTGATACTTGCATAAGAAACCAGTAGTAGATTGGATAAAAATAAGAGTTTATAGTTGATAATGACTCTTATATGGTAGGCATGGGCAAAAAAAATCTGCCGACCCAAAAACCCCATCGAACCAATCCAGCTCGATTCAAAAAATAGGATACTCAATCCTGTTTTTTGCTCAACAGGGTAAATGAGGGTTGAGTACCCACAAAAACTGGGTCGGATATAGGTCAGGAAAATAAAAACTTGCGGATACCAGACCCGACACAAGGTGTATTATGTAAATATTACAAATATAGGCATCATCTTGTAATTTATCAATAATTTTAAATTAAAATGACAAATCCTTAATTCATTTCTTTTCTCTAGTAGCCGTGGGATGAGATGTGTAAAAGAAACCAATTTTATGTTTATACACATTACTTTAGGAGTATGATAAAAAATGATTAAAAGACAAAATCCAATTATAGCATTATTGGCTCATTTTTAATTTTATTTATAATTTTTTAGAAAACTTGAATACTATCATCAACATAAGTAGTTTTACATTTTTAGTTACAATATATTATAATGTAAATATCTTTTAACTAAAATTTAAGCGATTCAAATATAAGATATCAAATGTATTTCACTTGTATGTCGTATTACGTGCAGAATAAAAACTTTTCTAGTTTGCATCTATAAGATTCATTTTTAGGTTGAGTACAATGCAATATTTACTCATGGTCCTAAATTTTTAGATAAATTATAAGCTTAAACATCATAAAAACACTTGCTCAGCCCTTTATTTTAAAACATATGTTGATTATAAAAATTGTCTAAGTTGTTAGAGAATTTAAAATTAGAAATATATTTATTACCTCTTTTGCTTTGATATATTTATTCTTCGATAAAGTTTGGAATTGTACTTTTAATTTTTCATAAATACAGAGTTTGGATAAATTGTTCTTAAATTTACAATGTTATGTTTTTCTTGAAATCCTAAGAAAAGCAACAAAAGACAGGAAGAGACGGATATCCTGTGACTCACCCCTATTTTTCGGATATCTGAAGGCATGTACCTAAAAACATTGGAGGCGGTTTAGGGTCAGAAAATTGTTGACATGACATATTGGGGTCGGGTCAACAAAATTCCTTTTGGAGTGGGTATTCGACTCGTGCCTACCCCTATTATACGGTTAAGATATGTCTGTAACTAAAAATATAGATACAATTTTTGACAATGTTGTTTTCCTCTTCATAACGCATTTTATAAGGGATTAAAGATCATTAGAACCAACAAGTCTAGCATTTCCCTGACCTAATGATCAAAATTTAAAATTACATGCCACAAGTGAGAGAGTTATCAACTTTTTAGTGAATGTGAACCATAACAATTTTCTTGCTTGGATTCCAAACCCAATACATATATATACATATATGTGTGTGTGTGTGTGTAACAAATAAGGTGGCGATATTACTATAGCAGGAATTTTCCTACTAGAGAAATTTCGCTCAAAATGCGTAAAATATCTTCTATTTGCCAATGATTAATAATATATTATTTAGCGTGGCCCCACTTTTCATACTCCAAATTTCTCTCACAAATCTTATCTAGCATCTCTATGTTTACTTAGCCTATTATTGCAGGAAGAACATGGAGATTTTGGATTTAAAAGGTCTTATAATAATAATTCTTGTAATTGTAGAACACATAGCACAGGAAAAAAATAACTTTTATGCATTTCTATTTTGGTTTTTTCCTAACAAAGAGATAATAAAAAATTTAGGGGTTTGCCACAAGTGGATACATAATATAGACAGGATTATCTATAATAGACAAATAAAAGACTTTCTCAACAATATTAGTCATTCGTTCGAAATTTGAAAAATTGGTTGATTCGAGTTTAAACTCAATTTTAAATTATCACGTTGTTTATTAATGTTTCTAGATGAATTACTATTACATTTATATTACAAAACCCGATATGGTTTATAACTTTGAGTATTTTAGCCTTCATACAGATTTGCAAAATCCTATAAAAATTTCTTTTGTCAAAATTTAAATTTATGATTGCTTGTTAATAGGAATTTATACAGAAGGAGTGGCAAAGATGACAGCATAGGAGGATTTGAGAATTACGCGATCATGAAGGAAGGAGGAGAGAGAAAATTAATAGTATATTGATCAGTCCATAAAATTAGTTATAACTGATTAGAAGAGGGCATTTGGGACATATTGAATAATTTTGCTTTGATAAGAAAATTGATGATCTGACAATATCATTGGCTAACAATTGAACTCCAGCCTCTTACCATGGCTTCCTATAAAGGTTATTGATGACCTGTCAAACATACGGGAGAAATCTTGGCTCTTAGTATCTATTTGATTAGATTGAAAATATTTTTAAAATTTTTTAGTACCGAACATTGAAAATATTTTTTTGCATACAATATTTTACAATTCCTCTCTCTAGCTGAAAATAACTTATAAATTTAACGAGTGTAAGTTATTTTTCAAAGAGTTCAAGATTGACATTAATGCTTAAACACCTACTTTATTAACTATGTTTGCCAAACTAATTTGTGTTTTTAATTATTATTCACTCATTTTCTCTTCATTTTGGATCCCACAATAAAATATCTATAGTTACACATACTTTATTATTATATTATCTTATAGATTAATTTTAAACAAAATAATCTCTACGTGACTCTAATAACTTGTTAAGCATAGATTGAATTGTTATTAGTCTTTTAACTCATGTTAACAATATTAAAAATAAAAAATTCTATTTCAAAAAAATTTTACATTGCCATCCAAACACTGAAAATTTAAAGAAGAAATGACCTTTTCTGTTAAAATATTTTCTTAGGGAAATAATTTCCTAAAGAAAATATTTTATATACAACCAAAGATACCTTATATTTTTCAATTTTCATTTCTCAGGATCGCATTTCAGTGTTAGCTCAAGGTATGTACAGAATAAGGTCTCTGTAATTGACCGTAGCACCAACCTGATCAAATGATCTGGGGATGCCATAAAGCAGGAATATCGTGTGGAATTAAACTTTGAAGATTTCTGTGGTATCAAATAAATTACAACTTTTAAAACGTGATTTGGAGGAACATTTGAGGCATCTTGACCCGGACTATCTATTGTGGAAGTGGGATTTATCTTAGCACAACACGTTCTGTCTATTGCTGGGGCACACCACTTATACCACAACGCAGACGTCCTTATCGGCCAACATTGTGAACATCAATCCCATGTCAAAGTTGTTATTTTGCTCTTAACAGTTCTCGCATTAATAGTTACTGTTGTTTTATGCATGCAATTGAAGATACTCCAATAATTGAACAGATTCAAGCCACATTCAACATTTTATGTTACTTAATTATAGCTTTAACCCTAAATATTATATAGTGGCACCTATCTTCTCCATCTGATATATATATATATATATATATATATATATTATTGAATGGAACAATTCTGACTTGTAACTTTCGTCAACCTTTTTGTTTAATTATATAAGGTGCACGTAGGAGGAAACGTGTAGGAGAGTTTCAAAACTGACCTAAAATTGCAATTTAAAAATCGTTTATATGTGTGGCTGGGAGGGATCTTTCTAATTTTGTAAAGGTAGCATTATTTTATATGTTCAAATTCCATTTACATATAAAATATTTGTTAGCATTATTGTAAGGTCGTCTCTTTCTTCTTAGACATAATAATTTCAGATTTTTCTCAGGTAACGAATTGTAAAAACTTTAAGAAGATGTAAAATCACATAACCACAATGATATAGAGAAGTTTAAGTGTTATACGATACTATGGAAATCATGATGGTCTTTCGTCCTTTCATTTTCTAATTTTAGTAGTTGTATCAAACGCCAAGCTACAAAATTGTTGAAATATTCTTTCATGTACTCAATTTAGGTAGCAAGATTTGTGTACCCTTCCTTCCAATTTTTTTCTCTGACCTAATAAAACCAATAGGGATTTATACCAAGCCTCTCAATGCGTAAAGATCAAGTTTCTTTAAAATTTTAGATTAATAAATGCATTAGACAATGGTTTTAACAAATTCAATTTCATTTAAATCAATAAAAACATCTTGCTTGTGATACTTTATAGACAAAACTTCAATTTATGGCAACAAGTTACCACGAGTGACATATTCTACAGCCCAATATGTAAAATGAATAAATAATTAATTAAATAAAATTATATGAGGAAAAAAAATCTTCTACCTGATTAACTAGATATGTATTTTGCATAATTTTCCGTCTCAATTTAATTAAATTTTCCTTAATTGTTAAATTTAGTAAATTGTGTCACTGAGTACTTGTGCTATATGCGCAATACATTAAGTAGAATTAGCCTGGGAAGAATCAAATAATGGAAGGCTGTATCTAGTAGGATCTAGCATATGGTAACAGAAAACCGCATTGACTTATAGATAACTTAATGAAATGGTTGCTACAGCACAGAACGTTGATCTGGAATTGATAACTTGATGGCGAAGGCTGAAAAAGACGCACACTTCGCAACTTGCAAACTAATGTTTTATGTAAATGTGTCGAATGTTGGACGCGCAATACCTTGTTGGCTTCTCCACTAGGAGTAACTGCGGAATACATGATTCGACAGCCCCACTAAAAAGAACAATTTTTTGATGTGAAAAGACACCTTTTACCGAGCAATATTGTATTGAAAGGAGATAACATTCTAAATGAAGATGCTTAATGTGGAATGGCATCTAAACCATCCTACCGCATATTATAAATTCCCTACCTATTAGGTTGGTGGTAGCTAAGGTAAAGAAATAAAATAAAATGATCCTTTACTTTGAACATAGAATTGTTAGTTATATCATAAAACGATGTCGGATTAAGAATTGCATTTTACTAGTATATCATGTTATATATAAATGTGGTGTTTTTCCTTATCATTTATACTTGTTATTCATTATACTTGTTTATTGGATAAAACTCATAAAATATCAATTATTTATAAGAGATTGTAAGAGTTATAATGATGTGACTCTCATTACACATAAGTCGTATTCTTAAATATCCCTATTTAGAGTAACAAAGAAACTGAAAATTGTTCACACGGATAGACTAGCACATGTTTTGCCTCTACTTATAGTGAGTAGCAGTTGATTTCATCAACTACACTATGTGAAACCTTAGTTGGTATGTGAATGCTTGTTAGATAATAAGTTCGTTGTATTGATTTGCCAAGAGCCACCATATAGATTACTATCTATTGCCAATGGTTTGAACTCTTAATGACATTAATATATGCGATCCTTAAATTTGATATTGCCATAGTACCCTGAGTGTGGAGAATTATACTTTGACTCTATTACTTATTGCTCATACGGCAAAAGTTGGGTATATTATGAGGCATAAAAGAATAGTGAGTAGTTAATATAATATTATCACTTCTAATAGTAGCAGAGTATATCTCGAATTGGCTATTTGTTGAAAAAACAACACAAGAATCTTTTGCGCAAAAGTGAAAACATGACTTGAAAGTATTTCAAGGTTATACTTTAAGGGAGTTATATTTCAAGAACAAGAAAAAAATTATTGTCAAATATGAAGAAATGATGTCGAATATAAACTCTTTCAAGTGACATAAAGCTATGAAATCTGAAATGAATTCCTTGTATGACAATAGAGTATGGACCTTGGTCGATCCACCAGAAGTAATAAAACCAACAGAATGCAAGTGGATCTTTAAAAGAAAGACCAGCATGAAAGGTATGTTGCAAATGTTAAAAACAAAGACTGTGTTCATTTTGAATAAACCTTTTCATCGGCAATCATGCTTATATCTATTAGAATTTTGCTTGTTATTTTTCCCTTGATATGTGGCAAATGGATGTAAAGATTGTATTCTTTAATGGAAATTTGCAAAAGGATGTACACATGACACAACCTGAGGGCTTTACTTCCATTGATACTCATAAGTTATGCAAGCTCCAAAAGTCTATTTGTGGACTAAAACAAATTTCAAGGAGTTGAAACATTTGTATTCATGAGACAATTAAAGAGTTTGGTTTTCTAAAAGACGAGGACGAGATTTGTGTATACAAGTAGATGAGTAGGAGTATTTTCTTAATACTTTATGTGAATGATATATTGTTGATGGAAATGACATACCTATGCTTTAAATAGTGAAGGTATGACTTTCAAAGAATTCTTGATGAAAGATTGAGGATAAGCAACCTATACTGTGAGAATCAAGATTTGTAGAGATAGATCCAAGAGGTTACTTGGTCTCACTCAAGCAACGCACATAGATAAGATGCTAAGTACTTTAGTATGGAGCAATTGAAGAAAAGTTTCTTCCTATGTCTCATAGGATAACTTTTTCAAGAGAAATGTATCCTAAGACACCTGTTGAGATTGACAATAATCAAAACCATATGCTTTTATATTGGGATCTATTATCTATGTTATGCTATGTACAAGGTCCAATATCTCTTGTGCTCTAAGTGTTATGAGCGTACACCAAGGTAAGCCTAGTCAGCATCACAAAATAGTTGTCAATAATATTCTTAAGTACTTAAGAAGAGCTAAAGAATTATTCTTGGTTTATGGAGGTCAAAACTTTGAAAGTGCATGGGTTTATAGGTATGAGTTTTTAGTCCACCAAGGACGATCACAGTCTAGATTTGTATTCATATTGAATGGCAATGATGTGACCTAGAAGAATTCAAAGCATGAACTAACTGTAGATTCTCCAATAGAAGCCAAGTACATTGCAACTTCAAAAGTTGCAAAGCTGGCTAATTGGATTAAGAAGCTCATTACTAATCTGGGAGTTGTTCCCAGTATTTTAATATGATAACAGTGGAGGCATCGCTCAAGCTATGTGATAAGCATCAAAGTAGAGTAGTATCTAGAGAGTCTAGGCTGAGAGTTTAGAGTGGTTTTTAAATGCTTTTTATGATTTTTTTTCCATTTAATTTCTATTTCTCCTTGTTTGAGTTGATAGTGTATAAGAACTATTTACTTGTGTTACTGTTGTTTTTCCATAAAGTTTGCACCTTCCATCATCAATTTGGGTTAATATAGATGACAATTGGAAGATCTTTGACTATTGTTTTGGATATGATGGTTGATGGAGGTGGACTGGCAAAAGTTGCATAATAAGCTAGAGTTTTCAAGTTAAAAGAAAAGACTGAAAGGCTTTCTGTCAAGTTTCTTGCCACTGGTAGCAAAAAAGGGAACAAACAACAACTAATACCATTCCTACAATGGTCTCTACCTACAAGAATGCACCGCAGGAATGGTTAGAAAATGTGGACCTACACCTGTGAATTGCTGGGTGTGGGAATGGCTACGAGAACGAGTTGTAAATCTGCATTTTTTCAGCAATGCGGGCCAATTTTTCAGCAAAATTGCTAATTCCCACGCCCAACAATTCACGGGTTGTAGAGAATTGCTAAAATTCTCTTAAATTCATACTAGAGATATTGTTTTCTCGGTGAAACTCTTGTGGAAACAATTCTGAAGAAAGAAATATAAGTTCTTGGAACCATTCTTCAATTGAATAAGCTTTTTTTAACTTTGTCTCTTTCATTTGAATTGATTGCTATGGCTAGCTGTGACATAGTGTAATTAGGCTAAGGATCTATCAATTAAAATCACAATTATCAAGTTAAAATACCTAATTACCTTGTTATCTACAAGAGGATAGATCATGCAGTAGTATAGGTTAACAGGGTCGAACCACAAAGAATGATCTTGAAGTACTAAAACTATTGAATTCATTTTATTATTTAAACAACCACAATAAGCACACTTAAGCTAGACTAAAACTGAGCTGACTAGGGAAAAAAATAAATTAGAGCACAATAGCAAAGCTTCAAGAAACTAGTATGCAAAGTGTATAGGATAGAGATTCCACTAGTGACCTTAGGACAAAGCTAATTGATTCAATTCATGCCTCAATCTTGTCTCGTTTACAGCCCAATTCTAAGTGTACTTAACTTTTACTCTCGTTGCAAGTTAAAAATTACCTCACTACTAGATCATTTACTCTCGTGTAAAAATACTAGTATTGGTTCATTAGCTACATAAATTGCGTAGTTGACCCACTTAGAGGCACCACTACTCTCATGTGAGATACAATTGAGACTTCATCTATTCTAGTTCTAACATTATTACCAACTCTCCTAGTTATAATAATAATTTAATCTTTATAATTGATGGCTAGTTAATCATAAATCATGATATACAAAATAGTGAATAAACAAGAACAAGGTAAAGCATGAATTTTTAGGTAATTAACACATAGTTCTTTAATCACTAGTTCGCTCTAAATCCTAGACAAGTTTTTAGTTACCCATGGCAAGACGAGTAATAGAAATCAAATCTTTGCATAAGATTTCTAGACAAGTAAAAGAAAGCTTATTTGTACTGATAGATGAATAGCCTGCAAAAAGATTGCAACTTTGCCACTCTCCTTGACTTGTTACAAAAGTTCCTCCAAAAACTATTCTATTCTCTACTCTACTCTCTTCTATTCTACTCTACGTAAGAAGAAAAACCTCTCTAATTTGATTGTAAGAGAGTATTAGTGCTGTTTCATCTTAGGAAAGTTGTGATTGATTGGGGGTAAAAAAACCCATGTTAAAGTATCATTCTCACCTCCAAAATCTGTCCCACCTGTAGCAAAATAGAAGAAAACATGTTCCCACGACCTAAACTCGCCGAAAGGTCATTGCCACATGTGTCTATCTATACCTACAGTGGTACCCGTGGACAAATAGGGTCACGAATACTCCTCTCGCGGATGGGAAGATTCAGGAGTATTCTCTTTCTTCGGTTTTTGCAAAATTCTTCATTTTTCTTCACAACTTTCCTTGTCTAGCTATCATCATCTTTAGATCAAAAACAAATCTTCACCAATAATCTCCATGATTAGCCTCAATTTGATGATGAAATGCTCAAAAACCTACAGAAACAAAAGAATAGCATAAGTATCAACTCAATTAATAATAACTCAAAGTAAAGGAAAGTCACTCTAACCTAACCTAATTTATCTAAAATCACACCTAAACTACTACTTTACTACTCTAAAATACTACTCCACCTAAGCACCTATCAATTTGTATTCAAATCACTTGTTTTGATTTCCATGCAACCATGTTGAACTAAACTAATCTTCTGAGATTTGAAGAAACTAATGAATGAATATTAAAACTTGTAGTTGATTAAACATGCCTATTCTTGCCTTTGTTTCTTCATTTATTCCAGTTTTAATCTTTGTATTTGAAAGACCATCATGTGCAAAGCACTATAGCTGTTAAGTAGTAATGAAATTTGTCCTTAACAATGGAAAATGAATACTTGAGATTAAGTAATAACACATGAAAATAGTGTTATTCTTAAGAGGATTTATTGAGCGATTCATAAACATAACTCAACTTTATCACAGTAGTAGGTAGGTTAAATCAATTTATTGTGAAAACAAATCTTTATTAAATATGGAATTGCATCCTAAACAAGATAAGATCATGTTGGCAAGTTGTTGATCTCTACATCTTAATATCGATTATTAGTGGATTCATTACCCTCGAACTTATTCTATATTTATTATTCTACAAAATTCTTTCATCTCTATGAGTTCCTTCCTACATAATTTTTTCATATTTGTTCATTTAATAGTTATTTAGATAATAAAGTAAGAGACAAAACTCTAGTAATTGTACCAAGTTGGTTCCTTGTGGGAGTCAATTCTAATTTTATATACTATAAACAACCTGTATACTTGCAATTTGAAGGGAGATTAGGTTATTACTTGCATGAGTGTGAAGTTCAAAAAGTGCAACAATTTAGCTTCCTAACTACACCATGTCACATCGCACGAGGAGGTTGGCCTTGTTGAGAAGTTTGATCTTGTTCCATGAATGGCTTGTTCCTCCTTTGTCTCATCTCCTCCTTGGTCCTCCCAAATGTCTTGCTCCACGTCCAAAATAGCTCATACATTTGGTTGCAAGTGGCATAAAAGTTACCAAATATCTTGAATTGGATTTAGCCATTCAATCCTCCTCTAAAGAATACTGTAGACCCTACGTGCAACTTAAGAGAGGGAGGGGTGAATTAGGTTTCTTTAAAGCTTAACTTGGTTATATTAAATTTTCACAAAATTAAAATTTACCAAGTTAATTAAGTGATCAAATAAGTTGTTAAAACAATAAATAAGCTAGCAAAAGTAACAACAAACTAAAAAGCAAATAGACAAGAAATTGAATTAATCAAACTATCAAAACTTCCAAGTTTCACCAAACAGAAGTTGTAGTACATTTGAATCCTATCACTTGAGGATGAATCTCTACCAACTCGTACAATGATAGGCTCACTTCTCACTCACCCTAGGCACACTTCTAATTGAGCTAAGAAATTTTGTAGCTAGCAAACTAACCTTTCAACTATACAATTGAAGGGTTACATTCATAATGAAAGATTCAAAACTATCTAACAATCACAAAGAAAATAGAACTTTCTTGCTCAAGATTTCTATTCAATGCCTTTGAATACTTAATACAACAGTTAATCATAAATTTAGATGTTATGGCTTTTATACTTCCTCTAAAATAGCCTCCAACTACCTCCCAATGATCAAGCATTAAATGCAAAAAAAAAAACTAGCCGTTGGGACGTTCGACAGCCCTATCCTTTAGGTAGCTGTCCGAATCAACATCCGAAGTCTTCATTGTTGATCTGACTTTGGTCTTTTCGGACAGCAAAAGAGAGCAACTTTCGTCTAATCCAATGGTCAAAAGTTTCTATGATTCTTCTATCTTTTCCAGACGACCAAAGGTCTATCCTAATGAACGTCCAAAAGTTTTTGGAATTTTTACAACTCTATTGGACGATGGAAAGGACGTCCAAATTGATATTCAAAAGTCTCTGAATTTTCTAAGGCATTATCGGATCGATTATAGGATGCCCGAAGTCTCTTTTCATGCATCCAAAAGTTTTTGAAATTTCTAGAATACTTTCAGACAATTGATAGAACAACCAAGATGCTATTTGAAGTGTCTTCAGACGGTCGAAGCTTTGATTCGTCATCCGATTTGGTGGCCAAACCTTCTTGTTTTTCAAAACTATTTTTCTACTTTGAACCCATCCACTTAAACCCTATTTAATATTACGCCATAACTCTAAATAAGGGTAATTAGTAGCAAATGTGGTTTGTTATCATGCAAATTAGTATTGCATTCTCCCCTTTACGATGATGACAAACCTATGATACATGAAACTGTAATTTTCTAAATGAGCGTACCAACATTTTAGTAACATATCAACATTTGAGCACAAACACATACTAACATACACATATGGCCAAACATATACTCACATACACATACGATCTTAATCCCCCTTTTGGCATCATCAAAATTAGGAAACCTTTAGACAAAAGAAGGAAAACTTACTAAACCCTTTACTAGACAAAAGAAAATGTGAACTGAACTAACTTAACTGCCTAAATTAAATGAAACTAATACTAAGCATCCCCCTAAAGCTTCTTATGCTTGTAGGGTAAAATGGCTAAGTCTGTGGAAGACATCTGGGGATGAGTAGATGTAAGAGGTGTGTGAGCTGCTGAGAAAGTGTCATTTGAGTCATCCTAAATGCTTTGAACCACTCCTCGTACTATGGTCTGAACGGTAGTCATATATACTTCTAGCGAAGGTGGTGACTGCACACATGGCTCAGGTGTTTGCTCAAAGAATTGATCCTGTGTTTGGTCACTTCTCTAAGAAGTTTGTCCCATCACTTCTTGCTCATCATCAGCTGATTCATCTTCTTCTTCTTCTTCTTCTTTTTCGTAATCTATCAAAACTTTTTCTTGATGACATTATATTGCGCTTGAGTACCAATTTTCATCCCCAAAACTTGACCATGTTCAATGCACTCTACTTTCTTACCCAAACTATGAAATTTTTTTGTGAGCTCGGTTTGATTTTCCTCAATCTTTTATTTGCCTTGATTCCAAGTTCTCCAATCTTTTATCCAACGTTTGAAACAAAGACAAAATTTGTGAAAAAATATCCTAAGATGTAGAAGAATCAGGAATAGGAGTGGTTTGAGCCAGAGTGGATGAAGATGGCTCAAATATAGTGGGAGGTGATGGTGGATGAGATATAGATGGAGGAGAAAAAGTGGATAGAGGTTGAGAGGGTGTTCTAAGAGCAAAGAATTGAGTTTTATTTATCCACTTATCATTAGAAAATTTTAGGTGAAATGTCTCAAAATATGAACACGTGAATGATGGATTCTCAATAGAACTACCTGTGAGTGGAATGTGATAGAATTTTAGCACATGAGAAGAAATTTTTCAAAAGGCATATTTCTTCAGGTATCAAAAATACAATTAAGTTTGAATTCATGCATGATAAACTTGAAATCAAGTGGAATTTCCTTTAAAACACAATAAAACACATATAACTCCATCACTTTTGGTTCACCCCAATGACCAAATGTAAAAGTCATTATATTAGCTACCAAAGCAAAAAAGATTCTATGACCTGGATTTAATGAAGATGGTTTAGCTTTTGAAACTATTTCAAAAGTCACGGTAAAGAAAGACCTATGCTCTTCAAAATTAAACTAATGCTCACATGCATCCCAAGAAAAGAAAGAGAAGAATCTAGAAATAGGGGGGGTCTTCTCTAGGCATACATTTAAAAATGTGATCTATGTTTGACGAATTAAAAACTATATCAAGCCCATTGATTCTAGAAGCAATAGAATTAGATTCACCTCCTCTAAGATTAGCATAAAATTGGATAAGCATCTTAGGATAAGATTTCTCATGCAGAAAAACTAAATGTCCCCAACTTTGTTCCGAAAATTTTTCACAAATAAAGTCCAATCTCAACTGCCTAAGTTCAAATTCTAGGCAACTACACTGAAGATGGACATTTTTCTTAATGTAAATGGGGTACCTTTCTTCAGCCTCTTTGTTAGTGAATTGTAACTGAGTCATACCAATGAACTGTAGAATAGGATGAGTAGTCTATTTCCATTTCTGCTTGTCTCTACTCCCACTAGCACTACTACTAGAACCCCCTCTAGTCCTCATTGCTAGAAGAATTTGAATGCTCCAAAAGAAATGAAAGGGATGAACACTTCACAGAAATTGATAAAGAAATCCCTTTGATAAGCCCACACACAAGGGCCAGTGGCTGAATGACTGTTAAAAGTTATCTATCGACAATATGGGATAAAGGAAAACAAATTTGAAAAGAAAAATCTAGATCAAAAACTTCCCAAGATAAAAAAAATACCAAACAAAAAATTTTGGCAAAAAAAACCAGAATTTTGCCAATGATTCGATGAAGAAATCAAGGAAAAACTAGAGTAAGTAGCAATGTATCTGTGATAGATGATGTTTTTAAGGAGAAAATGAACTTAACCGGTGGAATCTAGAACTCAATTTAGAGGGTTTTCACTTGACTAGAGAGTGGGAAGGAGGAATTTTAAAAAAATGAAGTTCCAAGCCTTTCTATGCTTTAAAATGACACATTCGGCCGTCCGAATGATACTTTAGTCGTCCGATCATGCGTTCGAAATAGATTAGGGTTATGGAGTATGAAGCGTTAGGCCGTTTGATTTTAGGAATAGTGGCATGGTTCATTCCCAAATTTTGAAAACCTCTTCAGTCATTTGAAGAATTTTAATTTTTTAAAAACAAAAACTGTTCGGATGTTTGAAAACCACTTTCGGTCGTTTGAAAGTTAGAAAATTCAGAAAGTGAAAAGATATCAATCAATCGTTCGAACCAGGACTTAAGTTGGTCGATCAAAAGACAGAATGCCCAGTTTTGTTCTTAAAAGCTCAAAACATTAAAGAGGTAAAGCTTTTGTAAAAATATCAACCAGTTGGTCACTTGTACATACATATTCAACACTAACCTCTCCTTTTTGAATCAAATCTCTAATAAAGTGATGCTTAATGTTAATATACTTGGTTCTTGAGTGTTGAATAGGATTTTTGGTCAAATTGATGGCACTAATGTTGTCACACCTAATGGGAACACTTTTGAGGTGCAATCCAAAATCTGAAAAGTGTGCTTCGTCCACAAGAATTGTGTACAATATTCATCGATAGCTATGTACTCAGCTTCCATCGTGAATAACAATATAGAACCTTATTTCTTGCTAAATCAAGAGACTAAGCACTTTCCTAATAAATGACAAGTTCTGCTAGTGCTTTTTCTATCAATTCTACATTCGGCAAAATCGGCATCGAAATACCCTACAAGGTCAAATGTATCAGTTCTGCGATACCATGTCCATAGTTTAATGTGCCTTTGAGGTTTCTTAAAATGCGCTTAACGGCTAACAAATGAGATTCCTTAGGACAAGATTGAAACCTAGCACAAAGACAAATGGCAAACATAATATAGGGTTTACTAGCGGTAAGATAAGGTAAACTACCTATCATACAACTATATCTCTTTTCATCCACCTTATTACCTTATTCATCCTTGTCTAACTTAGTGGATGTGTAAATTGGTGTGTCTACTTGCCTTGAATCGTCCAAACCAAATCTTTTAAGTAACTATCTTGCATATTTGGTTTGATTTATAAAAATTTCATTTTTCAATTGACGAATTTGAAGACCAAGAAAAAAATTTAATTCTCCAATCATAATCATTTCAAATTCATCTTGTATCATGTAAGAAAAATCTTTGCAAAGACTCTCATTTGTAGCAACAAAAATAATATCATCAACATATACTTGAACAATGTGAAGCTAATTTGAATCATATTTTGCAAAAAACGTGGCGTCTACAATTCCTCTCTTAAAACCATTTTTGATCAACAAGTTGCTCAACCCTTCATACTAAGCTCTAGGAGCTTGTTTTAATTCATTTAAGGCTTTAGAAAGTTTATAAATATGATTTGGAAACTTTTCATGTTCAAAGCCGGGAGATTATTCAACATAAACTTCTTGATCAATAAAACCATTTAAAAAAGTACTTTTCACATTCATTTGAAATAATTTAAAACCTTTAAAATGTGCATATGCAAGAAGCATCCTGATAGATTCAAACCTAGCAACTGGAGCAAAGGTTTCATCAAAATCTATTCCTTCTTCTTATGTATAACCTTTTGCAACTAATCTTGCCTTATTCCTCACAATTTCACCTTTATCATTCAACTAATTTCTAAAAACCCATTTAGTACCAATTACCAGGTGATCTAGTGGTCTTTCTACTAAAGTCCATATCTTACTTCTCTCAAATTGATTCAATTCCTCTTGAATGGCTACAATCCAAAAATTATCTTTTAAAGCATCTTCAATATTCTTAAGCTCAAGTTGGGATAGTAAAGCAAAGTTATCTATTTAAGGTCTAGTTCTAACCTTTTCAAAGGGATCACCTATGACAAGCTCCTTAGGATGATTAAGTACAACTCTCCAAATTTTAGGTAAATTCTCGACGTATCATCATATTTCTTTTTATCAACTATTTCTTCACTCTGACTAACTCTTTCCTTTGGTACATCTTTGCCCTCTTGAATAGTGAGTTTCTCTATCTCGTTTCTATCCTATGTGATGATGAAGCTGTTATTTTAGGGAACTTTGGGCTGGGATGGTGAAAATCTTGATGATAATTCGATGGGTGTTGGGAGAGAGGGGATGGTGGTGATTGAGGGCAGCAGGTGTGCCTGCAGATTAACGGTGGAGTGGGTTTGCTTGTGGCTGTTCATGGTTGATTTGCAGGTTGGGGGCAATTCATAATTCGATGGTGCTAGGATTACTGGTCAATGGTCTGAGCTTGTGGTAAGGATGATGGTAAGGGATGTCTGGGGTGTTGATTATTGTGAAAGAGGAGAAGATGACATTGACAATTGGGTGGTTTGGGCAACCAATTGTGCTTGGGTGGTCATCTGGGTTGGAGGCAGCGTTTGTCGATGGTTATGGTGAAATGGCTGTGACTAGTTTGTGTATTGTTTAATGTTAGTCTTGGTTTGATGAATGGAACAGCTGATTCTTGGGAAATAATTATGTCTTTTTCTTTTCGTTTTTGATTGATTTTTTTATTGTAATGGTAACTGGACAGGCTACGGTGGTGGGGAGGTAGTTGTGGTGGGCTTGGAATGGACTGCTATGGTCTGGTGGTTCTGTGAAATAGAGGCAGGGGGGCTGTGAGATGGGTGGCATTATTGTGGTGATTGATGGCTTGTTTGATTGCTGTGTTTCGGTTGAAGGTGGTGGTCGAACCAGACAGTGGAGGTTTTGAGCTTCAATTGGGTGATTTGGAGCTCTAGCAATGGACAGGGGATGGAGGAGATTTGGGTTCAAATGATGGTCTTTGGTGGCAAATGGGTTGTGATGAAGAGCTGAAATGGACAGAGGGATTGCGTCTGGTTGCTGTTGGATGGGCAGAGAGAGAGGAGAGACGATGGTTGAGGGAGAAGGTAGAAGCAGCATAAGTCCAGAAACAATAACACAAGTCCAGAAACAGAAGCACAAATCCAGAAACAACAATTGAAGAAAAATCCAAGTAAAAGAAAAAACTTAACCAAAATTCTAAGCAATTAAATAAAAAAAACTTAATCAGATTTTGCGTAAAAGAATGAAAGAAATATGGATAAAAAATCTTACCTTTTCAAACTTGAAGATAGACATGTCATGAACAGTCTCAGTCTTGAAGAATAATGATGACAAACGGTAACCAAACTTGAGTTAGGCGGCTGTATGTGTGTTTTTTGTAATGAGATAGTGTGTGTTTTAATCTCAATAGATAAAAAGAAATTGTGTTTTAGGTTTGATTTTGTTCTCTGCTTTTTTTTCTAATTTTAGTGGGAGGTATTTATAGAACTAGCAGTTTTAGCCTCCAAGAATACAATAAAATAACAAAAATGTCACCAGTAATAAAAATTCTAATTTTATTTTAAAAAATTATTTTTGATCCAAAAAATAAAAAATTAATACAAAAAAATGACAATAAACTCCAAATTTGTCAAAAAAATTCAAAGTAGATTTCAAGATTTAAAAAATAAATATTAGGCTTAAAACTGGCCAAAAATGCATTCGAAGTGTAAAAAGACGATTTTGCTCTTATAATGATAAAATGCATAGAAAGATGGCTATTGGCCACGAAAAATTGTCAAAAATTAAAAGTAAGCCTAAAACTCTAGAAAATACATTTATGACTCAAAAATTAGTGAAAAATGGAGTTAAAATTGTGAAATGATGATTTTGCCCCTAGACAATGAAAATACACAAAAAATTGCTATTGGTCTAAAAAAATTATCAAAAATTAAAAAATAAGCCTAAAACCCCAGAAAATGCATCCATGACTCAAAATTTGGTGAAAAATATGTTTAAAATATGAAATAATGATTTTGCCCGTGAATGCGGTATTTACAAAAAAAATATCGACCATCCCCGAAAGAATCAAGAAAATTTAGAAACATACTTAAAAACTTGAAAAATAAATTTCAGACTTGAAATGAACGAAAATAGTATTTGTGGATGAAATTACCATTTTGCCACCATGCCGGTGAAATACAAAAAAAATATAGAAATTTAAAAACACGTTTGAAAGTAAAAATTATGAATTTAAAGCCCCTAAAGCTAATGGAAGAATATTTACAGAAAAAAATTACTATTGATTTTGTTACCTGTTTTTATGAAAAAAATTAGAATTTGACCCCAAATATATTAACATGCCCCTAATGTTTGAAAAATAAATGGTGTGTCAAAATTTTGTGTCTACAATTTGCCCCTCTTTGTCGGGAATCTCGTAGAGATTTCAGACAAAGACGTAGGCAACACAAAATTTTGAATCACCCAAATGTGAAAGCAGATACTGCTGTAAATAAAACATCTAGTCATGCATAGTGTGAGAATGTGATGAGATATAAACCAATGAACGAATGCAGATACGAAAAACAATGCAACCGAGCTCTGTAAGAGCTGCCTACGTATCTCGGTGAAGAGAATCAGGTCAAACATAGTTCAGAGGCAAGTGAACTATGGATGCAAAACACAACCACAAATGGTAACACAAGAATCAAACTTTTCAAAACTTGTGATTAAAATAAAGAAAGAAACGCAACATTTGAATTGCTAAACTAAAATCACCTAAAGCGATTCAGGCTAATGGATAGTAAACTCATGAACTAAATGTAGAAAGCATGTACAGGCTACTAGACAAAATAAATTCTTAAAGTAAATACAGAAAGCGGTGCTCAGGCTGTTGAACAAAATAAGTTCATAAAGTAAATGCAGAAAGTTGTACCCAAGCTGCTAGACAAAATAAATTCATAAACTAAATGCCAAAAGCAGTTCCCAGGCTGCTAGACAAAATAAATTCATAAAGTAAAATGCATAAAGTGTGCCCAGTTTAGTGGACAAAATAAATTCATAAAGAGTTGTAGAAAGCAGTACTCAAACTGCTGAACAAAATAAATTCGTAAAGTAAATATAGAAAGCGGTGCCCAAGCTGCTAGACAAAATAAATTCATAAACTTAATGCCGAAAGCACTGCCCAAGCTGTTGGACAAAATAAATTCATAAAATAAATGCAGAAAGCGATGCTCCAACTGCTGAACAAAATAAATTTATAAAGTAAATGCAGAAAGCAGTGCCCAAACTGTTAGACAAAATAAATTCATAAACTAAATGTCGAAAGTAGTGCCCAGACTGCTGAATAAAATAAATTTATAAAATAAAATGCAGAAAGTGTGCCCAGACTACTGGACAAAATAAATTTATAAAGTAGATGCAGAAAGCGGTACTCAAGCTGCTGAACAAAATAAATTCATGAACTAAATACCGAAAGCAGTGCCCAGGCTGTTAGACAAAATAAGTTCATAAAATAAAATGCAGAAAGTGTGCCTAGACTGCTAGACAAAATAAATTCATAAAGATTTTAAGACAGATCAAAACAAATGTCGAAAATGGGATCCAATTCAACTCAAAAATCAAAATTTTTCTATTTTCTTTTCTTTGTTTTTCTTTTTTTTCATTTATCTCTCGCTTTTTTTTTTTTTAAGAACGGAGGATTAAGCCTACCGAAAACTGAAGATAAAACTGATGAAATGAAAGCATAATATGCAAACTATTAGGCACATTAAAACCAACATACAATATGTTGGACATATGCTAGGTAAGTATTAGGTGAACGAAAATTTGAAAAAATGAAACATGCAAATGGGGTGCAGACTGAGAAATGAACGTATGAATATGAACGAAAATGCAGAGTTTGAGATGCCAGACTAACATAAACTGAAAAGTAAATCCAACAGACGAGTTGGAATATAACAGAAAATAAAACTCAACTGACGAGTTGGGACTTAACAAAAAGTAAACCCAACGAATGAGTTGGGTATAACAGAAATTAAAACTCAACAGACAAGTTAGAACATAATAGAAATTGAAACCCAATAGACGAGTTGGGGCCCAATGGATGAGTTGGGACTTAACAGAAAAGTAAATCCAACGGATGAGTTGGTGTTCAACAGACGAGTTGGAATATAACAGAAATTAAAATCCAACGAACGAATTGTTGCCTAACGTACGAATTAGGACTTAACAGAAAAGTAAACCCAACAGACAAGTTAGGGTATAACAGAAATTAAAACCCAACGAATGAGTGGGGCCCAATGGACGAGTTTGGACTTAATAGAAAAGTAAACCCAACAAATGAGTTGGGGTCCAACAGATGAGTTGGAACATAACAGAAATTAAAACTCAACGGATGAGTTGGGACTTAACAGAAAAGTAAACCCAACAGACGAGTTGAAACCCAACAAACGAGTTGGGACTTAACAGAAATTAAAACCCAATGGACAAGTTGGGGTCTAACGGATAAGTTAGAACTTAACAAAAATGTAAATCCAACGGACAAGTTGGGGTATAACAAAAATTAAAACCCAACGGATGAGTTGGGCCCTAACGAACTAGTTGGGACTTAACAGAAAAGTAAACCCAATGGATGAGTTGGGGTCCAATGGATGAGTTGGGACTTAAACAGAAAAGAGTAAAACATAGTGTGCGAGATACTGGACCAAACCAAAACAAAACAAACAACAAACAAGTATCGATTCAAAAAAGCAAGACTGATGAAGTGGTCTAGGCTGCTGGACAATGCATGAATGCATGATCCTAGAGTGATGAATAAAATGTAGTGTCCAGACTGTTAGACTAAGAAACATGATGAGGTCTTAGTTGTTGGACAAAATACATAGAGTAATTTAAGACACAGGAAAACTTAAAAACAACTATCGATCATTGCAAAAAATCAAAATTTTTAAAAATTTTTGCCTTAGTGTATGGCATTCAACTGACTAGACATCACCCTTTTTAAAATGTGGTATCATGTAAAAATATCAAAAATCCATTTAAACTCAATTTCCTCCAAAAATTTTTGCTCCAATATAATTCAGTCTTTCCAAAATTTTGCCTCAAGAACGAAGCATCCAAATCAAAATTTTTTCTCAAAAAATTTGCCCCAGTGTCAATTGTGAAATGAATCCTTGAATTGAATTTTGCTTTAAGTAGAAAGTATCCATATCAAATTTTTCTCAAAGATTTGCCCCGGTGTCAATTTTGAAATCAACTTTTGAATTGAATTCTTCCCTTGATCAAACCATCAATAATTTGAAAAAATTATCATCAATTTTTATCCTTGACGAAAGCCTCATTTGAAGATAGTGTGATCGCACCTGCGAAAAGAGCAAAACACCAGCAATAGCTGTGACAACCCCACCTTACCTCAAAGGTGCACCAAAGGGCTTAGCGGACTGTCTGCCTAGCTCTCGCCAGGACTCGAGTCGAGCACTCGCTCAATACGTACACATAATTAATGCAAAATAAAACACATTCATAAAGAGATATATTCATAAAATTCATTTGAAGTACAGGTATTACAAAAGGTTTTACGCACTAAAATTTACATAGCATGTACAAGAATAGCCTAAACAAGTGGCTATCAAAAGATACCAAACAAAACATGTACAATGTCCAAAATCAGCTTTTCCAGCTTTAGTATTTTGGGAAACCTGGTTAAAGAAAACAAATGAACGGGATGAGCTATAATAGCCTAGTGAGTGCCCAAGTCATGCAACCATACCAAGAAACCATTATTTTATGGTACAAAAATAATTGACAAGTTAAATAGACAGGTCATGAACAATTTAATTAACAAGTAGTCAATGGCAGATACAGGGCTCAACTACGGAAGCAAGCTTAGCCGCAGAAGGAGCAAGTACTGATCATGTAACCATGATGTTAGAACTGAGATAATAGCTCAGGGTCTTTATCAAAGGTCATGCCAGTATTATCAAGCAAGAACCCTAACCTACCATTCACCTTATAACCTCCGTACAGGCTACCACATCCAGGGAGAAATCTCAACCCTGGAGGGCCAACACGCAAGAAAGTTCAATCCGGAGTTGGCCTCTTTGAGGATTCACAACTCATAAGGGAAAGAACATCACGCCCTAAAACACCCAGCATCCTTATATCCTCCCAAGCCTGTCCGGGTTGACTATCCGTGAAGTAACAGTGAAGTTAGTCACGGAAGTCTCATGCACAAGTAACACATTGGATAATGAAAGCGTGTAACACATTGCGGAATAGATGTGATAAAGTACACATCTTTCCTCAAGTAACACATGTCATAAAATAACAATTACAAGTATAGCATAATATTTCTTAATATAACATTCTCAAGTATGACAAAGCAATTCATGCATCATGCACACATAGAGAACACTCACCTGAAATGCCTAAGAAAATATTTCGTAATACGGTCGTGATTCGTTTTCGGATCCTAAAATTTAAAAGAAATAATATAATGAAAACCCGATTAAAACCCTAGTGAATTTAGTAAGAAAAATTCAAGAAAATACCCCACTTATTTCTAGGGTTTTGGTTTTAGGGTTTCTAGGGTTTAGGGTTTAGGGTTTTCTTATTCTAAGAAAATTTAATCTATCACTAGATCATTTTCTAAAAATTCCTGCACATCAACTTCCTTAAATTGAGCATATTCTAGGTTTAAAAATCTCACTTAGTCAATTTTTTCTTCTTTTAATTCTACCAAAATTTCGGCAGCATTTCCCCTTAAAATCGGACTAACCCAAATTTTTCCTGCAAGAAAACAACCAACCAACCCATATTTCAACAAGTTCTACAACTTCTATGTTCAACTCAAACTCAAATTCATTCAAATTTCTACTCAAATTCAAGAGTTCTACTCCAAGAATCTTCAACCAAGTAACATATAACACATGAGATTTCAAGGTTTAAATGCTATTTACTAGTCTATCTAACCACAAGAACACTTTATCTAGCAAGTAAATCTTCAATTCTAACTAAATTCTTCAAGTAGAAATAACAAGAATCTAGTTTTATACTTGAACAAAATGACTAATTAAAACTTGAAATTAGTAGGAAAAGTTCATAGTAGATACCTTAAACAAGCTTAGATCCTTGCTTAGGAAGAAGAAAAGCTCACTTTCTATGGTGGAATTACTCAAAATTTAGAGAGAGAGCTTCAAGAAGTTGAGAGCAAAATGAGAGGAAAAGAGAGGGCAAGGGGTTCGGCCAAGAAGAAAGAAAAAGAGAGAGAAATAGGCTAGGAAAATAGAAAAGAAATAAAGAAAAAGGTGAGAAAAAGAATAACCAATAAAATCATAACAAGAGTCAAAGTAGGGTTTATGCTTTTTAGGTATTAGTGGTTAACTTGGATTAATTTAATTGGTGGAACTCTTACTCTCTTTATCACCTAGTAATTAGTAATATTATAGCATAAATATTAAAGCAAAAAGAGAGAAAAATAAGAGAAGGGAGAACCAGCCATGAGGAAGAAAAGAAAAAAGAAAGAAGAATTTTCGGCCAAGAGAAGAAGAAAAGAGAGAAGAAATTTCAGCCAAGAAAAGAAAATAAAACAAGAGAATAAGAAAAATTTTTTAGAAAAATTGAGCTAAAGTTTAAGTAGTCAAAAGACTAGAAAATAGTAGAATAAACTAATCAAAATTTAAACACTAATATAAATTAATAGTCCAATAAAATTATTCTAAATTTGGTACTTAGGTGTCCTACTTAATAATGAAAATCTTAGTTAATTAACTCAAGAAATCTTCCAACTAATAAATCAAGGATTAACACTTAACCCTAAATAAAAGAATGTCTCTTGTGAGTGCATTTTCTAGGGTGTTACATCGGTGGGAGTAAGAAAAAAAGAATAGTATATAATGTCCTACGTTTGGGCTACTAAATAATTTGGCTTAAGCATTTTGACCCCGTGGTTTAAAGCTCAAAAGTTTTTGGGCCAGCCCAGACGCGGGATGTTACAAATGGTATCAGAGCGAACCTCGTGTGGTCTCTGCACGAGGTGAGACTGGGCCTATGGTATTTGGGCCGGACTACGCAAGGAAGTGAAGGAACTAAGTGCTGTTCGGGTTAAGTACTACATCGATCTAATGGCGGGAGCCACCTCTAGAGCCCGTACGAGCCACCTCTAGAATCCGACACAACCGAGTGGATAGTCCGGATATGAATTGGGCTTTGCGAGGATGCAAAGGCCTAAAGGTGGGGTGAATGTGATATCCCACATCGGTGGGAGAAAAGAAAAATGAATAGTATATAATGTCCTACGTTTGGGCTACTAAATAACTTGACTTAAGTATTTTGAGCCCGTGGTTTAAAGCTCAAAAGTTATTGGGCTAGCCCAGACGTGGGATGTTACAATAGCAACAGTGATACCACCACTTGACGGTCCCTTGATCCCGCTAGCACATATAAACATGAGTATTTCCATCTCAAACCTCTTATACGGCCTCTTGTTTGACTTTTTGAAAGTTTTCCGAATTCAATGGCCTCCGATTAATAATTTGGATTAAATTCTCAAATAGTCTTGCAATTCATGTATGACTCTGACTTCTGATGAATTTAGGATTGCCCTTGCTTTTATTTCAAATTTAGACATAGCAAATGTCAAATTTTTCAAAACACGAAATCAAAATATGGTTGACATGCAATAATGTAAAAGAAATTCTGTACAGCAAACAATATGAAACACGCAAAGACTAAATGAAATACAATCAAATAAAATGTTTTTCAAAAAATTGGTTTTGAAATGATGACTTAAAAGATGCCTTTTGATCTTTGAACATCCTTCCCGTTTGAATTCTAACATTGCCACAAAATGATCAATACAGAAGATGGGTTTCAAGCAACTGTAGTCATCAACTTTCAAAGAATCTAATGTTGGCATGATGACTTTTCACTAATGAGCCTTCAGCTGTTGTATTTTTTACTACAATGTACTTATGGAGCATCAGCTTCAGAGGGAGAAATGAATTGCAGCATCCAAACTTGAGATGGTTTTTTCCCTTTTTATTAAAATAGACTGGAATGTGAAAATTGGCATCAATGAGGCAATCCTCCCTTGATGGATTTGGGATAGATTTGTTAACATCATATGCCCCCTTTGATTTGCAAATTTTCTTTCAAAAATCATCACAAAATACAGACGAAAGTTGGTAACATTCTCGTCTTTTTGTAATGGGGTCAGATAATGTGCTGAAAATGTTGAGGCTAAAAAGCAGAAATTATGAAGGTTTTAAACAACTTGAAGTCACATTTCCAAAGAAATTTGCCCTAGCCTTGGCAGTCTCCAAGCTTTTCACCTAGCTTTGCCACTTGCTTTTGGGGGTTCTTTCTCTCTTTTCTTTTTATTTTTCAAAGAATATTTGCCCTAGTTTTACTACTTTTTTTGGGCTTTCTCTTTCAATTGTCCCCATTTTTTTTTTAAAAACACAAATTGGAATAAAATTTGCCTCAATATGGGATGAAATTATGACAAAATTGCCCCAGTGTGGGAGTATGACCTTCAAATGGGTTGTGAAATGAAAAATCAAATTTCTGAAGCTCAAAGGGATAAACTAGGGGAAGAAAATGTTTAAGGTAAAAGAAAAAAAGCCCGCTCTTGATCCATCTCTTTTGCAACAATTTGAAAGAAAATTTACCAAATCACATGAGAAAATCTTTTATGGTGTCTAGATTAATGATTGAGAGAAATATCCAACCATCCATTTCTAATAGAACACAATAATGCTTCTGCTCTTTTTCATTCTGGATGAAAGAGATCGTGCTTCAACTGATATGAACTTTACTCAAATGTCATTAGCCTACAAAAAATCATAAAAACTTGCGTGTTAATCTGCTCAAAATTATTCCTATCTCAAAATTCTGAATTTTGAATCAACAAATATACCCGAACATATTATTTTGACACTTGTCAATTTCTCCACACTTGAATCATTGCTTGTCCTCAACCACTTTGAAAAATGCGAGATCAATTAATGATTCAAGCCTTGAAATCACAAATGTGCATTCTAAAATGTATGTCCTCAAGATCGAGTAAATAATCATTATGCAATTTATCATCTTGTCTTTAAAACTGATAATATCAAGTAAAGAAGAAAGAATTATGTCACAATTAAACAAATTCAACTCAATTTCTTTGCCTTACTGAACCTCATAAGCAAATGAATCATATGATCAGTCAAAGCGCTTTGCATGTCTATGATCAATTTCGTGTTTTCAATTGAGGGAAATTTCTTTTAGTGAACTAATCACTCAAGATACGAGAGTGTCTTTTGGTGCGAAAATCAACATTGGTTATGAAGGTTCCCGGTTACTCAACACCTCAACCCTTAAGCAAGTAGCAAAAACTGTATTTGAGAAATAAAATTGCCTTTGTACGCAAGAATCGACATTAGTTCGATGAAGATCCTTAGTCACTCAACAATTTACTTGCGCAAATTTACAATGCATTCCTCATAATTCAAATGCCGTTTGATGCGAAAGTCGACATTTTGGAAAGAATACTCTCGGTTACTAAGCATAAGAACAATTGGAGTAGAAAAAAGCTACATTATTCTTTTTTTCTTTCTTTTCCCTTTTTTTGTAGCATAAAAACCCCTCATAATAGATGTTATATCACAAATCACATGAATGCACTAATTGATCATAATCAACATTTAACATGTGAAATTAAGTAAAAAAAAAAGAAATTTTCATCAAACATACAAAATTTGGACATAATTCTAACCACTTTACAAGATTACTTTCTATAAGAACAAAATTCCAAACCACATAATAATTATTTCTTAGTACTTGAAGAAAGCATTTGCCAAAGCACATGAAGTAATTTCAGCAAATAGGAGAATTTAGACAAAAATCACAATTGTGAACAATAACTCACAAGCGTGTGACATTACCTTATTTTAATCTTACAATAACTTATATAACACGTTCCAAAGGTAAATAAGAAACTGTGGATATGAAACAATAAACTCCCATTGTGAAATGGTTGAAGTGGTATCCCTTGCATGTACATTCCTTTGTGCTTGATTCTTCTAAACATAAGTCCAAATTTGCTCGACAATTTTTTGTGACCCTCTTTCTTGATAATTCGAATGCCTATAAGTGAGAATCTGAATAACAAATCTGCCATTCTGCTTTAATGCCAGTGTTGATAACTTTTGTTTATTGTGAGTTAAACTTGAATTCATTTTTTTGAACCATTCTGAATCTTTAACACAGAGTCCATGTTTCTCTTTGGTATCAACCTAGTTCTCATTAACAGTTTGCACTATTTCAGAATCCATGGCAATCATTAGCTTCATGTGAGGTGACATCCAAAAATCATAAGCATTTATTTCTGCCATTTGAAGGAAAAAGAAAAGAAAATGAAAAATTTGGAAACAATTTCATAAATTGACAAATGAGGGAAGCTTTCATTTCATTAAACTCAAACTTGTATTTTCTTAAAAAGAAATATCCACAAACACGTAAACTGGCAACAACCTTTGGGAAAGCAATACACATAATCCAAGTCAAAACATTTTCTTAAAAGGAAATAATGACTCACGACCATTTTCTAAATGAAAGCAAAAAATGATATGAGCCAGACACCAAAACCATTCGAAGAAAGAAATCCATTCCACGGCTCTATCTGAAAATGAACTTTTGAAACAAAGACAATTCTAAATTCATTATCAATCCTTGGGCACAAGGAAGTGACTAGTCACCCAATTGTTCAACGCTTCTTCATTGATGACCTCAAGAATAGCAGAACTAGATTTTAAACCCATTGCCAAATTTTTATATAGCTCTATCATCCCTACAGTAGGTTCATGTTGAGACAAAGGATTATTATCAACGTTCAGGGCTTGTCCTCCTCCTCTCCTCAATACGATTTCTCCATCGTCAATCATATCCTGAATCTTGTGCTTTAGTGTCCAACAATTAGCAGTGGAATGAACCTGGCCTCCTGAATGATAGACACAAAAACCCTGGGGGTTGTAATTATAAGGCAGCCTGTTAGAGTAGATTGTCTGAGATATTGTACCTATTTTGTTTGTGGCCTTCAATTATTCATAGATTTGCTCTATAGGACGACCTAGAGGAGTGAACACCCTATTTGGCCTTTGTGGTTGGTTAGTTTGGCCAATGACTGCCTAATGTTGGGCAGGTGAAACATAATTGTTAGGATAGGCAGGCCTTGGGTAGTTTTGCATGGGTTGGCAAAGGTTATTTTGGGGTACAAGTTAAGGGTTTTGGAACATAGTTTGGGTGTTTGGATAAGCGGGTTGAGGATAATGAGGTAAGATATTGGTGTGGTAAACAGGTTGAGAATTGAGATGTTGTGGGTAGGGGGTCAAGTACAAAGAATAGTTCTGGGTTTTGGGTCTAAAAGCTGGGTCTTGATTCCATACAAAAGCAATTTCTCCTTCTTTCCTCTTGAATTGGGGATTCTTCCCGTTGTTGTTTTGGTTCTGGTTTTGTAGTGCCTCTAATTGCAGTTTCAAAGCTGTCACGTTGACTATTTTGCTTGGCTTGACAAACTCATTGTATTTTTCAAGCTTGTTAATGATGGCTGCAAACGAACTTCCGGTCATGCGAAAGATTTTCTCAAAATATGGCAGATCACGAGCCTTAATGAAAGTACGAACGATATCTTCCTCATTTATGGGAGGCTCTACTTTAGCGGCCAACTTTCTCCAGCACTTGGCATATGTCTTGTGATCCTCTGAAGGTCTCCTCTTGGTACTTTCTAGTGTAGTTCGTGTATGCACCAATTCACAGTTAAACTCATATTGCTTTACAAAAGCTATTGACAAATCTAACTAGGTCCTTATCTCCTGAGGCTTCAAATTCGAATACCAATCTAACGCAACACCTTCTAGACTCTCAAGAAATAAGCACATGGGTAAATTTTAATCATTGACTGGTTTGCCAAGCTTGTTAGCAAACATCTTGAGATGAGTCTTGGGATTGCCCGTTCTATCATATTTAGTAAACTTGGGAGCTTTGAAACTTAGCGGTAACTGAACATCCAAAAAGAGACAGAGATTATCATAACTTAATCCACCATGTTTGTTTAACCCTTAACTTTTCTTTATGAACTTTTCAAACCGATCCAACCTCTTAAGCAACTCTTTATCCACATGTATGGCAATTTCATCCATAACTGGCCTTCCTTGAAAGGCGACATCCCATACAAAATGTTCTGCTGCAATGATGGTGTGGTGCGTAAAGATTGGGTGGGATTTTGGGTTGATTTGTGGATGAGATTGAGGAAGTGGATAGTTGGGTAGGTTCATTTGAACAAAGCTTGGGCGCACAGGCAGTAGGTCAGGATTGACATGAGCAGAAGGTCCTTCAATCGGATTAGCAAAAGGTGGGAGGGAAGTGGTTTGCACATTGGACGTAAAAGGCAATTGGTTAATCTACTCAGAGGAATGGTCAACTACCAGCACTGGATTGTTCAAGGCACTACCACTGCTGTTTGCAACAAGTTGGTCAATGACACATCTCTGTGATGCCATTTCTGCACTCAAGTCCTTAAACTTGCCCAACACTTCGCTCAGCTGAGCCCCCAATGTAGAGAAATCCACCGACATTGCTTGAGTCGTTCTTTCTGAAGCATCTAAATTAAAACTCATGTTTATATGCTTTGTAATTGGCGGGTACGGGACCGCGTCTGAATGGACCTCCTATGAAAAGAAGCTATGATTTAAAGTATCTGAGAAGCGAGAATCGAAAGAACATGATTCAAGTATTTATCTTGTATTATTTTTAGCAAGAAAAAGAAAAAGACTGGAGTTAGTAAATACATAAACAATTTGGATGCATACCCAAGGGGGAGCCCTTATTATGCCAAGGGTAGACCTAGCATAAAATGCAATCCTTTAGGGTGAGACCCCTCTTTTAAACGAAGATGCGCCAAATCTGTTAGGAAGAAATGCCTTCATTCCGCTCGTATTACCTTACCTAGGGTCTCACCTACCAGGATTTACCGAAAATATAAACGTGTATGTCTTTTAGGGTTAAGTACCCATGACAAAAGGATGGCTTTCTTTTTTAGGATTTCCTAAGTGGCATTCTCTCTAGGGTTCATGCATGATGCCAGTTTGTTAAATTAGATTAAAATATGCAATAATACAAAATTTGTAAAATTTTTTTGAGAAAGATGGACCATGAACCGTACAAAAGAAATTATTGACTACAGACATATATTTGATTGAAAATCGAGCCTCCATGAAGTTATAGGATGCAACATTAAAAGAAAACAAAAATTGTGACTTTATCTAGAAATATACAAATCAACATATCAGTTTGTTAAAATAGAATGAAATATGTGTTAAAATCACTTTTTGTGTAATGTGGGATGAGAGGGTGGAGGATATGGCAAAAATGACGTATTAATTTCTTTGGAAAAAAATAAATGCGAACTGTGCAAAAGTTTGACCATTTAGGTACATTTATTGATTCTAAAAAAAATTAGTTTGGATAAAATTGACAGGTACAATAGCAATGGGTAAATTTTAAAAAAGCTTTGAAATTACAACTCTTATTTAAGAATATACAAGTCAAAAAATGGATTTTCAGGATTTTAAAATTTTACAATTGATTGAACCCTCGCGCCCAAAATCGATAAGTGCATGGGTGGGGTAGTTGATTATTGCACCTCAAAAAGGCGGTCCAATTCGGTGACCCTTCGCGAAAAGATAGGTTTATGGAAAAATCGTGCGTGTGATGAAAATCAAGTTTTTAGTGAAAAAATGTATTTTTATGAAAAATAGTATTTTAAAAGAAAATAAGGCCAAGACTAAAAGTGCGAAAGTTTTGGCCAACTAATTTTTTGAAAAAGGATTTTATTTTAAAGAAATGGAGTCGCCACTTGGTATTGAGTTAGGGTGTACCAAGTCACTCGAAAAATCATTTATCAAAAGAAAAATTTTTAGAAAAACATATTTAAAACCCTTTTTCGACTTCAGTCTACGAAAAAAACGAGAGAAAAAGATTCGGGAGTCACATTTGAAGAAAGGGAAGGCAAAAACTCATGCCTAAGGCACCCTTTCCACCTAGCCGAGGCTAGTTGCAAGGTTTAATCAAAACTTCCTGAGTTAACCCTAAATTCTATCGCGTTTGGATGTATCTATATGAAATGCAAATCCTAAATCTAAATGTGAATATCGTGAGGGTCAGAATGTCCTGTTGAGGCTTGGTTAGGATTATCACATTGTTGCGTCCTAAAAATTGTAAGTAAAGGATACTAGTGGGGTCGTTGACTATCGCGTTCTGAAAAGACGGTCCGATCTCGGTGAGCCTCTTTGAAAAGCAAGTTTTTGGGAAAAATCATGCGCGTGTGCTAAAAATTGGGTTTTTATTAAAAAAGTGTATTTTAAGGAAAATGGTATTTTAAAAGAAAACAAGGTCGGGACTAAAAGTGCGACAATTTTATCAACTAATTTTGAAAAAGGGTTTTATTTGAAAAATGGAGTCGCCACTTGGTACTGAGTTAGGGTGTACCAAGTCACCCGAAAAAATCGATTAACAAAACAAAAATAAAAATTTTTGACAAATCATTTAAAACCCTTTTTCGACTCTGGTCTAGGAAAAATGAGAGAAAAAGGTCTGGGAGTCACATTTGAAGAAAGGGAAGACAAAGGCTTGCGCCTAAGACACCCTTTCAACCTAGTCGAGGCTAGTTGTGAGGTTCAATCAAATTTTCCTAAATTAACCCTAAATTCTATCACGTTTTGGATGTGTCTAAATGAATGCAAATCCTAAGTCTAAATGTGGATATCGGGAGGGTCGGCATGTTCCGTCGAGCCTTGGTCGGAATTATCACATTAATTGCGAAACCCAAGTCGAGACCTCGAGAGAGTCACGAGTTTTTATGCAAAATGTGATGCAAAAGAAAAGAAAACAATAATATATAGTAGGTGAAGAAAGAAGGTGGGTATGCAACATGACGGGTACGGGGCACTAATAACTCGTGACTGAATGTTTCTACTCACGGAGGGGGGAACGGCCTGTACGCCACCGCTTCCCACGTGAGTAGACGACTATTTCTAGTCAAATCACACAAATGTCCTAATTTCTAAGTGAGATGCAACCTAGATATCATGCATTTTAAAAATGTGGCAAAATAATAGTAATAAATAATAATAATAATAATAAAATCACGCCAAATGGAAAGAAAACTAAAAGTGTGTGAAATGTGAAATGCACACGAGTGCACCTAACGCTAAAATGTCCTAAGGGTCTAGCGTTGGGCTAGCCCGTTCTAAAAATCCCACTAGCGTTGGACTAGCGGGAAAAAAATGAAGCCACAACTAGCGTTGGACTAGTGTGGTGACTGAATACCATAAATTATGAATAAAATAGTAAAACATGAATTAAAAGCAAATTAAACATGTAAAAACATACAAAATCAAATAGGAACACATAACACATAGGCATAATATCTAGATGCAAAAATCCTAATGAAAGCGGTAAAACAAATAAGCACATAAGCACGCAAAAGCAAAAAAACCCTAACTATTACACCGGGAGCTTAATTTACAATTTGATAGGTGGAAATTAAAAATGCCCTATCTATTACAATTTCTATCTAATTACACAATTCTTACTAAAATATGAGAAAAATAACTTAACTATTACATTGACTAGCTAAATACAAAATATTATATTTTTCCAAAATAATAAAAATTCAAAATTAAACAAATTAACTACGTAAATACACAACAAGTATATAAAATAAAAAATAAACAAATAATAATAAAAATAATGCATAAATCACATTGGAGCATATTGGAGCACATAAAGAAATTATTGGGAAATAGGGATACCTCCTTGAAGACCTGTTACAAAATGCTTAAAAAAAATGAACACACGCGTCAAAGTACCGCGATATAAATGAGTAAAATGTGAAATATTAAAATATTGACAGATCGGGGTAAAATATAAATCTTAGCGAACATAGAGACACAAATTGCAACTTCACACAAATTGGTGGTCAAAATTGTAAATTCAAACAAATAAAAGGGTAAAAACAAAAATTTAAGCAAATCTAAGGGCAAATATACCAATTCAAGAGCAAATGGGACTAACTTTGCCACTTTATCAAAGTCAGGGGGTCAAGAATTGTAAATCTCATCAACTTAGCGGCACAAAACATAAATATGAACGAATTTGAAGGACCAAATTATAAAATTTCAGCAATCATGTGGTAAAACTAAAAATTCCAATAAAATGAGAGGCTAGTCCTAAAATTTGACAACTTGAAGGGGCCCAATTCTAAATCACAATAATTATAAAAGAAATTATAAGCCAACTAGGATGCAATTGAAAGGAAATGAGACCTAAAGGGCCAAATGCAAGTTTATGTTTTTCATAAAATAACTAGAAACTAAAATGCCAAATTAGCCAAAACTAACTATATTAACTAAAGTAATTCAATTAACAAATTAACTAAACCACTTAACTAAACTAACTAACTTAATTAACCAAGTTAACCAAAGTTTATTACATGACTAATTATTATAGTAAAGCTAAATTAAATAAAAAATAAAAAATAAAAAATAAAAAAATGCTAACTAAGATAGGCTAGATTAATTAATCTAAATTAATCACTCAATCATAATTAAATTTAATTAAATTGAATACCACCTAACAAGTTAATTAGACCAAAATTAAGACAAGCAAATAAAATGGAAATAACACCAATTTCCCCCCAAGAAACCTTCTCACAATTTCTTTATTTCTATTTTCTCAATTTCTCCTCCCTAACTGTTCTCTCTGTTTCTCCAGATTTTCCAAGCCCTCTCTCGTTCTTTCCTTCATTCTTTCTTTTCCTCTTTGCTCTTTCTCTTCTCTGTAACACCCTAGAAAATGCACATATAAGAGACATTTTTTTTTCTTATTTAGGGTTAAGTGTTAATCCTAGATTTATTAGTTGGAAGATTTCTTGAGTTAATTAGGTTAATTAGTTAAGATTTTCATTTTAAGCAAGAACACTTAAGTACTACATTTAGAATAATTTTACTTGACCATTTAATTTATATTAGAGTTTAAATTTTGCTTAATTTATTCTACTATTTTCTAGCCTTTTACTACTTGAATTTTAGCTCAATTTTACTCAAAAATTTCACTTATTTTCTTGCTTTATTTTCTTTTCCCTTAGCTGAAATTTTTCTCTTTCTTTTTCATTTTCTCTTTTGGCCGAAAATTCTTTTCTTTTTCTTTCCCCTTAGGGCCGGTTTCTCTCTCTCCCTAATTTACTCTAATTGTGCTTTAATAATTTATGTCTCTTTATTGTTTAAATTAAGTGATAAGAGTTGAAAATTTTAACCAATTAAATTCAACCAAGTTACCACACTTTGCATAAAAAATCTCACTTTTTACTTTACTCTTGTTATGATATTATTGGTCAATTATTTTCTCACCTTTTCTTCAATTCTTTTTCATTTTTCCTAGCCTATTTCTCTCTCTTTTTCTCTCCCCTTGGCCGGCCATCATCTTTCTCTCTTCTTCCCTCATTTTTGCTCTCAACTTCTTGGACTTTCATCTCTCAAGTTGACACAAATCAACCATAGGAAGTGGGCTACTATCTTTTCTAAGCAAAGTTCTAAGCCTATCTAAGGTATTTACCATGAACTTACCTTATTAATTTCATGTTTTAATTAGTTTTTATGCAAGTTTAATGCCAAGTTTCTTGTTAATACTACTTGAAGAAATTAGTTAGAACTTGATATATACTTGCTATATAAAGTGTTCTTGTGATTAGATAGACTAGTATATATGGCCTTTAAACCTTGGAAATTTATGTTTTATATGTGGTTTAGTTGAAGAATTAAGTTGGAACTCAAGAACACTTAAAACAGTCATGCTGGACCAGTTTTAGTAAAACTTTCATAACTTGGTATAGACAACTTGGATTCGAGTGATTCTTGTTGTTTTAGAAACTAGATTGATAGGGCTTTCCAACGGTATAAGGCTTGCACTGTGATTCATTGTATATTAATCGCAGAAAGTTTGCAAAGTTGGCTGAAAATTTGATTCTGCGTAAAACAGTTTTGATGATGAGCCAAATTGAGGGACGATTTTGAACCGGTTCTAGTTGGAATTTGGATTGATGATCTCACGAAAGTTGTAGCCCTATAAACTTACTTTAAAACCATGTAATCAGAATTCCTTAGTTCTTAATGGATTGACCCCAGAAATGGCACGAAGTTGGCTGAAAACCAACCCTGTGCAGAGTTGAGTGATGATTCTTGGAGTAGGAATTTTGAATTTGAGTGAAATCTTGATTGAATTTGAGTTTAAAGTGAACATGAAAGTTGTAGTACATGTTGAATGGATTGGGTTGTTGAATTTTCTTGCAGGTTTAAAAATTTTGGTTAGTTCGATTTTAAGGGGAAATGCTGCCGAAATTTTGGTAGAATTAAAACAAGAAAAATGGATAAGTGAAATTTTAAGCTTAGAATATGTTCAATTGAGGGAAATTTAAGTGTAGGAATTTTTAGAAATGATCTAGTGATAGATTAGACTTTCTTAGAATAAGTAAACCCTAAACCCTAGAAACCCTAAAACCAAAACCCTAGAAGTAAGTGGGGTATTTTCTTGACTTTTTCTTACTAAATTTACTAGGATTTTAATTGAGTTTTTATGTTATTATTTCTTTTAAATTTCAGGGTCCGAAAACGCATCACGACCATTTTACGAGATATTTTCTTAGGCTTTCAAGGTGAGTGTCTTTATGTGTGCATGATGCATGAAATGTGATATTTTATTTGATAAATATTATGCGAAAATTTGCAATTACTATGTGAATACCTGTGCTACTTGAGGAAAGATGTGTACTTTATCACATCTAATCCGCAATGTGTTACTTGCTTTCATTGACCAATGTGTTATTTGTGTGTGCGTGAGACTACCGTGACTAACTTCACCGTTATTTCACGGATAGGTCAACCCGGCTGCACGTGGGAGGACATAAGGTGTTGGGTGTTTTAGGGCTTGATGTTCTTTCCCTTTCGAGTTGTGAATCCTCAAAGAGGCCAACTCCGGATTGAACCTGTTTGCTTGTTGGCCCTCCAGGGTTGAGAATATCTCCCTGGATGTGGTAGCTTGTACGGAGGTTATAAGGTGATTGGCGGTTAGGGTTTGTGCTTGATAAAACTGATATGTTATTTGATAAAGACCTGAGCTATTATCTCGGTCCAAATATCGTGACTACATGATCAGTACTTGCTCTTTCTGCGGTTAAGCTTGCTTCCGTAGTTGAGCCCTGTATCCTCCTTTGACTACATGTTAAATTAAATTGTTCATATCTTGATTTATTAATTAATTGCTCGATTATTTTATTTACTAAAATAATGAGTTCTTGATTTGATTGCATGACTTGGACATTCACTGGGCTATTATAGCTCATTCCGTTTTATTTGTTTTCCTTACTCAGGTTTCCTGAAAAATTAAAGCTGGAACGACTGATTTTGAGTATGCTAGATGTCTTCGTTAATGTAATAGCCAAACTGTGTTAGACTATCTTTGTGAAAAATCATTTATGTTATGACGTGTAAACTTTTGATGTGAATTGTACCTTATGTTAAATAAAATGAGTATATTTTATTTTATTCCATTTTATTTTAGTTTACTTTATTTTAAGTTAAGTACGCTCGGACGTTTGCGTGAGTGTGTGAATCGAGACCTGGCGAGAGCTAGGCAGGACAGTCCGCTAAGCCCTTTGGTGCGCCTCTAGGTAAGGTGGGGCTGTCACATTCTCTCTATACTCTCTCTTTTCACTCTCTCAGATTCTCTTCCTCTCTGCTCTTCTCTAACTCTATTACTCTCTTCTGTGATATTCCCCTCTTTTCGTTCTTCTTCAGATTTTCTCTCTCACTCTCCTCTAGCATCTTCTCTCTTCTCTCCATCCGATCTGCTCGCCCCTTTCTCTCTGTTTTACTCTAACTTCTGCTTTTTCTTTCTCAACCAAAAATAGCCCTCTCTCTCTCTCTCTATCGTCTCCAGTCCTCTCTGGTACTCTTTTTTCGAAACAAAGGGGAAGGGTGGAGCTGATTGAACGACTATTGGACTACAATTTGGGACTCAAGGGAGGTTATTGGGGTTTTTTAGTGGTGGATTGGAGCAGTGGGAGTGGAGGATTAGGGGTAGATTTAGATGATTTTCGTGCAGGTTTTTGTGGCAGCTGGTTGGGTTTTTCCTGCAGCTAATGGACTGGTGTGGCTCCTGTATTGACAAGGAAGGTGATGATTGATGGAGGGTGGAGGAATTTGGGTTAGCAGAGAACTGGGTCGTGGGGTTTATGTGATTGTGGTTGGACTATTTGTGACTGAGGTTATGGTGTAGTTGTTGTGTTCTTACAGGGGAGTTGGAGGGCAGTAATGGAGGGTTGGTATGTGAGGTGGCATGATGGTGGTTACAGGGGTTGGTGCTAGTAGTGTGGGTCGTGATTTTTGGGCAATTGGCAGCGAGTGATGGCTTCAGGCAACAATGGAGGTCGTTGGTGGTGAAGATGAAGACACGAGAGGCAGTGTGGTGATGATTATGCTGCTATGGTGATTGGGGCTGCTGATTTGGGTGTGTAATTGGGATTTCAAAAGTTGAAATTGGAGGCGGGTGGGCTGTCTTCAGTGCATTAGTGACTGCTTTGCCATATTGTTTGTTTGGCCTGCTGTATTTGGCAAAATTGATCGCTGTTGGATGAGCTTGTGATGAATTGGTGATTAGAAATGGAAATAGGTGGTGATGGCTGTAGTTTTATCGGTGGCCTTTGTACAAGGGAGACATGGTGGAAGTACTGGTGGTTGTCCGGTTGTTGTTATGTTTGTTCTTTTTCTTGTTTTTCTGCTCTGCAGGTGATGTTGGGACAGGTTCAAAACAAGAGATAGCTTGTTTTGGTAGTGATTTACGATGGTGATGAAAGGTTAATTTTAGTGGATGTTCTTATTGGAGTTGTGGGACTGTGAAATGGTTAAGTTTGAAGTGGTATGATGGTGGCAACTGGACTTGGATTTACTGATAGGGATGATGATTTACTGATGTTTCTGAGTGGATTACTGGTGGTTGGATGATTAGGGTGGTGGAAGAAAAGAAAAGGAAGAATTAACGGTGATCTCAAGGGGATGAGGAGAAGGAAAGGAGAGAACAGAACCTAGAAAATTGCATCCCAAATCCAGTAAACGATAGAACAAACAAAAGAAAACTAAAAGGAAAATTCTAAAAAAAAAAACATAATCAGATCTGATTAAAGGAAAATGGAAATAGATAAGATTAAGAAATTACCCTGTGGATGATTGATGATAAAATAAAAAAAATGTAATCTTCTTGCTGGATTTGAACTTAAAGATGATGAACAGTGGAAGCCTTGGAAAAATGATGGCAAATGTCTGTGTTTAAAGGTGTTTTGCTATGTGTTTTGATCTTTTAGGGTAAAATCAAAATATATTTTTAGGGTTTCCTGATTTATTTCTCTTCTTGCTTTTGCTAATAAAAGGGGTATTTATAGGCCACTTATCTTGGTCACCAAGAATGCTATAAAATAACAAAAACGCCACCGGCAATAAAAATACCGATTTTATTTAAAAATATTTTTTAACCCCAAAAATGAAAAATTAATACAAAGAATTGACAAAAATGTCTAAAATTTTCAAAAAGAATTCAAAGTAGATTTCAAAAATAAAAACTAGAGCTTAAAGCTGACAAAAACGTGCCTGGGGTGTCAAATGACGATTTTGCCCCTGGACAATGAAAATACACAAAAAATAGCTATTAACACCAAAAAATTACCAAAAAATAAGAGTAAGCTTAAAACACTAGAAAATGCATTTACAACTCAAAATTTGACAAAAAATGAATTTAACTTGTAAAATGACGATTTTGCCCTTGGGCAATGAAAATTCACAAAAAAAATAGCTATTGACCTCAAAAAATTACCAAAAATTAAAAATAAGCTTAAAACACTAGAAAATGCATTTATGACTCAAAAATTGATGAAAAATGAATTTAATTTGTAAAATAACGATTTTGCCCTTGGACAATGAAAATTCACAGAAAAAGAGTAATCGTCTCCGAAAAAATCAAGAAAATTTAGAAACATGCTTAAAGAATTATAAAAATAAATTTGGAACTAAAAAAAATGAGCTAAAATGGTGTTCGCGAAGCAAAATTACTGTTTTTCCCTTGTGCTGATAAAATATAAAAAATATCAATTAAATTCAGAAAAATCATAAAAAATTAACAAATTCACATGAAAGTAAAAATATGAATTTTAAAACTCCCAAAAGTTGATAAAAAATATTTACAGATAAAATTACTATTTGGCCCCCGAATTATTGAAAAATTAAAATTTAGCTAGAAAAAAAAATGCAAATATGCCCCCCTAATGTTTGAAAATAAATGATGTGTCAAAATTTGGTGTCTACACACATTAGTCGCAAAACTCGAGTCGAGACCTCGAGAGAGTCACGAGTGACTATGCAAAAATGAAATGCAAAAAGAACAGAAAAATAGTAATATAGATAATAAGTGGTCAAAGAAAGTGGGCATGCAATATAACGGGCATGGGAAACTAATAATTCATGACTGAATGTTACTACTCACGGAGGGAAAAATGGCATGTACGCCATAGCTTACCACGTGAATAGGCGACTATTTCTAGTCGGATCACACAAAAATAGCCTAACTTCCAAGTCAAATGCATCCTAGATGTCATGCACTTGAAGATGTATCAAAATAAATAATATCATGCAAAATGATGAAAAACTAAAAAGGGAACAGTGTGTGAAATGATGTAAAATGCATATGAGTGCACCTAGCACTAAAATGCCCTAAGGGTCTAGTGTTGAATTAGCCTTTTCTAGGGATTCCCACTGGTGTTGGACTAGATGGAAAGCGGTAAAGTCACAACTAGCATTGGACTAGTGTGGTGACGAAATAATAAGAACTAATAAAACATAAATCAAAATAATAAAACATAAATTGAAAGCGAATACACATATAAAGACATATAAGAGCACATAGGAGCACATAACATGTAAACATGATATCTAGATGCAAATCCTAAGGAAAGCGGTAAAACAAATAATCACATAACCACGCAAAAGGACACAAACCCTAACTATTACACTGGGGGATTTAACTTACAATTTAAAAGGAAAGAAAAGAAAAAAAATGACTTGTCTATTATACTAGCTATCTAAATACAAAATTTTGCTAAGAATACAAGAAATGTAATTTAACTGTTATAATGGCTAGCTAAATACAAAAATATCACACTTTTTGCCAAAATAACAAAATTCGAAAAAATTAAATAGCATAAAAGAAATAAACACACAAAAAAACATGTAAAATAAAAAATATACAAAGAAGAAAAAATGCATTAAAAAAATCACATAAGGGCACATTGGAGCATATAAAGAGAAATTAACGAGAAATAGGAATACCTCTCGATGACTCGATGCAAATACTAATCAAAATGAACAAACAAGTCAAGGTACCTAGATATAAACAAACAAAACTTAAAATATATAAGTATTGACAAATTGGGCTATGAATGTAAAGTCTAGCAACTAAAAAGACTAAAAATAACTTTCTATAAAGCTTAAAGGGTAAAAATTAGAAATTCACAAGGTCTAAGGGGCCGAAATGCAAAATTAAGGTAATTTGGGGAACAAAACTAGAAATTTCAGCAAAAGAGGGCACTAAAATGTAAATCGCTAGACCTAATTAAAAACTAGCAAACTAATGGGGGGCAATCTGCGATTATTAAGGACCTAAAATGCATGAGACAAAAATTCTAGAGTCATATTAATAATGCTCAAGGAAGAAAAAAGGACTACAGTGTAATTATTTACTAAATCATATGTAAAAGCCGAAAATGGAAAGTGCTAGGTTAGACTTAACCAAATCAGTTAACTATTAATCTAATTGACTAAATTAATTAGCTAGAATTAGAATTCAAAAAACAAAACAAAAAAAGAAACATGTCAAATACTAATAAAAAGGTTGGATTACCGCGATTAAAAAAAACTAATCCTAAACCCTATTTATAACTCAATTGGTTCCCAAAACTCAAATTCTAAAAGAAAGGCCAAACTTCCTTTTTTTTTTTCCTTCCTCGTAATCATCTTCTTCCTCCTCATTTCTATGTCTCTCGCTTCACCCTTGACTTTCTCTCTTTCTCTAAGTTTTTCCCGTTCATGAACTTCGACTCCCTCATCTTTCTATTCCCCTTTCTCTTTTTCCTCTGTTTCTCCAATCTTCCAACTGAAATCTCTTCTCCATGTCACTCTCTCATTTCTCTCTTCTCACCTCTCCAGATTTTCCAAACTCTTTCTCTATTCTCTATCTCACCTTTCTCTCTCTCTCTCTCTCTCTTGATCATCTCCAAACACCCCCTCTCTTTTCTCTCTAATTTTCTTTTCTCTTTTTCCCCAAGTCTTTCGGTTCTCTCTATTCTCTATCTCGTTTCTATCCTATGTGATGATGAAGCTGTGATTTTAGGGAACTTTGGGCTGGGATAGTGGCAATCTTGATGATAATTTGGTGGTGTGGGGAGAGAAGGGATGGCGGTGATTGAGGGCAACAGGTGTGCCTGTGGATTGACAGTGGAATGGGTTTGCTTTGTGGCTGTTCATGGTTGATTTGCAGATTGGGGCAATTGATAATTCGATGGTGTTGGGATTACTGGTCAATGGTTTGAGCTTGTGGTGAGGATGATGGTAAGGGGTATCTGGGGTGCTGATTATTATGGAGGAGAAGTTGAAATTGACAATTGGCTGGTTTGGGTGACCAATTGTGCTTGGATGGTCATCTAGGTTAGAGGCAGAGTTTGTCGATGGTTATGGTGAAATGGTTGTGACTACTTTGTGTATTTTTTAGTGTTAGTCTTGGTTTGATGACTGGAATAGCTAATTCCTGGGAAATAATTATGTCCTTTTCTTTTCGTTTTTGATTGATTTATGCTTGCAATTGTAACTGGATAGGCTACGGTGGTGGGGAGGTAGTTGTGGTGGGCTTGGAATGGACTGCTGTGGTCTGGTGGTTCTGTGAAATAGAGGCAGGGGGCTATGAGATGGATGGCATTATGGTGGTGATTGATGGCTTGTGTGATGGCTGTATTTGGGTCGAAGGTGGTGGTGGAAGCAGACGATGGAGGTTTTGAGCTTCAATTGGGTGATTTGGAGTTCCAGCAGTGGACAAGGGATGGAGGAGATTCGGGGTTAGATGGTGGTCTTTGGTGGCAGATGAGTTGTGATGAAGAGCTGAAATAGACAGAGGGATTGTGTCTGGTTGTTGTTGGATGGGCAGAGAGAGAGAAAGAGAGAGAGAGGAGAGACGATGGTTGAGGGAGAAGGAAGAAGCAGCATAAGTCAAGAAACAATAACACAAACCCAGAAACAGAAGCACAAATCCAGAAACAGTGATTGAAGAAAAATTCAAGCAAAACAAAAAGCTTATCCAAAATTCTAAGCAATTAAAAAAAAAACTTAATCAGATTTTGGATAAAAAAATGAAAGAAACATGGATAAAAAATCTTACCTTTTTAAACTTGAAGATAGACATGTGATGAACAGTCTCAGTCTTGAAGAATAATGATGATGAATAGTAACCAAACTTGACTCAGGCGGCTGTATGTGTGTTTTGTGTAGTGAGATAGTGTGTGTTTTAATCTCAATAGATAAAAAGAAAGTGTGTTTTAGGGTTTTGATTTTTTTCTCCCCTTTCTTTTTCTTACTTTAGTGGGGGTAATTTATAGAGATAGTAGTTTTGGCCTCCAAGAATACTATTAAATAACAAAAATGTCACCGGTAATAAAAATTTTAATTTTATTTTAAAAAATTATTCTTGACCTAAAAAAAATAAAAAACTAATAGAAAGAAATGATGATAAACTCTAAAATTTGCCAAAAAAATTCAAAGAAGATTTCAAGATTTAAATAATAAAGATTAGAGTTTAAAACTGGCAAAAAATGTGTTCGGAGTGTGAAAAGACGATTTTGCTCCTATAATGACAAAATGCACAGAAAGATGGCTATTGGCCACGAAAAATTGTCAAAAATTAACAATAAGCCTAAAACCTTAGAAAATGCATTTACGACTTAAAAATTGATGAAAAATGGGTTTAAAATGTGAAATGATGATTTTGCCCCTAAACAACGAAAATACACAAAAAATAGTTATTGGTCTCAAAAAATTGTCAAAAATTAAAAAATAAGCCTAAAACCCTAAAAAATGCATCTATGACTCAAAAATTAGTGAAAAACGGGTTTAAAATATAAAATGATGATTTTGCCCCTGAACACGATATTTACAAAAAAAAGCAATCGTCCCCAAAAATTCAAAAAAATTTAAAAACACGCTTAAAAACTTGAAAAATAAATTTTGAACTTGAAATGAACAAAAATAGTGTTTGCGGGTGAAATTACCATTTTACCCCTGTGCTTGCGAAATACAGAAAAATTACCACTAAATCTGAAAAAATCATAGAAATTTTAAAATACGTATGAAAGTAAAAATTATGAATTTAAAACCCCTAAAGCTAAAGGAAGAATATTTACAAAAAAATTACTATTTTGCCCCTCGAGATTACTGATTTTGTTCCTCCTTTTTATTAAAAAAATTAGAATTTGACCCCAAAAATATAAACATGCCCCCAATATTTGAAAAATAAATGGTGTGTCAAAATTTGGTGTCTACACCATAGTTGACTCACACTTAACAAATTGTAACTAAGATTATTACCTAACAAAACATTTTGAATAAAAGTTCCATCATTGTTATCTATGTCACCTACTCCAATGGTTTTGGCCTTCATATCATTCCCAAAGGTGGCTTTTCCACTATTCTTTTGTTTGAGCTTGACAAACAATGATGGATCTCCAGTCATGTATCTTGAACTTCCACTATCAATAAACCACTTTGACTCCGTGGTGTTGTTCTTGAAACATACCTAAGCCAAAAAAATTAAAAAATAACATTTGGTTCTCTTTTTTCCTTGGGTCCATAAGAGTTAATACAAGATTTAACAATCCACATGGCTCTCATTCCTTGCCTCGCATTCCTTCTAACATAACAATTATTTTTCATGTGTCCATTTTGACAACAAAAATTTCACATAACATGAGTGTTGCTCACATGCATAGATCTAATGAATTTTTCTGTATTCTTCCTATACAAGGTGAACCTATTTGTACTAAGCATGTTTCTAGTGATTTCCTTATCTAAAACTTCTTGTTTTTCTTTTTGAAGAATTCCACTACGTTCACTCATTCTCTTTCGCAAGCCTTCTTGTTCACTCTTGATTTTATCATAGAAGATGGATCGCTCTTCTAATTTCCCTTTGAAGTTCTCTAAACTCCATGCCATGTCTAGTCAACCTTTCTTTGGACCTTCATTCTCATCTCTCAACCCTTCATTTTTTTAAACTAGTCTAGCATTGTCACATTGCAAATAATTTATCTTCAATTTCAATTCCTTATTTTTGGCATATGACTCTTTTAAGCTACTATGCAATTTGAAGAAAAAATTTTCAAGATCATCATCATCATCATCACAATCGTTTCTATCAATAGATGAGTGAGTTGAAGTTACTCCCTTGTCACCTATGGCCATGATTAGAATATTATTTTCTCTCTCTAGATTTCCTCTCTCGACTATTTTGAATTCTAGGGTTTTTGCTTTTCTTCTTTAATGGTTGCCCTTCTACAGCAAGTTGAAGGGCAGCCACAGGTGCTTAATAGATCATTTACAAAAGTGTTAGCCTACAACACTCCATCTCTAATCAAAATTAAACTGCCTTCGCTGTACAAAGGATTGCCAGTAATTGAAAAGCATGCTACACAATTTAGATTCACTTTGGTTGGAAAGTTTTCACATGGCAGGCCAAGCATGGGGTTGCTATGAAAAGCTTTTGCATCTGTCGGTTTCTCTAGCACTTTACATTGGGATTGATGGATTCCAGGCATGTGCGAACCAAATTCCATTTAGAAGATGACTTCATTCGGTGCTGATTGAGAGGAACTTGGATGATCCAAGAGTTGCCCATGCGTGTGTTTAAATGGAATAATGAATTTAGGCTGGATATAGCGTCATCTCAAGCCTCGGTTTGGATCACTTTAGAAGGATTGCCGATCCATCTCTTTGACAAATTTGCTTGTTCATAATAGCTAGTGCGGTTAGGTCTCCTCTGAAAATTGATACTATAATAGCAAGCTTGAGCAAGTGCAATATTGCTAGGATTTGCATTGAGTTGGACGTCTAAAAAGAATTGCCTTAACGTCCTTGGATTGCAATGGGGCAAGGGGGCTTCTGGCAGAAAATTATTTATGAGGGTTTGCCCAATTATTGCACCAATTGTAATGAACAAGGACATGAAGTGAGAAGCCACAAATTTATGAAAAAGCTCAATACAATAAATCCTGTAGGCATAAAGATAAAGGAGTCGAAGCAACAACTTTGCAAGGTAACCACCAAAATAATCTTGCCTTGTAGAGTTTCGAAACAGAAGACTCTCAGGATATTGTAAGCCTAGTGATACAGTGAATGATGGAGGGGTTAAGGAGTATATGGCACTTTCAATTGCAGATTGTAGGGATAACGATGTAGTTCTTGAGCAGCCTGTATGTGCTGCTGCTGTGCAGGTTGATTTTAATCTAGTGGCAATGGGTCAGCAAGTCATTGGATAAACGAATGGAGAAAGGAAGCAGGTGACGGCTTTGTCAGCAGATGGTAGGGAGAACTTGTTAACGGGTTTGACAGGAGATGGAAGGAACACGATGATAATTTTTTAGTAGAATGTGTCTATTGTTGCTGCACCTGTTAACATGGCTTCAAAGGAGTTGTTTCAGTAGATTCTTAAGCTTAATACAAATGGGCAAACACTATTGGATTGTGATGCAAGGAATCGCTAGAGAATGGATCAACAGATCACCAGTAGTTGGTTGTTGCAGTTGAGATTGCAGCGGGAGCCTATCTTTGCGTGGAGGTATTGTCAACTGTGAGGAAAAGCTGCATCGGTTGAGCTTTTGTAATCTAGAAGTGTCTCCTGGTCGTCTGCAAAAATCGTAGCAACAGCAATGTGATTGGGAGCTTGCAAATGTTGCAAAACAAAAGGTATTCGTCCTAAATTCCATTTGGATAGGATCGTATGTTCTCATGTGAGATCATCGTCAAATCATTTTGATGTATTATCTGATGATTAATTTTATGTTCTGGAATATAAGAGGAGTTTCTAAGGCTCCAAACCTAAAGAGGTTGAAGAAGTTAATTAAAATTCATAATTTGCAAGTTCTGGGTCTTAGTGAATCAAAAAGTAGAATGTCAAAATTTGAAGAAGTTAGACTAAAGATAGGGATGGATGCTAGTTTGTTCAATGCCTCTGGATCAATTTGGGTGTTCTATAAATCTCATATTTCATGCTCTATGGTTGCGGAGAGCGAGCAACATGTTTCTATCATGGCTTCTTCCTCTGTGTTTGCTTCTACATGTAGGCTCTTATTTATTCATGCAAAGTATTTGGATGAATATAAAAGGGCTTTATGGATCAATTTGCAAAATGAATATGATAGGAGCTGCCCATGACTTATTGCTGGTGATTTTAACCTTGCGACAAGTGGAAATGAGAAGAAAGGAGGTTGGCCATTCTAGTTAACTAAGGCGGAGGATTTCTTGAGGTTTGTGCATGACATGCGATTCCTTGATGTTAGCTATACTGGTTCACCTTACACATGGTGTAATAATCGAAATGGGATTGCTAGAGTTTGAAAAATTGGATAGGGTATTAGTCAACAATGCCTTCTGTGAGTTGAAGATGGATCTTTCAGTACAGCACCTGTCTCATTGCCCCTCAGATCATTCACCATTATTGATCAGTGCAAAGACAAGGCTAGATGATAAGCCTTGTCCATTTAGATTTCTTAATTTTTGGGTATCTCATCCTCAGTTCCTTTCTTTTATTAAGCAGGCATGGAAACACCCCCAACCTAGTTCCCCTTTGGTGGCATTGGGTCTAAAATTGAAAGCTATTAAAGGGGCCATCAGATTGTGGTCTAGGCAACAATTTGGGAATATTTTGAAAATGTTAAAATTCTTGAGGCTAGGGCTGCAGTTAGGGAGAAAGTGTATGATGAGTAGGGATCGAATTAGGCTCTGGAGGATTTGGATATTGCTCATTTGGAACTCAGCAAAGCTATTTGTATTGAAGAATGTTTTTTGAGGTAGAAGGCTCATGTCAAATGGTGGTGGGAGGGGGATCACAGCACTAAATTTTTTCAGTCTTCTGTTGCAGCTCGCAAAAACATGTATGTTATACACAGAATTAAAAATCTTGAGAGGGAGTGGGTAGATAATGAAGAGGAAATTGGGACGTTGGCTGGTCAATATTTTTAATCTCTTTTCTCTCAGGAGGAGATGGTGACTGAAATGAAGTTAGAGCATATTCCAAAGCTTATTCAGGAAGAGGACAATGCGATGTTGGAAAGGATACCATCCACGGAGGAGGTAAAACATGCTGTCATTTCCTTGGATGGAGATAGTGCCCCTAGTGCTGATGGATTCACAAGTATTTTTTTTACTACGGCTTGGAGTATTGTAGTTGAAGATGTGTTTAATACTGTGGTGAGTTTTTTTTGTAGGGCATGTTTACCTAGGAATTTCACATCTACCCTAGTTGTGTTAATTCCTAAGGTTTCTTACCCACATGACTTTTCCCAGTTCCGTTCGATTAGCCTATGTACTTTTGTAAATAAAGTTATTTCTAGAATTTTAGCTGATAGGTTATCCAGCATTTTAGCTCGTATTATATCTCCTGAACAAAGTGGTTTCGTGACGGGAGACAAATTTCAAAAAATTTAATGTTGGCTCAGGAGGTTGTAAATGACATGAGAAAGAAAAATAGAGGAAATGTGGTGTTGAAATTAGACATGGCCAAGGCGTATGACCGAGTCTCTTGGTTGTATCTAATTAATGTTCTACGTGCTTTTGGTTTTGGTGAGGTGTGGATTGATTTGGTATGGAGAATAATATCGGATTGTTGGTTTTCCATAATAGTGAATGGTCATCCAAAAGGGTTTTTCAGATCTTCTAGAGGGCTTCAGCAAGGGGACCTATCTTCCCAGCCCTTTTTGTTATTGTGGCTGAGGGCTTGTCTAGAGCTCTTAATCATTTGCCCTAGTATCAGAGTTTTTCTACTTTTTGGGTTCCCTTTGGCTACCCAATTATTACACATCTTGCTTTTACTAATGATGTTATTATATTTTCAGGTGCATCTAAGAGGTCTTTGGAGCTGGTCATGTAGGTGCTTAGAAAGCATGAGAGACAATCTGGGCAGTAGGTTAATTTATCAAAGTGTGGCTTTGTTTGTCACCCAAATATGTCACGCCTAAGGAAGGTTGTGATAAAGCGGAGTACAGGTTTCATGGATAAATCATTCCCTTTACGATATTTGGGTTGTTTGTTTTTTGTTGGTAAGAGAAAAAAGGATTATTTTTCTGATATTTGTGCTTCAGTTGCTTCTAGAATTTTGGCTTGGCAGAATAAGTTTTTATCCATTGGGGGTCGTTTGATCCTTATAAAGCATGTATTGTCCTCTATCCCATTACACATTCTTACAGCTACTAGTCCTTCTAAAGGGGTCTTGGTACATTTGGAAAGGCTGTTTTCTGCATTCTTTTGGGGTAAGGAAGGTGACAGGGGAAAGCACCACTGGATTAGTTGGAAAAGTCTATGTATTCCAATTGATGAAGGTGGGTTGGGTCTAAGATTTCTTGAGGATATTCACAAAGCTTTCTTTATCAAGCTATGGTGGAAGCTTCGAGAATAGAAATCTCTATGGACAAAATTCATGGTTACTAAATTTTGCAAGTCTAGTCCTCTTCCTTCTGTTCAGCAAACCAGACTGGATTCAGTTGCTCGGAAACGAATTTTGGACATTAGGGGGGGTTGCATAGGGCCGAATTTTTTGGATGAATGGTGATGGTGAGGTGTCTAAGTCCTGTGTGGGATCCTCAGAGATGGTGTGGTCTCTTACATCGTCAGGTTTGTTTTCTCTTAAATCTGCTTTTGATTGTGTTAGAATTTGTAAGCCTTCAGGGTTTTTCTTTAAACACATTTGGAATTATTTTGTGCCTATTAAAATGTCTATTTTGATGTTGAGGGTGTTGTATAAAAGAATTCCAACTGGTGATGTGTTAAACGGGATGCGTTTCCAAGGCCCCTTTATGTGTTTTTGCTGTAAAAATCCCTCGATTGAGATTATTGATCATATCTTCTGCTGGGGTGATACTACTTCTAAAGTGTGGGAATATTTTGGAGCGCCATTGGGCTTCCAGGTGGAACGAGATCAGGTTCGTAAAGATTGATGAAATGGTGGCTTTTATTTGTGAAAAATGAATTCTTGGCTTTCTTAATTTCCATTACACCTATTATTATTTTTTGGCATTTGTGGAAGGCAAGAAATGCCTTTTTTCACTTGGGCATAGTGTGTGATTGGGAGAGAATTGCTATGAACATATTTTGTGATATCAAAATGGCTTATGAAGGCATATTCAAATGTAGTATAAGGCAATCTAATTGGCATGAGCTCTAGGAGTATGTTGCTAAAGCGAAAAAGAAATTGACCATTACTCTTGTCAAATGGATGCCTTGTGGTTGTGGTCTTAAGCTAAACACATATGGGTGTTCCAAGGGGAATCCAGGTGACTGTGAAGGTGGGGGCTTGCTGAGGGATGGCCATGGTAATGTCATTTTGGCTTTGTCTTGCTTCTTTGGCAGAGGTTCGAGTTTGGAGGCTGAAATGCAAGCATTACTATTTGGTGTTCGCTTGTGTGTCTCTAAGGGTTTCTTAGCTTTTCATGTTGAAACTGATTCTTTAACACTTGTTCATATTCTTACAGATATGGGTTCTTGACCATGGTACCATGTAAAATTTTTGAAGGCAATTGAAAAATTACAACAGCATATTGTTTCTCTTACTGATTGTTTTAGAGAGGCGAGTAAGCCTTCGAAATTGCTTTCAAATGAATGTGTACGAGGAAAATTGAATATGGTCTACTAAGGTTTTTCACAATTACCAAGTGAAGTTCGTGGAGCTGTCAGAATAGATAAATTAGGACTTTCTTCTTTTCGTTTTCATTAATTTTATTTCAATTTCTATTGTCTTATGTTACATGTAATAAGCTGAGGTTAAGGCTTGATGTCCCCCTCTTTTGTATTTATTTTTTGTCATTAATAAAATTATGGGAGTGGTGTCCCCCCAATGAACAGGGTTATCCAATAAAAAAAAAAACCTATGGCCATGAATGCCATTTGAGCAGTTTCTTCCTCTTTTTCAATTTCTCCGTCAAAGTTGCATTCATTCCATGTAATTTCAAAGTTGTTAAATCGTTGCCTTCTTTCTACTTTTCCTTCTTTCTTCTTCTTTGAAGGACACTCATTCATGTAGTATCCTAGTTGTCTACACTCGAAACACTTGTTATTTTGCTTCTTTGAAACTTCTTGGTTTCCTCTATTTCTTGAGGAGCTTGATTAGTTGGCGTTGCCTTGTCCACCTCTTCTAAATCTTTTCTTGTTGGTGAGGAACTTTTGAAGATCTTTGTAAGTAAAGCCAAGTCATTGTCTTCCACATCCATATCCTCACCATCAATTAAGTTGTCTTCATCATCTTGTGAAGACTTCAATGCCATGTTCTTGTTGACTTTCATCTCTTCCTCTTCTTGAACTTTAGATTTTAACTTTAATTCCAAAGAAGTTAGAGAATTAATAAGAGATTCAACGGACATAGTATTCAAATTTTTGGCTTCTTCTATATCCATGACTTTGCTTTCCCACTATTTGGGCAATGCATTCAAGATTTTTCTATTATTTTCACCCAATGTATATTCCTTTAGCAATGCCTCTAGACCCTTGATAATATCATTGAAATGGCGATACATTTTATCTATATTCTCGTGAGGCTCCATCTTGAAAGATTTATACTTGGTGACTAGCAAGGCTTTCTTTTGCTCCTTGACACTATCACTACCTTCATGAATGTTATTCAACTTATCCCAAATTTTCTTTACTGTCTTACATCTCTTCACTCTAGTGGACTCATTGGCATAAAAAACATTATACAATACATTCATTGCCTTACCATTGAGAGTGAGGTTATTTTTATCAATGAAAGTGAGTCCTTGTCTAGTCTTTGGTCTTCGGGTACTAGTAATAGGATCATCTATATATGCCTCATAAGGATCCTCATTGGTAATATACCAAAGCTCAATATCAATGGATTATAAAAATATTTCCATTTTAGGCTTCTAAATGATGTAAAAATATTTCCATTAAACATAGGAGGTCTAGTAATAGATTTACCTTCTAAGAACAAAGCATTGTTTGAGGTTGCCATGGATCTCTCATAGCTTGTTCGGTTATCAAATATGGAGTTCAAGCTCTCATGGCAATTGTAGGCTCTATGTGCAACCTAAGAGGGGGGTGCATTAGGTTTCTTTAAAGCTTAACTTGGTTATTGCAAATTTTCACAAAATTGAAATATATCAAGTTAAACTAAGTGATCAAATAAGTTGTTAAAGCAATAAATAAGCTTGCAAAATTAACAACAAAATGAAAAGTAAATAGACAAGAGATTGTGACGTGGTGTAGATTAGGTATAAAAATATAGGAAAAAACACAGGAATCAAGTAATAGATCTAATCTCCCAACTTTACCGCAAGTATACGGGTCAAGTGTAGTATGGGGAGTATATAGGTATCGTATCCCACGAGGAATCAACTGGTTGCAAGTATTAAGGTTTTATGGCTTACTTTATTATCTAACCAACCTAAAATCAAGGTTTGTAGTTGATAAGCGTCTAGTTTGCATATCTCTTAGTGTGTCTACATTAGTATTTTATGCTAGTTTTTAGGGTTTAAATAATGAACAATAGTCACTTTCATGTCTATTTCTTCCAATCTTAAGTTTGTAGCTAAAATGTGCAAATGTGTGGTTTAATATGCAATTCTTTGTATTTTGTAGGTTTTAGCTATAACGATCATCACTTTGGATCAAATGAAGCATATTGGGATGATATTAAATGTGATTTGAAGTTGATGAGAAGTGGCAAGAGAAGAGGACCAAAGATGTGGCATGATGAAGCAATGATAGAAGAAGAATTGGTGATGAAAGGATTTCACTGCACCGACATGTTTTGGTAGTTTGGTCACAACTGGAGCTAGAGAGAGTGAATTGAGATGATTCTTGAAGTAATTTAAAGCTAAGAGAATTATATACAATTCTTATGAAGACCTCAAAGTCTGATTCTCACGTTTACAATGTCAAATTGCCACATTACTGAAGCATTCTTGTGCAGCGATGCTCTTCCGACCATGTCTTGATTTTTCGGCCATATCTTTGTGTACACAACTCCAAATGACCTGATTTTTGTGCTCCTGGAAAGCTAACTCAAAGGGCTATAACTTTTATGTTCATAGTAAAAGCTAGTTTGGCCAACTTTCTGACCGAACCCGCGGCTGAATCCGCGCCGCGGGTACGCACTGCGGATACGGTCAGAAAGTTATTAATTGAAGCCGCGGCTGTATCCTTGCCGCGGGTTCCAGGAGCGGGTTCGGGGCGCAGACATACGATTTTGAGGCATTTTGGGGCTATCTTTCAAGGGGGCAATTGATACTCTTTGTGAATGATTAGACTACATCTAAGGAGGGTTTTAGAGTGCTAAAAAAACACAAGAGAGAAGCGTAGCATAGCATAGAGAGAGAATAGCATAGAATAGCAAGGGTCTCTCTTAGAGAGATTTTCTCTCTTTGAGAGAGCCACCCCTTTAGATTAGTAAATCTCTCTATAGAATAGTGCTATTTGGAGGATTCTCTTGTACACATCAAGATTGGAGGAAGAATAGAAGATTTGAACTTGTTCATCAATCAATAAGTTTTCTTTATTCTATTTTTGTCACTTTCTTGATTTATATGGATTTGTCTATTAATGTTTTGATCTTTTATGTGAAATCCACCATGGGTACGTGCTAAATTATTAATCTAGGGTTAGAGGAAACTAATCGCTTCATGCATATGACTTGATTATGATTATTCATGTTATCTTGTGCTTGTTTGTTCTCTATTTTGGTTTGCATGGATTTGTAGTTGCTTGATCACCACCTATGAATTGATAGTTGTTATTATGCAACGAGAGTTGGTAATGATAATGGAAAAGGAATAGCTGAAGTCTAGGTTGCATGTCACACGAGAGTAGTGGTGCTCCTAGGTGGGTCAATTAGGCAATTCATGTGATTAATGAACCAATACTAGTATCTTTACCACGAGAGTAGGAAAGAACTAGTAGGGAGGTAATCGTTAACTTGTCACGGGAGTGAAGGTTAAGTATAATTGGGATTGGACCCTAACCAAGACAAGAACCAATAGCATGAGTTGATCTTTTCATTTATATGTTTGCTCATTAGTTAACTCTATGCCCTAGTGTCTTAAGATTGCGAGTTTTCTCCAATATTGTTATTCTATGGAGTTATTAGTTTAGTTGTTTATTTTATACTTTGTTCTTCACATTGTTAATTGGTTGTTTAGATAATAAAGTGAGCAATAAAACCTCAGTACTTCAATAACCTTTTCCCTATGGGATCGACCCTGTTGCCCTATACTCAATACGATCTGTGCACTTGCAGTATATAGGGTAATTAGGTTTTATAACTTGATTATTTGTGTGTGATATAATTGGATTATTTGCTATATTTTTAGACCTAATTACACGCCTATCAGTAGTGAAAAGAAAATTCAATAGAATAGGTAAATAACGGAAACAACTTGTAGAAATTCAAATATTCAAGATGTCTAGAATATAGAATCAACTAATGAGCCATAAGATACATGAATGGCTTGCTAAGTGTTATCTTGCTTTGTTTAGAATCCAATTCCATTTAAATCATAACTATTTCTCACTATGAAATGATTAGACTCCAACTATTTTGATGATGAAATCTTATAAAAACATGAATTGTAAAGATTCACTTAAGCATTGATTATTATCAATTAAATAACATAAGCAATACTTGTTCATTTTCCATTGTTAAGAGCAATTTTCGATGACAAATAACAACTAGATAACTTGCTTAAGTTGGCCATACAAAAACAACAGTTTAAACTAGAACAAGTAAACAACAAATGCAAGCTTAGAAAGTAAACGAAATTTAAATCACGCTATAGATTCATTAGCTTCATCTATATTCTGGATAAAGCTTTTAGTGAATCATGAATAGTGAAACACTAAGAAACTTAACAAGAATATAAGAATTCATACTTCAACTATGAAAATAAAAGATAGAGCTAAGAAAGGCTTATAGATAAGTCTTCAACTTCTATTTATTCTTCATAGTGTTGAAGTACAAGAAGTTTAGTATGTGAAGTTCACTATGCTATACTTAATTATACTAGACAATTGTTTTGCAAGTCATTTTCCAACTTGCACCTACATTCAATGCATAAAATGATGAAGATTTGCATTGAGATTCTAAATGGACATAAAAGTCTTTAATTGTGTGCTAAAAAGAATCTTCAGTTGCAAAAACCCTGTCTTCTCCAAAAAAAAGTCTATAGAAACAAGCTGGAAATGAATGCAAGTTGCAGCCCTAGAAATTTCAAGTCGACCTGTTGATCCATGGGTGCCATCCACGGGTTAGTAGACCTGTAGATCCCCAATTCTAGGCCTCAGTTGATTTTCTCAAATTTTCTAAGCTGGCTTGCATGTGTGCCAGCATTTCTCATGTATTTCCATGAAATTTGATGAAGAATTGGGTCTCCCAAATATTCTTGCACAATTATTTCTTCAATTGTTGTTCTCCACTTGGTTCATCCAACTAAATCCCTTTAATCACTATTGAATTTGATCATCCTTGACTTCAATTAATCCAAATTGAGTTTAAGTATGATGACCCTACAAAAGTATACAAGAATTGTACATTAATTTGCTCAAAATAATAAATAGACATAATATTTTTAGAGAAAAACCCTTGTTCTAGAAAAAGTTGGAAAATGCATCATTTGCAACCAAAATTGCTATGATAATTTAAATCACACAAAAAACATATAATAATATTGGTAAATTTATTACTTATCAGATTGAAATAATAAAACCACAAAAACTTCAAAGTTTTACCAAATTTGAAGTTGTAGTACACTTGAATCCTTTCATTGGAGGATGAATCTCTACCAACTTGCACAATGATATGCTTACTTCTTACTCATCCTAGACACACTTCTAGTTGAGCTAAGAAATTTTGTAGCTAGCAAGTTAACCTTTCAACTATACAATTGAAGGATTACACTCCCGATCAAGGATTCAAAACTATCTCACAATTACAAATAAAATAGAATATTCTTGCTCAAGATTGCTATTCAATGCCTTTGAATAATCAATACAATAGTTAATCATAAATTCAAATGTTATGGCTTTTATACTTCCTCCAAAATAGCCTCCAATTATCTCCCAATGGTCAAGCATTAAATGTAGAAAAAAACTAGCCGTTGGGAAGTTCAGCCAGCCTATCCTTCAAGTAGCCATCCGAACCAACATCCAAAGTCTCCATTGTTAAACTCACGTTGGTCTCTTCGAACGGCCAAAGGGAGCAACTTTTGTTCAATTCAGTGGCCAATAGTTTCTATAATTCTTCTATGTTTTCTGAACGACTGAAGGTCTGTCTGAATGGACGTCTGAAAGTTTTTGGAATTTTTGCAACTCCATCGGACAATGGAAAGGACGTCCAAATTGAAGTTCGAAAGTCTCTGGAATTTCTAAGGCATTATTGGACGAATAATAGGACATTCGAAGTCTTTTTGCATGCGTCCAAAAGTTTATGGAATTTCTAGAACACTTTTAGACAACTGATAGGATGACTAAAATACTGTCCAAAGTGTCTTCGGATGACCGAAGCTTTGATTTGTGGTCCAAACTGGTGGCTGAACCTTTATGTTTTTCAGAAACATTCTTTATCTTTGAGCCCATCCCTTGAACCCTATTTAATACTTCACCACAACTCTAAACATGGGTAATTAGTAGCAAATGTGGTTTGTTATCTTCAAAATTAGGATTACAAATACCATCTTCATCATCTCATCAATGATAGTAAAGGGGACAAAGCACCCCAAAGAAACGAAGATAGTGTAGTACTTCCTCACGGTCATCAAGCCTTGCTTGAGGTTGTTGAATTGTTGGATCTTTTGAATGCAAAATGCTAATGGGAAATAATGTTGGAGAAACACCTTCTTGAGCTCATCCAACGTCAAATGCATTTCGAGGTTGCTAATGTTAAGGCCACTCCGTCCCACCATTTCTTAGCCTCACTGACCAAGAACAAAATCAACACTTGAGGCCGAAAGTCGTTTGATACTTGCATAATTTGGAATTTCTTCTCCACTTGTGCTAATACGTTATTGCTGGTTGGGGTTGTGGGGTCTCCATTAAAGGTGGGTACATTGAGCTTGCTGAGTTCCTTTAAGTCATACAACACACTATCCATGTCTTCTTCCTTGCCTTCTTGGTTCACTCCATGCTATCGTTGGTACTACTGCCACCCCTGGATGAATTGGAAGGTAGTGGTTAAAATAGTCAGGCCTAGCTATGAGGCCATTGGAATCGTATTCTCTGGCCCAATGGAAGGGATCACTTAGGAAGTTCTCTCTTCTCCAAGCCTATGTGCGATTCACCAAGCATCAGCCATGAAACTTCCAAGGGGAACATTCATCTCTTTTTCATCCTCCTCCCCATCCTAGTTGAGTTTCTCCAGACACGTTTAAGTCCTCCTCCACTCTTTTACCATTTCTGTCCTCGTTAGCATTAGTCTTTGGCTTCCTCTTAGGTGGCATTCTACAACATATGCTATGTTAGAATTATATCTCCCTAGTAGTAAGATACCAAAGACCTCAAAAAGCAAATTAAGTACTCGAACACGAATGTCGAAAACTAAGTTAACCCACACTAAATTTGGCCACCCCAAAGTGTGAATCAATTAGCTTCAACATCCTGTCCAACATATACACTAATCACCTTAGACATTTAACAAGTATTCATACTTAAGGCATCACAAATAAGATTCAAACTTAGGTTCTAATACCAATTAGAATGCTATGCCCTGTATCCTGGGACATAAAACTGTCATTCTATAGGCTAAACTAAGGTTACAAGGCTCAACGATCAAAGCATCTAAACATCCCAAACATTACATAGATAGATAAACATCCACCACATGTATGAAAAAATCCGACATACTTCATTTGCGATCAAGACATCTTCTACAAGCATAAACATAAACAAAGGCAAACCATCATTATGCTAAAAGAGACACCATTTCCTCATGTCAATTAATTGCAAGAGCTCGTCCAATCCTCCTCAATAAAATCATCTTTTGCTGCATGGTAAAAACAAAAGAATGAGTGACAAATCACCTAATAAATAGTACAAGTATCTCTTCGTGGACTTGAGAACATTAAGTATAGATTTACATCTCAAACACGTAGCAATTGTTCATATAAGTCACAATACGTAGTCAAACAACATTTAGCACGATTCACATATCCTAAAACAAAATGACAACATGAGCTCAAGTAATAATTTGAATAATAACCCTAAATATCCAGTTGTTAACTACAATTTGATTAACACTGCCAATAGTCAATTCTAACTGGCCAACAGCGTGGTCAAATATAGTATCACCTTTTCCAATTAAGGAACTATCCCCATCACGAGTCATTTTATCCAAGAGACCAATTATATAATTCAAACAATTACATAGCACCCTGTATAATCATTCATAATAAAACATTAACATATCCACACTCAAGCCATTTTAGTATAACAAGTAGCCTTTTTAAATTATACGGTTTAACAAATATCATTTACACTAAGGATACAAGTACCGCTTAGCTTGATCCAAGATAATTCAAGTAATCCAAAAAGGATTGGTCACCTTCTCCATCAAAAACCCAATTAAACACTCAATTATAGTCTAAACAAGCTAAACTCTCAATTATTCCTAATTAAAGCTTAATCGTAGACTCACATCATGGAAAACTGCAATAACATGACCCCACTTGATGAGCCGTAGCTAGGTAACCAACCATGCGGTTGTCCCACAGCCACTTACAGCTCACGGGCAAAAGGTCAGTCATGGCTAGCTTAGCCTTACCTTGTTGATCCTCACTTGCAGCTAGTAAGCAAAGAGTGAGCTGTAGATGAGAGCTTTCTAACCCCGCCCCATGGTTGACCTCTAATGCCAATGGCTTGCACTCGAAAATTCCCCTTTTATGGTTCAAATTCACACAAATTCATCAAGGATACTATTATCACTTTCGCACAATCAAACGTTTGCATAAATGATTAGAAAACCATAATTTAAGCTTAAATATACATCATTAACCATAATCAATCACTTCAATCCTCAATTACCCATTAACCCACATGCATTTAGAAGATCCACATTCAATCATAAGCATAATCACTACACATATGCATAACCGTAGTCATTCGAACCTAATCATTCACTGATCATGCAATAATTGCTCTTAATCACTATCATTAGGAGAAGACCCAAATAGATTAGAATAAGATCTATGAAATTACCTTGTATAGTAGGTTGGGTACAGTCCTCTAGATTACCCCTTCTTACTTGCTCTTGACTAACCAAAGCTTCCCCTTCTATTAGAGAGAGAAAAGAGAGATATTAGGAGGGAGTCTTTAGGTAGAAAGAGAAATGTATTGGTTAATGGGTGAATAATGAAACCCTACTTTCTCAAACACTAATATATTTACTCTATTTGCAAATTAAGTCCCACCTCATTTTACATTCTTTAATTTGCTTCTTCACCTTAATACTTTGTCAAGTTTCAAAAATGCCCTTACAAGTCCCTACTATTATAGGTACCATATATAAATTAAGTACATTAGTTCCTATGTTTTATGCCGCAAAGCGTTATTAGCAAATGCTTTCTCACTAGTGGAATCTTCTACCTTAATAACAATAGGGCTTTGATAAACTCTCTCACTAAAATATTATCCAATATGCAATCTTAATTTTACAAATGCCTTGTAAGTCACTTTAAGAAATTTAGGTTTTACACATACATAAAATTGGTTCACATAATATGTGTAGGTATTTAGATACACATTTAGTTTATATTTGTCAGAAACTTAATAAAAATATTACTATATTATTTGACATCTTCTAAGTATAGATAAAAGTTTATACTTATACATATGAATTTAGTGAGAGAATTTTCCTCTAAAATTATGGAATCGCGGCATTTTTAAATTTTTTTGTATGCTAATATATAATTTTTTGTTATTTCTAGTATGTGTAGCAAAAGTTTATAGTTGCATATAAATTTGATCAAGAGAATTTCCCTCCAAACTTAGGGATTGGTGGTATTTTCACATTTTTTGTATGATGATGTGTATTTTTTTGTTGTTTATATTAAGTGTAGGTAAAAGTTTATTGTTACATATGAAATTGGTGAAAGAATTTCTCTCCAAATTTAGGGATTGGTGTCAATTTCAAATTGTTTTTGTATGTTGATGTGTATTTTTTTTATTATTTCTATTACCCACACAAGTAAAAATGTCAATTATGTGTGGGTAATACTTTAATAGTTTCCCTATGCATATTATGAAATATTAAATATGTGTATGTGAATGTTGCAGCACTAATCCTTTTAGCAATGGAGCATGATGACATGAAAAAGGATTGCCACATCAGACATAATCTCTTTTTTTAGAGAGACCACATCAAGTATAATCTTAATTAGGGGTGTTAGCAAACCAAACCGCTCACGAGTAGCTCAGTCTAATGTTTGGTGTGAGTTCGGTGTTGATCAAGCTCAAGCCGCTTATTTAGCAAATGATCCCGAGCTTGAGCAATAAATAATTTGTTTAAGTAGCCATTGAGATACTTCCATACATACATGCATGCCACACACAAACACATATATATTTATGTATGTATGTATGTATATACATGCATACATGTAAGTATGCATGTATGTAAAAAAAAAAAAACCCAATCATTGGAATATATATTAGTCCTAACAAAATAAGTTATAATATTTAAAGATTAAAATTACTAAAAAATATTTGGCAAATAGTAAAAAGAAGAAATGCCCAATTAGTCTCTAAATTAGATTCTTTAATACAAATTTTCATTGAAAGAATTTACATAGATATTTTTTTTATTATCAATATTCTCAACCTAATACACAACTTTTTATTGAATCAATAAAAAGAATACGTGTATGTATATATGTAAGTATGTATGTATGATACGTATATGTATGTGTGTATATATATATATATGTTTGTGTGTGTCTACATATGTTAAATATTATATATGAAATTAAAATTTTATCCATACTTCTTGGAAAAATTACAATTTTAATGTCTTTGAATTTTAAAAAAATAGAGGTTAATTTTGTAAATTTTGAAGGATATATTAATTTCAAACCTACCAACACTCCTTCCTTTTCTCTTCACTGTCGAATTGTCTCTCTCATAAGGATGTAAGCGAACCAAGTTGCTCTTCATACGCATGTATATATATGTATATATGTATGTGTGTGTAAATATCTATCTATATGTAAATATTTATATGTGTGTGTATGCATATATAATACATAGATGTATATAAAATACACACATAAAGACAGACATATGTTGGCTATACATGCACACACAAGCATACATACATACACAGATGTGTATTTTGCAAGCCATTCAGATTCTGATTCTAATTCTCTGTTTTGTTTTCAATTTTTCTATGACGGGATATTTTTAGTGGATTGAGTCCACTATTACACTCATGTAGACCTTGTCATAGATAGTCACATCACACTTATGTGATGTTAGGTGATAGCACAATATCTGACATCACATTTGTCATAGATATTTGTTTGTATATATGTATGTGTGTGCGTGTGATATATACATATCACACCCACGTACACATATACATATATACACATAGATATACAAACACATACATATCGTGTGTGCTCGTGTGCACACATATCTAGAAGAGTGGGGATCTTTTTCTTTGTACTCCTCTTGTTCACCTCTTAGCATTTTGCAATTTTTTCTCTCTATGTGTTTTATATATATAATAAATGTGGTTGTTTTTAATTTTAATTAATTTTGGATATTTTTTATGTGTTTTAGGTTAGGAAAATAAAGAATCTCTTGCTACCCCTATAAGATTTGTTGTGGATAAGTTCTGAGATTTTGAAGGTATTTAATTGTTGGGATTTTAATGAGTTTTCTATTTTTTACTTTCCTCCTAAAGTTTTTCCATTTTTTATTGAGTGATATGGATCCTTTATATTTGGACCAAATGTTGAAAGAGGAGAAGGGGAAAGAAAGAAATGCCAATGTTCTTGTTTGATTTCTGGGTTGTTATTTTTATTGTTTATCGCGCCCCATTTTTTTTCGAAGTGACAGGAAAAGGGAATTATTATGGTGTGTTTATTTGTTGGAAAAAAGAGTGTAGGTTTTTGTAAAATGGTTTTTAGAAAATACTTTACAAAAAATGGTTGGACAAAAAGATGTGACCCTTTAAAAAATGCTTTATTTGGCAAAAAAAAGGGCCTAAAATGGGACTTTGGAAATGCGACAGTTTTTTGGGCCCGAAAATAGAGTCTAAAAAGGGTTTTTAGTGAAAAAGGAGTCGCCACTTGGTATTGGGTTTTGGTGTACCAAGTCACTAGAAAATATTTTATAAAAGGTAAGAAAATCGAGAATGATTTATTTAGAAAAAATGATTTTTGAGAAACAATGTAAGAAAAACAATGAAAAACCCTTTTAGACAACTCCAGGTCTTTGAAAACAAGAGAAAAAGGTTCGGGAGTCACAGCTGAAGAAAGGGAAGGCAAAGGCTTACACCTAAGGCACCCTTTCAACCTAGCCGAAACTAGTTGCGAGGCTTAGTCTAATTTTTCCTAATATAACCCTAAGATTTTATCACATTTGGATGCAACTATATGAATGCAAATCTAGTCCTAAAAATAGGTATCGTTAAGGGACAAAATGTTCCATTGAGGTTTGGTCGAATTATCGCATTAATTGCGAAACCCAAATTTAGACATCGATGGAGTCACCAGTATAGATGCAAAATGGAATGCAAAAGAAAAGGAAAATAATAATATAGATAGTAAGAGAACAAAGAAAGTGGGAATGCAACATAACGGGTACGGGAGACTAATAGACTCGTGACTAGCTATTCCTACTCACGGAGGGGGGAACGGCATATACGCCACCGCTTCCCACGTGAGTAGATGACTATTTCTAGTCGAGTCATACAAATGACCTAAGATTCTATGTGTAGTGGAATCTAAATGCTATGCACTAAATATATGTTTAAAATAGATAATAAGTGATAAAGTATATATAAATATCATACAAAAATGAGAAAGGCCTAAAAAAGAGAAAATGTGTGTGAAATGGTCATGAAATGCTCACAAGAAATGATTTTAATACTAAAATGACCTAAAGGCCTAGCATTGGACTAGCCTATTTTCTAGAAATTCTCCGCTAGCGTTGGACTAGCGAAGAAAACGAAATTAACCACAACTAGCGTTGGACTAGTGTGGCGACGATACACATATATTATAATGAGTAAATAAATAACAAAACATAGATTAAAGTAATAATCATATAAAAACAAATAATAGCACATAGGAGCACATAGCACACAAGCATAATATTCTAGATGCAAAGTTCTAGGGAAAGCGAATAAAACATATAAGCACATAGCACACATAGCACACAAAAAGCCCTAACTATTACACCAGAGAAAGACCTAATTACAATCTAAAAATGGAAAAGAATAAAAGATAACCTATCTAACCTATCTATTACATTTTCCATCTAAAATACATAGGCTTTTGTTAAATAGATAAAATATAAACTATCTATTACATTGACTATCTAAGTACAAAATTTTTGTTGAATAGAATATTACCTATCTATTACATTCCTTTGAATAATTAAAATTAAATTCAAATAAATAACATAACATAAAAAAATGCTCACATATAAATAAAATAATAAACACTAAAAAATACATAAAGAAAAATACATAAAAAATAGGAGCACGTAGGAGCACATAAGAGCACATGAAGAGAAATTAAAAGGATAACAAAGGTACCTCCCATCCAAAGACTTGGTATCAATACTAACAAAACGAATAAACACGTCAAGGTGCCAATATTTTGGATAAACAAATCATAAAGTAAATAATGCAATATTAACTACTATAATCAAGGGATAAAATGCAAGGGAATTATAATAACAGCAACAAATAAAAGTTGAAAGCACTAACTAAGCGTTTAAAAATATATATTTAATTTAAATAAAGAAAATACAATAATATGTTAAAAACATATATTTAATTTAAATAAAGAAAATACAATAATATGTAATTAAACTTTTAACACAATGTATAAAAACACTAAAATGAAATAATATAAAGAGGTACAAAGAAACTAATATGATCCTTATTTAAATAAATAAAAAAATTTAAATCGGGTCATTGATTAAAGCTTAGAAACACAAAGGGCGTAATTGAAAGCATTAAGACCTAAATTAGATAAAAAAAGAAAAGTTCCGAATCAAAATAAGATTTTTTCTAAAAATTTTAGGTTAAAACACAAATATCCCAAAATTAAGGGAAAAAGTATAATAAAAAAATTTAGGAATAAAAATGTCAATTTTAACAAATCTAAAGTTAAAATATAAGTTCTAACAATATTCTATGGTAAAAGTGAAAAGTCTAGCAAATTGGAGGACAAAAACATGAATTTCAATAAATCTAGAGTGAAGAAATATATTTTCCAGCAATGTTTCTAGGAACAACAATGCAATTTACAGCAAGCTTAAAGGATAAAAAATAAATTTCAGTAAATATGTGGAGTCAAAAATAAAAATTACAGCAAGTTATGAGCAAAAATATAATTTCCAGCAAGATTGTAAGATAATAATGTAATTCCAGCAAAGTATAATGGCAAAAATAAAATTTCAGCAAGGTTGGGGGACAAGAATACAATTTCCAGCAACACAAGGGACCAAATTACAAATTTTCAGCAACTTTCAAGGGCAAAAAATACAATTCCAGCAATATTCTAGGGTCAAAATACAATTTCAGCAATGCATGGGGGGTAAAATGAAAACTAGAGCAAACCTAGGGGGGTGAAAACATAATTTCAGCAATATTTAAGGACAAATTCGCAATTTCAGCAAACTTAGGGGTACAAAATTGCAATTTCCAGGCATATTAGAGCATGTTACAATTAACTTGGATATAATTGAAAGAAACTACAAATTCTAGGGGGCCAACTAATATAAAATGAGGACTTAAATGAAGTAAACTAAAGTATTGAAAGGCATAATTAAACAATTAAGAACCTAAGAGGGCAAAATGTAATTAAATATAATCTGATGAAAATAATAAAGATAAACAACTAAAGAAAAACTAAGTTTTGGCTAGGATTTCTTTTTCTTTTTCTTCTTCTCTTCCGCCCGCCTCTCTTTCTCTCCTTGGCCTCCCACTCTTCGGTTTTTTATTCCCTCCTCGGCCTCACCCTCTTCGACCTATACTCTCTTCGGCCTTTCTCTTCGAATTCTCTCTTCGGCCTTTCTCCTCAGGTTTTCTCTCTTCGGCCCTCCCTTTGGATTCTCTCTTCGGCCTTTCTCCTCGGGTTTTCTCTCTTCGACCCTCTCCTCGGGTTTTCTTCGGTCTCTCTTTTCGGCTCGCTCTCTTCATTTTGTTCTCGGCTCGCCTTCTCTTACTCTCTCTTTAGTTTTTCTCCTCAGCTTGCTCTCTCTTCAATTTTTCTCCTCGACTCGCTCTCTCTCACTCTCTCTTTTGTTTTTCTCCTCGGCTTGCTCTCTCTCACTCTTCAGTTTTCTCCTCGGTCCTTTTTTCTTTCTTTTTCTGGTCTCTAATTAGCTAATAAGATCAAATAAACCTCCGAAATTCATTTGCCTCTATCAAAATCATCATAAATCAAACCGGCATTTCATCTATTGCGTAAGAAATTCAAAAGAAAAGCCATTGAAAGTCACCTGATTTGGGAGAAAACGGATGAGTGTGGATTTTTCTGTGAAGTGGTGGAGTGACCTGGCCGCTCAAAGAAGACTGCTACTGATGTTGGAAAGTGTGCGCCCTCTGGATTGGTGATGGTTGGTCCCCGGTGGTTTCAGTAGTGAAAAGGTTTGATCTTTTTGTGTTTTTGTCGAGGTACGGGTGCGTGTCTTACAAGTGTGTCCAGCGTGTGTTTGTGGATTGTGTCTGCGATGGTGCTAGTGTAGCCTGTGAGAGTGCGTTCGTGGTGGTGTGTGAAGATGTTTTTGTGATAGAGCCGAGAGAGAGAGGAAGGAATTGTGCAGGTGTGTGTTGTCTATGAGATAGCCGAGAAGGAGGAAGAGGAAAAAAGTGTGTGTGTATTGTGTTGTTGTGCGTGAGTTGAGAATTGTGAGGGAAGGTTGAGAATGTTTTTTAGTGTTTGTGATGATGGGGAGTGGTTGAATAAGGAAGAAAACTCATCCCAAATCCCCTCAAAATCCATTTTTTCCAGGGGTTGGTTTGATCTTTCTGCTGGCTATGTGCAACAGCTACAGTAAAACTGCAACTACTATAGCAGCTTGCTTTCCGCTTTTTTTTTTTTTTGAAAAAACCCAAATAAATAGTAAATCATGTTGAAAAATTATGAAAATTTTATGAAAAATCTATAAATTCATAAAATGCATGTATAAAATTTTTTATACAAAAATTCTAATAATAAGAACATATTTGAATATGTGTCATATGTGACAAAATTATGAAAAGAAAAATAAAAATACTAAATGACCATTAAAAATCACAAAAACCTTACACAAAATATATTATCACACAAAAATATGCATACTAAAATTTTCACTCAGAAATTTTAACATATATGCATTCTTGGGTAACGTGCCCTTAACAAACAAAAAAGACAAAATTTAAATAAATACTTTAATGACCTCCAAAAATTATGTAATTTTGACAAAAAATTTATGAATATACAAATGCACATATAAAATTTTTCACTTGAAAATTCTCGTAAAAAGAGGGCATTGGAAAACGTGCCATTAAGTTTAAAATACTAAAATTTTAAATAAATAATAAATGACTCCAAAAAATCATTAAAATCATAAATAATGATGAAAATAGTAAAATTATGTATTTAGGAAATAAAAAAAAATAGAATAATATTTATATGGTGAAATTACCATTTTGCCCCTGATATGACGAATTAGACATAATATACACGAAAATTGTACTCGACCCTCGAGAAATGAAAAATACCCCCTAAAATAAAGTAACACACATATTTTTACAAAAGATGTGTCAAAATTTGGTGTCTGCATTGTTAAAAGTTTCAATTTTGCACTCCTATATGGTATCTTTGTGTCAATGAAATTTGGGGTTTATGTGTAGACTTGGATTTCTCTATAAATTAATATCGATTAGTTTCTTAGCACATAGGAGGCATAATGATAGAATAACGTGAAAGAAGAAAGAATATTTTTTGTCAAAGAATTGCTGATATTTTTTTGGTTCTCTCTCTTTTTTCTTTTTTTTTTTTTTGGTTAAGCATAAATTTTAGGTTAGTTATTTGACAACAATGACATGCGAAACAAAACTATTATCATTGTATGTTTTGCGGCACTATAGGTAAGAAGGTTGGTGAAGCAATAACTGGATTCTTTCAATTATTTTCTTAGGATTTGGATAAAAAAGATTGTGTATGCAAAATATGAGATCAAATTAAAAAAACGGATCCACGTGTTTACCTGAGGTGAAATGGCATGTCCTATCATTTTTTTGTTGCTTTGAAGTTTGGAGATTGATTATTTGTTCTTCTTGTTGTTTTCCATTGGTTCTAGTTACAGAGATACAAAGATGTGCGAATTGGTGAGTGCTCAATGATACTTGATGGTGTAACAGAAAAGCTCAATTTCCATAAGTGTCTGCTTCCTGATATCACATGACTATATGAAATCTGAAGACACATACTTCATTACTCTCTCTTTTGTAGAATGTGGTTTGGCTGTAAAGAAGAAGAACAAATAGAGTTTTGAAGCCATTTGTCTTCTACATATCTTTAAGGTTATTAGAAGAGAAGAAATTCATGTCCATCTTCTTTTTCTGTTCTCCTTTTGAATTTTAGTTTAAAATATTCAATAAAATTCAGATTTACCAAGGTTGCAGTTAAAATTATGTTGAAATGATGATGCCAACGGTTGGCTTTGTGGGGAAAATAATGACAAATTGATTGGTGATGTAGGGTATTAGGACATGCAAATATGTAATGAAATTATGCAAGAACACACGCGAACAAATAATAAATTGACCTAATACCCCTTATATCGCAAGTGCACATGTAAATTGTAGTAGGGGAAGTATTGGGGTAGATCTCTCAAGGAAAAAATTATCACAATTACCAAGGTTTTATCACTCACTATATTACGTGGATAAATCATCAAACAGGCGGTGTGCAAGATAAAGAACATTTAATTACTTGAAATAAAACTAATATATAGATTCACAAAATACAAGTAATAAGGTTTAGATTCCACTAATTGTTTGAATGAATTAACACATTGATATTAACAACTTATCTTGCTTTGGCTTAAAATTTCATATAAAGTCTAGACTTGTTCTGATACGCGCCGACGAACGTGGAATTGCTTGAAAGACCAAGTATGAATTTCAAACATTTCCCCTTGGATGAACTAGACTCTAGAATTAGCACCAAAGCCTTGAACATGCAAGATGAACAATTCGAAAATTCAAGGAAGCTTTGAACCTCCTTATGGAACGAACAAGAACTCAAGGAATCAGCACCTAGAACGCTTGATCAAACTAATAAGGTAACTCTAAGCTAGGGTTTTTGAACTTGGAATCACTCTACAAGTTTGGGGGTTGTTCTTAATCAGCAAAGAACGAAAGAAGCACTCAATTTGAGAACTCACAAATTTATTAATCATCAAAACTTATCAAAATTCGTAACAGTGTTTTGGCCTATAAATAGGCTTGCATAACAACTTGTAGAAAGTTCTAGAAACTTAACAAAGAGCACTAGTTGTAACCTAACACAATATGGTAACTTTCTAAGAGGTTACAAATTGTAAACAAAATAGAAAACTTAACATAAAAGAATTAAACTTAAAAATTCGTCTAAAAATTGTTCATGGGTTGGACACCTCCTTTTAAGCACCATTGGGCCTCCATCTTGCATCTTTAAAAGGCCTTCCAACAAGTCCAACCAAACCAGCACCTTAGAAATATGTTATGGACCACTTAGAAGCTTTAATTGGACCTTCTTTGAATGTGTATTTAATCCATAAGCAATGCATAAACTCTTGGCCCAATGAACACAATTTAATAGCTTGATCACCAAGTCCATTGAGAGGCCCAAAGTCATGAATTACACCATGGTAGTCACAAAGCTCGAACGTTCCCCTCATAATCAGCCATGATTTGATCTCATCTTGGTCCAAACGAGTTGCTCCATGAGAATATCTAATGATCAAGATTGTAAGCACTCCTAGGATCACATCATGTTCTCACAATGAACTGACTAGAATTCAACTATTCTCATGATGAATCCTTGTAAAATCTATGAATTATGGTCTCAAACATCCTCCATCGACCTACTTATACGACATCTACCATATATTTGGAGCATGTTAATTATGTTAGTTTAAGATAAGTTACAGAAAATTGCTAGAATTCTCTTAGAATCATAATAGAATGGTTTTATTCTTGTAAGGAGGTTCTTGTTAAAATTATCCCGTAGCAAACATTTGAAGAACGAAATAGAAGTTCTTAGAGCCTTGTTCATTGAATAAGCCTTTCTTAACTCTATCTCTTTTTCATTTGCTTCACTATGGATTATTATGTTCTAATTATGTTTTTCAATACTAATTCAATCATGTTGAAATAAATCCTATTTCTAGGGATAGAAAAAGATAATGAAATCACTAATATGAGTTTTTGTTGATTATGCTTGCTAAATCTTCTTCTTGTTTCTTCATCTATTTAAGTTTTAACATTTGTAGTTTCTTGATCACCAATTGCAAATCACAAGATTGTTATTTAACATTGAGAAATACTGTTAACAGTAGAAGATGAATAAATGGTGCTCAAGTAGTTGACCCAGAAAAATAGTAGTATTCTTAAGTGGATTCACTGTATCAATTCATGAACATCACTCAACTTTATCACGGAAGTAGATATGTTAATTTAATTCATTGTGAAAATAAGTTTTGGTTACACATAGAATTGCTGTAGACACCAAATTTTGACACACATTTTATAAAAATATGCGTATTACTTTATTTAGGAGATATTTTTTTTTGATTTTTCAAGGGCCAATTGTAATTTTTGTGTATATTACGTCCAATTTGTTACATCAAGGGCAAAATGGTAATTTCACCATGTAAATATTAGTTTATTTTATTTTATTTCTTAAATACATTGATTTTACTATTTTTATCATTATTTATGATTTTAATGATTTTTAGGAGTCATTTATTATTTATTTAAAATTTTAGTATTTTTAATTCAACGGCACGTTTTCCAATGCGCCATTTTTATGAGAATTTTCAAGTGAAAAATTTTATATATGCATTTCGAATATTTATAAGTTTTCTGTAAAAATCTCATAATTTTTTAGAGGTCGTTTAGTATTTATTTAATTTTTGTCCTTTTAAAGACACGTTTCCCAAGAATGCGTTAATTTTTAAAATTTTTGAGTGAAAATTATACTATATGTGCTTTATGTGATAATATATGTTGTGTAAGATTTTCGTGATGTCATTTATTAATTTTCATAAATTTTATAATTTTTGCCATATTTAGGTCACGTTTTCCAATGCGCTATTTTTATGAGAATTTTCAAGTGAAAAATTTTATATATGCATTTTGAATACTCATAAATTTTCTGTGAAAATCTCATAATTTTTAGAGGTCGTTTAGTATTTATTTATTTTTTATCTTTTTTGTTTATTAATGGCACGTTTCCCAATGCATTCTTTTTATGAGATTTTTTTTTCTTTTCAAGTGAATTTATTTATGCATAGCTCATATATTCATGAATTTCTCGTATAAATTTCATGATTTTTAGAAATTTTATTTTTATACTTTATTATTATTATTTGTTATTATTATTTTTCTATTAATCGCACATTTTAATGATATGATAATTTTTAAATTTTTGCAGTAAAATTTATTTATTCGTTTTTTCAGTATTTTTTTAGTGATCCCAATATATTTTATTTTATTATATTTCACTTGTGTCCTTTACTTCTTCCTAAAAAAAAAAAAAAAAAAAAAAAAAAAAAAAAAAAAGGAGAGCAGGCTGCGTTTGCAGCCTGCTGCTACTGTAGCAGCATGGGAGCTGCCATCAGAGCAGCCCCATGCCATCATCACAATTCTCCCCAACTCCCCTGCATTTCAACAGATTTGAGGGGATTTGGGGAGATTGTTTTTTTTTTTTCCTTCTATACACTCAATCCCCTCACCATTTTTTCACTCTTCTTTCTCTCAGTCCCTTTCCCCTGCGCATCACAAAAACACAACGCACACACCACATTCCACTGATTCCTGCATTCTTCACACGCCTCACACACAAATTCACACAACCAGAACACACACATCACACACAACCTGCATTTTCTTTCCCCTCCCTCCCTGCACAAACAGAGACACAGCACACACAAAACACACACCTGCATACACACCTCAGGACTCACACAAACTTCATCACACACCTGCACCTCACTTCATTCCCCTGCATTACACACGCCACACACAAAGAACACATTCAAACACTCACCTGCATTCACACACTCACACAGAACACACGCACAACACACACTCACACAGAACACACGCACAACACTCACAATTCACACACATCACACACAAAAACACACCTGCAGAAACACACATCTTCGCACATCACACACACCTGCAATCACCTGCAGAAACACACAACTCACACACAACCACACACACAGAAACACACAATTCTCAAACGCACACACACACCTGCAAGAAGAGAAAGCCGAAAAAAAAAAAAAAAAAAAAATCAAGCAACAAACAGCAACAACAGCAACAACAATAGCATCACTACCAGGTAAATCTCCTACTTTTACTTTCAATTTTTTTTTGTTTTTTTTTGTTTTTTTTGTTTTCTGTTTTTGTTTTGTATTAAAAAAAAAAAAAAAAAAAAAGAAAACTGAAAAACGTCCGGCCAAGAGTGAGAGTAAGATAGAGAGAGAGAAAGAGACCTGAGAGAGAGAGAGAGACCTGAGAGAGAGAGAAATGATAAAAAATTAAATTAAAAAAAAAAAAAAAAAAGTGGGATAGCAGATCGGGGGGAAGGGGAAGAGAAAAGGGAAGAAGGAAGAAGAAGAAAGGAAGAAAAGAAGAAAAGAAAGGAAGAAGAAAGGAAGAAGAAAAAAAAAAAAAAAGTGGAAATGGAGAGTAGATCGGGAAGGCACCAGGAGAAGAAGAGAAGAAGAAGAAGAAAAGAAAGAAAGAAAGAAGGAAGAGAAAGAAAAGAGAGAAAAGAAAGAAAAGGAAGAAAGAAAAGGAAAAAGAAAAAGGAAATCTGGGGAGGGGGAAAAACGTCTGAAAAAAAAAAAAAAAAAAAAAATAGTTTTAGTGAAACTACGTCGTTTTGACGTAGTTTCACTCAAAACTACGTCGTTTTGATTAGTTAGTTTTTTAATTTATTTTTAATTAATAATAGGTATTTATTTTACAGTCCTTGTATTTTCATTAATGCTACTGTGGCCCCAAGATTTTCTGATTTGTGCATTTAAGTTTCTATTTTTTATAGATTGACCCCCATAATTTTATTTTCTTTGCAATTAGGTCCCAATTAATTGCATTTAGGTCCCTCAAGTTATAGATAATTATAATTTTGCCCCTATATTTTTTAATTTTCATTTTGACCCCTATATTTTTCGGTAATTACATTCTGACCCCTAGATTTTGCTGGAATTGCATTTTTACCCTCTGATATTTATGAAAATTGCAATTTTACCTCCCAAGCTTTCTTTTATTATATTTTAGGCTTTAAATGTTACTGAAAATTGCATTTTGGCCCTTATACATTGCTGGAAATTCCATTTTTGTCATAAAATGTTGCTGGAATTTTGCATTTTTGCCCCTAAACCTTGCTGGAATTTCATTTTGCCATTATATTTTTGCTGGAATTACTTTATTGTCCTCCAATGTTGCTGGAATTTATATTTTTGCTCTCCAAATAGCTAAAACTTGAAATTTTGCCTTTAAATGTTTGCTGAAAATTGTGTGTTATCTAATAAGCTTGCTGAAATTGTGTTCTTGGCTTTAAATATTGCTGGAATTTTTTGTTTTTGGGCATTATACTTGTTGAAAATTACATTTTAGCTTTTAAATTTGTTGTAAACTATGTCACTATCTTAATTAGGGTTTGAAATTATAATTTTACCTTTTTGTTCCTCATAAATTACATTTTTCACTTTAGAATATTGCTTAAATTTTCACTTTTAATCCAAATCTTATAATATTTTATTTTTGTAAAAAAAAAAATATTAATTAAAATTAGTTAAGTCCTCAAAGCTTTAAATTATTTCTTTTTACATTTCCTTTATTTATTTTTATCAAACTTATAATTAATGTTCTAGAATGGGGTCTTGTTAGTCTAATTAATGTTCAAATTAGTCTCTCTATTTCCCTTTTAGTTATTTTAATAATTCTTATTTGAGGTGTTAAAATTTCAATGTATGTACTATTGTATTTTATCCTCTATTATTATTATTAGTATTATTATTAGTTTTATTTTATTTTATCTTTGTTGTTTTGCTTTATTTATTTATTTATTTACTAATTTATTTTTACTTAAACAATTTTTATTTTTCTCCTAAATGATTAATTATTGTTATCATTATTTTTCTTTCTCTTATTTTGTTTATTATTGCTATAATTGTTTGAATTATCATAGCATGTTCATATTGATCGGTAGAAAATTATTCAATTAGTGATTGATTTATTAAATAGTGATAATTTTGACATGTTTGTTCATTTTAGTAGCCATTTATACCGGGTTTACGAATGAGAGGTATCTCGATTACCCTTCCAATATTTCTTTTTATGTGCTCCTACGTGCTCCTATGTGTTTTTCTACGTGTTTTTGTGCTTATAATTTTTATCCATGTGAGAGTTTTTTTATTTATTTATGTCTTATTATTTATTCGAATTTAATTTTTGATTATTCAAAGAAATGTAATAGATAGGTAATATTCTATTTAGCAAAATTTTGTATTTAGATAGAAAATGTAATAGATAGGCTAGATAGGTTACCTTTTTATTTTTAGACTGCAATTAGGTTATTCTCCGATGTAATAGTTAGGGCTTTTGTGTGCTATGTGTGTTATGTGCTTGTGTGTTTTATTCGCTTTTCCTAGGAACTTACATCTAGAATACCATGCTTATGTGCTATGTGCTCCTACTTGCTATTACTTGCTCTTATGTGATTTATTGCTTTAATACATGCTTTATTTATTTACTTGCTTTAATTATATATGTGTATCGTCGCCACACTAGTCCAAAGCTAGTTGTGGTTAATTTCGTTTTCTTCGCTAGTCCAACGCTAGCGGAGAAATTTTAGAAAATAGGCTAGTCCAATGCTAGGCCTTTAGATCATTTTAGTATTAGGATCATTTCTCGCGTGTTCATGATATTTCACACACATTTTTATCTTTTAAGTTTTTTTTCATTTTTGTATAATTTTTATATACTTTATCATTTATTATCTATTTTTAACATCTACCTAGTGCATGACATTTAGATTCCACTACACATAAAATTTTAGGTCATTTGTGTGATTTGATTAGAAATAGTCAATCTACTCACGTGGGAAGCGATGGCGTACATGTCGTTCCCCCCTCCGTGAGTAGAAACAGTTAGTCACGAGTTTATTAGTCCCCCGTACCCGTTATGTTGCATTCCTACTCTCTTTGATCATTTACTACCTATATTACTATTTTCCTTTTCTTTTGCATTTCATTTTGCATCTATACTCGTGACTCCATCGAGGTCTAGACTCGAGTTTCGCAATTAATGCGATAATCCCGACCAAACCTCAATGGAATATTTCGTCCCTTATCGATATCCATTTTTAGGATTAGATTTGCATTCATATAGTTGCATCCAAATGTGATAAAATCTTAGGGTTATATTAGGAAAATTTAGACTAAACCTCGCAACTAGTTTCGGCTAGGTTGAAAGGGTGCCTTAGGCACGAGCCTTTGCCTTCCCTTTCTTCAACTGTGACTCCCGAACCTTTTTCTCTTGTTTTCAAAGACCTGGAGTCGTCTAAAAGGGTTTTTCTTGTTTTTCCTACATTTTGCCAAAATCATTTCTTTAAATGAATCATTCTTAATTTTCTTACCTTTTATAAAATATTTTCGGGTGACTTGGTACACCCAAAACTCAATACCAAGTGGCGACTCATTTTTCACTAAAAAACCCTTTTTAGACTCTATTTTCGGGCCCAAAAATCGTCGCATTTCAAAAGTCCCATTTTAGGCCCTTTTTCTTTTATTTTTTAAAGTAAAGCATTTGTTTTGTCACATTTTTATCGAATCATCTTTTACAAAGCATTTGCAAAAAATTAGTTTTTACAAAAAAATTTTACACGTTTTTTTTAATAACCACAACATTACATTTAATACTTCCTTTTCCCTTTTCCCGACATCTTCTTTACATCTCTTTCTATTTATTTTTCGAAAAATGGGGCGCGACAGCTGGCGACTCCACTGGGGATCACTAGTGAGTCCGAGCACTAGGTTTAGTCATTTTATTCTTTTTCCAACCCTTTCATTTTATTGCATTTGGATGCTTAGGATTGCATTTCTATTTTTCTAGGTTTTTAGGTTTTTCTTTTGCATCTTGCACTTCCCGTCTCTCGGTTACTTATGTGATGTATGTATGATTTATTCACTTGTTACTGCTTTACTCGACCGCGCTTGCATTTGGGGAAGGGGTCAATCACCCTTAGAGCCCACGCGTGTTATTGTTACATTCCTTCCTCTCATAAGGAGCACTTCATACGTGCATTCGATGTTTTTTACCCTTTTTATCTTTTTGGTGGTTGTCACCCACCCATCCCAGTTAGGAATAGGATTGATCTACTTAGGCATGTGCGCGGGGCACGATGTGCACGTAATCATGTTTGGGAGATCACCCGAACTCTCGGCTTGAGTCCACAAGTCTAGGGATTTGGGCTTTAAAACAGATCCACTTGGACACGTGGCCGGGGCACGATGTGCACGTAGCAGTGTCCGGGGGATCGCTCGAGCCACCGACCAAGGGTTTTGGGATTGATGACCCTTACCTTTAGGTCTGAAGACTTGGGAACCGACAGCCTAATCGAGTCTAGATGCATTAGTAAGCCCAACCTCATGCATCCATGTAGAATAACCTAGAATAGAGTCAACCTTACCCTATCAGGTACACTAGGCACGAGAGGAGGGAATCCACCCCTCTTTATTTATCTTTTTCTGTTATACTGTTTATTGCTATTTGCTTTATCAATGTGTTATGTGATATTGTTGAAAACTAACGCATTTTCTCTCGTTTCGATTGCATTCATAAACCGTAGAATAAAGAGCCCTGGCATGGTGCTCTTATAAGAAATTAACCCGTTTTTGGCATGTTCATATTTCTCATCTTACAAGTTCGTATTCTTTCGAAAAATAAATATATAGTATCTCCTAGTTTCTCACAAAAGTTTATTTTGTAAACCCAAAATACCCAAGAATTCAATAATGATAATTTTTAACTTAAAAAAAAAAAAAAAAAAAAAAGAAGAAAAAAAAAAAAAATCTGATTTTTTTGACTTATATACACCATGTTTAAGTTTGCAAACCCGAAATTCTTTTTTAAAGACATTATTTTTCTATACATACTTATTTTGTAGCAAATACATAAATTTGAAATCAGTAATCTTTTGTACAGTTTGTGACCCTTTTAAAAAAAAAAAAAAAAAAATCAATCAAAAATCATCATGCATAATTGTAGATAGGATTCTTTAATAATATCGTTTCGAGAGATTCGTCTATTTTTGTTCTGCTTTAATAAACTGGCATCATGCATTAACCCTAGAAGGGGATGCCGCCTAGGGAACCCCATTTGTTAGAAATAAGCCAACCTTGTTTCCCGCGGGTATATAACCCTTTTATGGGAATTTCACGTTTAAATTTTTTGTAAAAACTCGAGAAGTAGGGCCTGTAGGTAAGGTATCTGATATGAGTGACATGCTTCAGATGGAAAGTCCGCGGCGTATCTACCAGATGTTGGCAGTCCCACCCGAAGTCCAGAAATGGCCAACCCTCATGTCCTCTAGTGAAATCAAGCAAGTAGCAGTGTTCTTAGGACTAATTGGCGATTTTAAGGATATAGAGGCAGATGGACGTTTGGTGGAAGCTCTGGTTCACCTATGGGATCCCAGTTGCTCAGCATTCAGGATCGGGGATCGAGAGATGACTGTCACTATTGAAGAGGTGTCTGGTTTGCTAAATTTGACAACGAAACATACGTCAATAGTGTTTCCTACTGCTTCAGGGAAGGCCGAATTTTGTCATTTTACTGGTTTAAAGGAATTTGTAATGCAAGGGTCGGATCAGAGTGTGGATGTAAAATTTCTGTTCGATCGGTTCGCAGCAAGAGATGGGTTCGACCGACACATGGAGGACTTCACATTCGCATCCAAAACGATATGGGAGCATAAGAGACCAATGGTGTACGGGTTCGTAATGGCCGGCATCTACCTTTTTCCCAGGAGAGACAAGAGGATAGGCTTCAAGACCACCAAGTTCATGACCGATCTATTCTTTGGTATTGGAGGCCAAAGAGTTTCTATAGTACCAACGGTATTGGCAGACATATTCATTTCATGCACGAATTGTCAAAAAGGGGAAAATTTCTTTCACGGGTCAAACCGGATTCTGCATATATGGGCCATGGAACATTTCAAGAGGCGCTCACCTGTCCGTGATAGTTTGCCATTGGTCGGATATAACTGGATTGTCACTCACCATAAGAGGGTTGATAAGAACGACAGATCGATGAATTCATCCGAGTACTTGGATTTCTTGAAGACATTGCCAGATCAAAGAGTCAGATGGGTATTAGATTGGACCGATTGCCTCAAGCCAGCTTTACGTACAAAGTCATCGGACTTTATACCGTTGCTGGGGACTCAGGGCGTTGCTGCTTACACACCGAAAAGGTTCCTCAGACAGCTTGGACGTGTTCAGAGCCTGCCACCCATGCCCGAACTAGCCAATTTCACCATCATTTTTGATAAAGGAATTTGTCCGAACCCTGTTCCAATAAAGACCCAAATCACTTCTGCTTGGGGCACATTATCCAATGATGACAACATTGCCTATGATCCGCAATCTAAGCAAATGGGTTTGGTCACTCCTCAATACAAAGATTGGTTTCAGAATCTCGAAGGGAATAGACCGCAAGCGGCACCGTCCGAGGAAGTGAGAAGATTGATGGCCATCATTGAAGCAAAAGATAAAGAGAACCTGCAATTGAAACAATCTGTGGAGCTGAACAAGCAAATGGCAGAACGAAACAAAGAGTTGTACGAGCAGTCAAGAGAGAAGCATCAAGAGTTAAAGAGGAAATGCAGTGAATTGTATGATGAAGCAGAACGCATGAAAAATCCCTACCTTAGAGAATCAAAAGATGTTGTGATAGATAGGTTAAAGAGATTTAATGATCTTGTACACAGTCGTCTTCGAGATATGATGTAATCAAGTGCATTTTAAATTTTAGATCTATAAATGAAGATGGTCTTCTTTTTCTGATTCAAAAGTACAGGTTTGGTAAACAGGCCCTACTTCGACGGTGTTGCATCATGTTAGGCCTACCCTTGGCATAATAAGGGCACCCCCCCTAAGACATGCATCCGAATCATTTATATACTTACTAATTTTGATCTCTTTCTTTTTCTTTGTGATAATAAAATTGACAGAGATAATGACGATGGAGCGACTAAACATTCCTTCTTTTGATGTATATTCCAGGTACTTGTAAAACATAGCTTCTTTTCACCGAAGCCCCATTCGTACACGGTCCCGTACTAGACAGCTATATATAAACATGAGTGCTCCCACTGAATCATTCGAGGGACCTGCCGGGAATCAGTCTTCAGAGTTAACGGCGTTGAGGGCTCAGATGGATGAAATGTTGGCCAAGATGAATAATATGACTCATGAAGTGTCTTCCCATAGTCAGATCATTGCCCACTTCATCAGTAACATGAACAACAACGGCTCTACTTCTGCTGCACCGGTCATTCGAGAACCTCCACAATCCCAATCTGATGTGAGCGGAAATGCCCCGGATGCGAATAACAATGTCTCAGCTATTCCAGTACAAACCCCACTCCTCAATACCCAAAATACTCAGATGGCTCCTCCACCCCCAAACACTCAAAACCCTCAAATGACTATTCCAATCCCACCCAGTCCTAGACACACCCAAAACACTCTGAACCAACCACAATATGCACAACAAGCCAACCATTTCCCTCTGAACACTCAACCACTACCGAACCTCAACACACATCAATTTGTGCTAGACCCGGGGTATCAAGTAGGAGTGGATGTGGAGCCGTATAACAGGGATGAGAATCCAGGCATGACAGAAAAGGCCCTGTTGCGAAGATTGGAGAGATTCGATGATTTCATCAGAGAGAGCCAGGGATTGGATCGGTACGGCGGTTTGAATTACGATGATTTCTGTATGTTCCCTGATACTCAACTGCCTCCAAAGTTTAAGGTGCCAGAATTTTCTAAATACAACGGTGCTGGCGACCCTGTTGTGCACCTTAAGATGTTCTGCAACAAGTTGGGCAAGCCAACCGGGGATGAGAAATTGCCGATGAGGCTATTTGGAGAGAGTTTGGAGAAGGATGCATTAGAATGGTATTTGAAGTTGGATTTTTCAAAGATCCGAAACTGGACCGACCTCTCCCGAGCATTTATCAAACAGTATGAGTTCAACTGTGATTTGGTGCCGGATAGATTTTCACTGGTAGAATTGAAGAAAAAGCCCTCAGAAAGTTATGTAGCTTATGGGCAGCGTTGGCGGAGTGTGGCAGCTAAAGTAAATCCGCCAATTGATGAGAACGAAATGGTAAAATTATTTATCGATGCCCAAGACCCACCTTACTACCAGGCCATCGTAGGCTCAATTGGAAAGACCTTCGCCCAGGTTATTGAGCAAGCAGAAGCTATTGAGAGAGGGGTGAAGAAGGGAAAGGTAGTAGACATGGCTGCTGTGAAATTGCAAGTTGAATCGTTGCAAAATGGCAATAATCTGAAGAAAGCAGTTGGGAAAAAGCCTGAGAAAAGAGAAGAGGAAATATCTTTTGTGATAAATCAAGGCCCAAATTTCAACCCCAGGTTCCAAAACAAGCCAAATTACCATTCTCAATACCCGCGATTCCCTCAGTTGGCACATCCCTCACCTACTTATCCCCAGTACCCTCAACCTGTTTTCAATACCCAAGCCCTACCTGTAAATGCCCAACCATTTTATCCAAACACTCAACCCATGTTTCAGAACCCTCGACCCACACAAAATAACTTTCGCCCACCCATGCAAAACCGCCCGAGACCTATTTACCCTAACAACTATACTACACCCAATCAGCCCCCAAATACAACCGGTCCAGCCAACCCCCCGCAAAGACGGCCTAGGGCTTTCACTCCCCTTGGTCGTCCTCTAGACCAGATATATGACCAACTGAGAGCAGCGGGCAAAGTTGGCACCATACCTCAGAAAACTTTTCCTAACGGGTTACCCCACGACTATGATCACCAAGCCGTCTGTGCTTACCATTCGGGAGGTCGTGGGCACCCCACAGCTAACTGTTGGGCTTTGAAGCACAAAATTCAGGATATGATTGACGATGGAGAGATAGTATTGAGAAGAGGGAGAGGGCAGGCCCCAAATGTGGATAACAATCCTTTGCCTCAGCACGGGTCTACTGTTGGAATGATTACTTCAGATGAAATGCTTGGTGACCCTTCTGAAATGATAGTTACAATTGAAGAGACAGTGGGTGTTACTGATAGAGATGACAGGCGAGCTAGAATGACGATGTCAGGAAAAGACTTCATGAGTCATTATATGGATGACATTTTGGCAGGAAAGTTGGCATCACCTGTAACCCAACCAAAAGAACCAGTTATGTTAAAAGAAACCTTGTCTGCCGCCAACTCATCAGCCCAGCCATTTGTCCTAGATGTTGTGCCGTTTGAGTTAGAGATTCCAGAACCAGAAATCATTGATGTGCCTGAACAAATGCTCGTTAAGGATTTGCAGAGGGTTCCATGGAATTACGAAGATTCTGAATTGAATAATGATGTCTCCGCAATTCTAAGATCAGGAAGAGTGATGGCCGAACCAGAGATTATTATTCCAGCAAAAGGAAAAGAGAGCACACTACCCCCTAAACAGCCAGTTGATGAGAAGGAAGCGGAAGAATTCTTGAAGATTTTGAAAAAAAGTGAGTACAAAGTGGTGGAACAGTTGAGCCGCATGCCAGCACAAATTTCAATTCTAAATCTTTTGTTGACATCTGAGCTGCATCGAGAGGCTCTTTTAAAAGTTTTGAATGAGTCTCATGTTCCCACGGACATTCCCACTGAGAAGCTAGCCGGGATAGTAGGGAATGTTTTGGCATCTAATCAGATCGCCTTTTCTGAAGACGAATTGACTCCTGAAGGGAAGGGGCATAACAAGGCTTTATACATTTCTGTGAGGTGCAATGGAAGATACTTGCCTAGGGTTTTGATTGACAACGGATCTGCACTGAACATCTGCCCATGGAACACTCTACAAAAGCTAGGATATTCACGGTCACAAGTTCGCCAATCACTGACCGTCGTTAGAGGGTTCGATGGCTCGAGGAAGGAGACTATAGGAGAGATTGATTTAGTGCTCGAGATGGGTCCAGCTCAATACCAGGTTACCTGCCAGGTCATGGATTTTTCCGGCATATACAATGTTTTGTTAGGGCGGCCGTGGATTCATTCTTCTGGATCAGTACCGTCATCTCTGCATCAAATGGTAAAATTCATTATGGATGATAGACTGATCACTATTTTTGCGGAAGATGATTGCACTATGATGGTGAATCGGGGGCATGCTGAAGAGGCGAAGGATAAGCTATCACTTGATCGGGGATTTCGTGCTTCAGATATTGTATCTGTCAATTGGATTCCGGAAGGAAAGCCACCTGTGGAGCCCTTATTGCCTAATGCGAGTATCATGATAGCTAAGGAACTGATCAGGGCAGACTACCGGCCAGGAAAGGGTATTGGAAAGATGCTGCAGGGAATTACGGAACCTATTCAACTAACGGAATGGAAAAATACTTTTGGGCTTGGTTTTCACCCAACAGGTAAGGATTTGAAGGAGATGAAGGAGAGAAAACGGGCTGAAAAGGAAGGAAGGCAGGTCTCACTCTATGTTCCTCCATTGTATCACAGTTTTTCAAGGGCATCCAAGGTTGTTATTTCTGAAATATGCAATGAGGATTATGATGTTGAAGAAGGGATGAGCCGTCTTTTCATTGGAATGACTGGTACAGAAGAATCGTCTGATGCTACTGACTTTGAGGAAATCGGGAAAGAGTCATTGAACAATTGGACATCTGATTATCTCCCTGTCCGGAGGGAGTTTCGGTAAATTTGGGATTGTCTTTTGTTCAAAATTCATTTCTAGATGGAGCCCTGAAATGAATTACTTTCTCAAAGTTTGTTTTAGTGTTAGGCTCTGACTTTATCGCATTAGCTTTTGAAAGAAACTATTCTCAATTTCTTTTGTTATATCGAGAAAGTTTTTTTGTCTAAAATATTGAAATGCTGTCTATCTTTGCCCAAAGGCTAATGCTAGCTTATGATTGTAAATATCTTCTTTTGAAAATGCAAGTTTTCATTCAAAAGTTGTCTATTTGTGTTTATTTATTTATGTTTGCATATTTTGTTTCATTTTCAGATGGCCGAAAATAACTGTCTATGATCCTTTGGATGTCACTTTGTTTGAAACTGACAAGTTCAACTTCAATATCTCTCTAAATTCTGAAATAATGCAAACCGTTAATGAGAGTGAGAGCGATATCGAAGAAGATTATGACTCTGTATCTAAGAATCTGGAACAATACGAAGAAAAACCCAAGCCTAACTTGGAAGAAACAGAAACTATCAATATTGGCACTGAGACAGGAGTTAAAGAAGTTAAAATCAGTGTTCATTTGAACAAGAGCCAAAGAAAAGAGATTATTGAATTTTTGACACTGTTCCAAGATGTGTTTGCATGGTCCTATGATGATATGCCTGGAGTCTCCACAGATATAGTAGTTCATAGATTGCCCACAGATCCAAACTTTTCTCCAGTGAAACAGAAACCTCGCAAATTCAAACCTGAAATGAGCCTCAAAATCAAAGAGCAGATAGTCAAACAATTCAATGCCCAAATCATCATTGTGTCTCACTATCCCATTTGGCTATCAAATATGGTTCCGGTTCCCAAAAAGTCTGGCGAAGTGCGAGTATGTGTAGATTATCGAGATTTAAACAAAGCCAGTCCAAAGGATGACTTTCCTTTGCCTAACATTCACATCCTGTTGGACAATACTGCTGGGCATGAAATGGATTCATTTATTGATTGTTTCGCTGGATATCATCAACTTTTGGTCGCAGAGGAAGATCGAGAAAAGACGGCATTCATGACTCCGTGGGGAATATTTTGTTACAGAGTTATGCCCTTTGGATTGAAAAATGCTGGGGCCACCTATCAAAGGACTATGACTACACTGTTTCATGACATGATACACAAAGAGATAGAAGTTTACGTGGATGACATTATAGTCAAGTCCAAAAGAGCAGAGGACCATTTGGGAGATTTGAGAAAGCTGTTTGAAAGATTAAGAAGGTATAATCTGAAACTGAATCCTGCAAAATGTGCTTTCGGGTCTCCTGCTGGCAAGTTACTAGGTTTCATTGTTAGTAAGAAGGGTATTGAAGTAGATCCTGCCAAGATAAAGGCCATACGAGAAATGCCAGTACCAAAGACGCAGAAAGATGTGAAGAGTTTTTTGGGGAAGCTTAATTTCATTGGCAGATTTATTGCTCAGTTGACTCTTACTTGTGAACCTTTGTTCAAGTTGTTAAGAAAAAATACCCCAATGAAGTGGAATGGAGATTGTCAGCGGGCTTTTGACAAAATCAAAGATTATCTGTTGAATCCTCCTGTGTTAGTACCGCCGAAACCAGGTCGGCCACTTATCATGTACCTCTCAGTGTTGGATGGAGCCATGGGTTGTGTTCTCGGTCAACATGATGATTCAGGCAAAAAGGAACAGGCAATCTATTATCTAAGTAAGAAATTTACTGTCTATGAGGCAAATTATTCATTTTTGGAAAGATTATGTTGTGCATTGGCCTGGACTGTTCAAAAATTGAGACATTATCTCCTTGACCATACCACCTATCTCATATCTCGATCTGACCCGTTGAGGTATTTGCTTGAGAAACCGATGCCCGCTGGACGTATGGCTAAGTGGCAAATGATTCTCAGTGAATTTGATATTGTGTTCACAACTCAAAAGGCAGTCAAGGGCCAAGTAATTGCCGATCACTTGGCGGAGAACCCTTTGCAAGATGATTACGAGCCATTGAATACTTATTTCCCTGATGAAGAAATTTTGTTTGTAGGGACAGCTGAGGATATTAATGAGGAATCTTCGGGATGGAGATTGTTCTTTGATGGTGCTTCAAACTCTTTTGGAGCTGGAATTGGGGCAGTCCTAGTGTCACCCGAAGGAAAACATTACCCTACTACTGCCAAACTGAAATTTGCCTGCACTAATAACATGGCAGAGTATGAAGCTTGCATTCTTGGTTTGAAGATGGCGTTGGATATGGATATCAAGGATTTGACAGCATTTAGTGATTCTGATTTACTAGTTCATCAAACATTGGGAAAATGGATGACTCGGGATTCTAAAATAATTCCATATCATTGTTGTTTGCTCACTTTGGCTCGACAGTTCAGAACTTTGGAATTCATACATATCGCGCGTACCCGAAATGTCTTTGCAGATGCCTTGGCAACTTTGTCTTCCATGATCTCTCATCCCGATGGTACTATAATTGAACCCATTTTCGTTAAGATTCAAGAGGAACCAGCGCACTGTCTGCGCATTGAACAAGAAGCTGACGGCTTTCCTTGGTTTCATGATCTGAAAGAATATTTGAAAAATAGATTTTATCCTCCGGGTGCCAATACTGCGGCCAAGAATTTTCTTCGAAGGATGTCTATGAGATTTTTTCTGAACGGAGAAGTCCTGTACAAAAGGTCAAGTGATTTGGGTTTGTTGAGATGCGTTGACGAGAAGGAAGCTGAATATTTGATGAAAGAGATCCACAGTGGCGTATGTGGGCCGCATATGAACGGGCACTTATTGGCAAAGAAAATCATGAGGACGGGATATTTCTGGCTTACCATGGAGCATGACTGTGTTGAGTTCGTCAGAAAATGTGTTAAATGTCAATTACATGGCGATGTAATACACGCACCTCCTTCGGAGCTCCACAGTATGACTGCTCCTTGGCCTTGTTCAATGTGGGGAATGGATGTGATTGGAACTATCGATCCTCCTGCTTCGAATGGTCATCGATTTATCCTGGTGGCGATAGAGTACTTCACTAAATGGGTTGAAGCCGAGTCTTACAGGCACGTGACTAAGAAAGTGGTAGCTGATTTTCTGAGAAATCACATTATCTGTCGTTTTGGGATACCAGAGACATTGATTACGGATAACGCGAAGAATCTCAACAATGACGTGGTAGATGGGTTGTGTGAGCAGTTCAAGATCAAGCATCGAAACTCTGCCATTTATAGACCTCAGATGAATGGAGCTGTAGAGGCTGCCAATAAGAATTTGAAGAAGATCATCCGGAAGATGACGGATACGCATCGAGATTGGCATGAGAAGTTACCTTATGCATTGTTGGCATACAGAACTGCTATAAGAACTTCTACTGGGGTGACCCCATATTCCCTTATGTACGGGATGGAAGCAGTATTGCCAGCGGAAGTTGAGATTCCTTCTCTGCGTATATTGATGGAAGCTCAATTAGAGGAAGCTGAATGGGTCAAGGAACGTCATGAGCAGTTGGCATTGATTGATGAAAAGCGATTGAATGCTATTTGCCATGGGCAGTGTTACCAAAGGCGAATGGCCCGTGCCTATCAGAAGAAGGTCAAGCCCCGTCAATTTGAAATAGGAGACAAAGTTCTGAAGCGAATTCTTCCAATCCAGGAGGAGGCAAAAGGAAAATTCGCTCCAAATTGGCAAGGTCCATTCATTGTCAAGAAAGTGTTATCAGGAGGGGGCCTTGTCCTGGCCGAAATGGATGGTCAGGTCTTTCCCCAAATCATTAATTCAGACATGGTAAAAAGGTTTTATATCTGATTTCGTAAATTTTCTTTCAAATAATTTTTATTGCAAGAAGAAGATGGGCTAAAGGCGGGCCTTCTTTCTTTTCCATAAAACAATTCTTTACCCTCGTTCTCCCCTTTGAGCTTTCAGAATTTATAATTTCGTTTGGCAACCCACTTGAAAGTCGCATCCCACACCCAGATAACTTTTTGCACTAAATTTATCCCACATTTGAAGCAAATTCTTTGTCTTGATTTTTATCCCATACTGGGGCAAAAAAAAAAAAAAAAAAAAAAAAAAAAAAAAAAAAAAAAAAAAAAAAAAGATGAAGCAAATCTTGTTTGGGAAAGGGAAGGAAGAGCCCCAAAAGCAAATGACAATGTTAGAATAGATTTTCTTAAGGAAAAACGATTGGTCAATACTGGGATAAAACTTTTGCAAGTGCGACTTCAAGACAAATCAGCTCCCTCATAAAGTCTGCTTTCCAACCTTAACATTTTTGACACCTCACCTGACCTCATTACAAAAGCCGAGAATGTTACCGACCTCCATCTTTATCTTGCAATAATTTTTAGAACGGAAATTTGCAAATCAAAATGGCATATGATGTTAATATATCTATCCCGAATCATCAAGGGAAGATTGTCTTACTGATGCCAAATTTTTTGAATACTATTCTGTTTTAATGATAAGGGGAAGGATTGCCCAGAACTTGAATGTTGTTTGTTCTCATCCTACTCTACAAAGGCGAAAACCCGAAAGGGCGCCTCCCAAAAAAAAAAAAAAAAAAAAAAAAAGAGAAAAAGGGTGGGGGGACACCACAGTGAAAACCCGAAAGGGCGCTGTGGTTGGGAGTTGCAGTTTAAAGGCTAGCAGGCGAAGAAGTCAGGATACAGGCATTGGATTTGAGTTTGTTGAAAGCCGGTAACTATAGTTACTTGAGATTTTTCTTCGGCATTGATCGTCTGGTGACTTTCAGAGTTCGAACAAGACGACATCTAAAGGATCATAATGGCAGTTGTTTCAGGGCTGTTCCCTGAAAATTCATTTCTCCAACCAAGAGTAACGGTTTCTATTTAGTATCTATTTATTTATTTTCTGTAGTTAAAAAAATTTTTTGCATGTACTTTATTTATAAAAAAAAAAAAAAAAAAAAAAGTTCGTACATTACTGCATTTGAAATATTTTAACAAATTCATGTT